>JAVLUX010000003.1:1515000-1590000 GCA_032164185.1 Moxostoma hubbsi | reverse complement strand
AACTAAAGGGGGCTATTGAAAAAGCCAAAACTTCAGTAGGATTTATGTGACATCAGGAAAGAAAAATTCACTTGACAAACCATTTCATGGGGTCATTATGAATGAAATATCACTCTCAGAAAGCAAGAGAAATCATCCATCCGTATTCTAAAGTTGCTTGTCCTATGCGGGGTCACGGGTAGTGCTGGAGCCTATCCCAGCTGTCTCGGGCAAAGGCAGGGAAACACCCTGGACAGGTGGTCAGTCCATCACAGGGCAAACACACACAGACATACACTCACATTTACACACTCACTCTCAATTAAGGGCAATTTCAGAGTCTCCTGTTCCCTTGACCTTCATGTCTTTGGACTGTGCGGGAAACCGGAGCATCCGGAGAACATCCAAACTCCTCCTCTGTGAGGTGACAGTGCTACTTACTGAGCCACCATACTGCTCCAAGAGATTCAGAATTTAAAGGGATAGTTCACCCAAAGAGGTTAGGTCAAGCCTTTTTACTATAAATCTCCACTTTCACATTCAGATGTAAAAGTGAAGCTAAACAGGCACTACATGTGTCTTTCAGATTTAAAAGTGAAAGTGGAGATTTAGCGTAAAACAATTACTTAAAATATTGATCATATCACTTCTGAAGACATGGATTAAACCACTGGAGTCTTGCTTTTATGCTGCATTTATGTGATTTGGGAGCTTTAAAGTGACTTTCATTGTATGAACCAACAGAGCTGAAATATTCTACTAAAAATATTTCTTTGTGTTCAGCAGTAATGTACCAACAGTAATGTCCCCCATTTGTAAAATGACATTTTATCCAAAGAGTTACTCAAGTAAATGTAACGGAGAAAATGCAGTGCGTTACACTCACTTTTGGTCACGTGGGAGTGAGAAAATTGGGATTTTCTTCTAGCCCGACTTATTTAGCTGGTTTATGCAGCTGGTTTACTGTCCCAGTGTGACCCCCCCAAAATGCACAAAGAATGCAAATCATCAAAAAACAGAAGTCTTGCGAATGTGCATAGAAGGGTTGATATTGGTCCATTTATCACTCACAGCTATCAAATCACTTCTGTAGGCATGGATTAAACCACTGGATTCTTATGGATTACTTTTATGCTGCCTTTATGTGCTTTTTGGAGCTTCAGAGTTCTGGTCACCATTCACTTGCATGGACCATTCACATTGTATGGACCTACAGAGCTGAAATATTCTTCTAAAAATCTTCATTTGTGTTCAGCAGAAGATAGAAAGTCAAACACATCTGGAATGGCATGAGGGTGAGTAAATGATGACAGAATTGAGTTCAATGGGGTGTTAATTTGACTGACCGCGCCCCACATGATGTTGCAGTGGAATTTGAATCAAAGTAACCACACCTACAGGTGAGCAATTCAATTCAATTTGAATTGGCCACACCCCTCAGGATGTTGCAATGAAATTTTACTGAAATTTACCCTCGTCACAACAGAGGAAATCCCTTAATATGACATATTTTATGACAAAACATAACTACATAACGCCTCATTGATCCCTGATATGCAGAATAAAGATTTTACTCAATTGATTAGACATATCATTTCTCTGAACTAAGTTGAATTTAAACATTTGACAGTCGTCAAAAGCGATTTTTGGACCAATAAAACACAGAAATGAGCCACTTCCCCTTTAAACTGATCATCATTGATCATTGATCTGAATTACCATTCTGCATCCTGTTAGCAACCGTAACTCAAATTCACTATTTGAATTGAAAAGGTGTTCTGTTCAGAATGACGCATAACCCGATACAATCCCAGATGGACGTCAAAGTGAGCGATTCAGTTGGATTTTACGTGATCATCTTCAGGTGTCTGGAGGCTTTTACTGCGGTACAGCGATAAAGACCCTCAGTCTGAGAGAGAGAGGGATTTCTCAGCGTCTTCAGTAATAGAACTGGAGACGTGACTGGATTTACAGTGGGAATGTCGGGCTGGTCTCGTCTCCTGAAGCCTCTCTGATGAATGAAACCGTGCTGGAATCTATCAGACGCTGATATTATCTATCAGGAACGGACTCTGTCATTCAGCGCCTCTCGGAGGTCAATAAAGGTAGACGTCTGGTGGCGTGATTGATAGAGGTGAAGCATCGATACGAAAACTTGGCTTTGAGTCCAAGGAGAGGAGCACTGCTGTGGCACAGTTTGTTTTTATTTATTGTGATGTTTACCGAAGGCTGAAGCGTGTTAAATCACCACCTGTGCAGGTATACTTCTGTGGATTTGAATCTGTGAGGATTAAAGTAATCCTGATGGGGAAGACATGGATTTTGGGCAAATACAAACACATTCACAGGTACAAAGGAACAGACAAAATGTTGAAATAGACGACGCGCTGTTGGATCTGTTCATCCGAGCCCTGACAGGATCTCTGAGGAATGTTTCGCACAAAAATAAAAATGCAGTCATTATTTACTCATCCTCATGCCGTTCCAAAACAGCATGCTGTTATTTGCCCTCAGAACACAAAAGGAAAAATGTTTGACGAATCTTGATGCGGCTCTTTTCCTTACAGCAACAGTTCGTGGTGACAATGTATGTCAAACTCCAAAAAGGACAAAAAACTCTTTAAAACTACCATAAATGTTGCCAATGCAACTCATGCGCTTTATTCCAAGCCTTCACAAGTCAAACGATAGCTCTGCGAGACAAACAAACCAAAACTGAAATCATGCCTGTTTACATCTTGATGCCAAAAACAGAGAATAACCAGTGATTTGAAATCCCACGTGAAGGCGGTTTTCATGCGTTGTCTGATTTTATGAGTTAGCATCGTAGTGGTGCCCATGGAAACACACTCACTAACCTGTGCTGTCTGATTGTACTTTTAAATATATGGTTTCATTTAAATTCAAACGGTTTCATGGTAAATATTTATGCCATACAGCCGTATTTCCGAGTCGTGCTGTAGGATCTGAAGAGTGCCGCGGCCGTGAGGTATCACCCATACAGAGAGACTAATAGCTCCAGTAATGAAGAGTCGTTTGACTGCATGATTCAGTCAAACATCTTTATAGCTGTAAAGACAGGCAGTACATCAGTCGAGTCACTCAGCGCGGCCTTGTTCTTTCTCTCAGAACACAACTAGACTCAAGGACTGGCGTGAAACTTTAGATCCAGAACCCAGAAAAACCTCCCATCAAACCAAAACTTGGAGTTGTAAGCCATGATTCCTGAATTACAGACAACTCATGCAATCTGAACTGCTCACATATTGCGTACGGTATTTAAATTTTGTGGTGGAGTAAATATTGCAGAAAAGATTAAGGGCTTTTTACATTGAATTATTCAAAGTGATTTTTGAAAATATTCATTAAATTCTACATTTGTACACAATTTAAACTCTACAGCCATGGGCAAAAGTATTGGCAGTGACATCAATTTAGTTTTTTGCTGCTTCAGAGTATTTGTAGATAATTTTTTCACGTTTCTGTGGTATACTGGAAAAAAATGATAAGCGTTTCATAAGTTTTAAAGGCTTTTATTGGCAACACTAAATTTATGCAAAGAGTCAATATATACAGTGTTGACCCTTGTTCTTCATAACCTCTGCAATTCACTCTGACATGCTGGATATCAGCTTCTGGACCAAATCCAGACTGATGGCGATCCATTCTTGCCTTATTAGTGCTCTGAGCTGATCACAGTTTGTGGGTTTCTGCTTGTCCATTCGCCTTTTGAGGATTGACCACAGGTTTTCTATGGGATTAAGATCCGGGGAGTTGCCTGGCCACAGATCCAAAACTTAAATGTAATGATCTCTGAGCCACTTCATTATCACTCATTTATTGCCTTGTGACATGGTGCTACATCATGCTGGAAAATGCACGGATCATCACCAAATTGCTCCTGGATCGTTGGGAGAAATTGCTCTTGCAGGATGTTTTGGTACCGTTCTTTATTCATGGCAGTGTTTTTGTGCAGGATTGTGAGAGAGCCCACTCCCTGTGATGAAAAGCAACCCCACACATGGATGGTCTCAGGATGCTTCACTGTTGGCATGACACAGGACTCATGGTAGCGTTCACCTTTTCTTCTCCGGACTATCGATTTTCCAGATGTCCCAAACAGTCAGAAGGGGGCTTCAGAGTAAATAACTTTGCACCAGTCTTCTGCTGTCCAATCCTTGTACTTCCTGCAGAATTTCAGTCTGGAGAACATATTGCATGTAATCTGGATTATATAATCAGAATTCTTCTGTCTTGGAGAGAAGTGGCTTATTTGCTGCCCTTCGTGACACCAGGCCATTGTCCAAAAGTCTTCGCCTCACTGTGCGTGCAGATGTGCTCACACCAACCTGCTGCCAATATTGAGCAAGTTTTTGTGATAAGTTAATTTTTTTGGACAATGAAGCTTTTTGCAATTATTTAAAATGCATCTGATCACTCTGCACTAGAAACAATGTGAATCAACACCACAACAACTGAAGCAGCAAACTTTGCAAGACTTATGTCACTGCCAGTGCATTTGGCCATGGCTGTAGCTTATAAATAAACATTATTCATGATTGTTTGTTGTCTATGCAATGCACCACCTGTATCGATCTTACAGCAGAAAACCTTGTCATATTTATATGCTGATTTGAGTCAATAAAATAAGTGCATTTTACTTCACTTTTTGAAGCTGATTTTCCCAGCACGCACCAGGCTTGAATAATTAATTAGCTTGCATGGTTTCTAATGAAATGCTCCTTTAACATTTATTTAAAGGTGTTATTTGTAAGTGCGGTAGTGGGGGCGTGGTCAAGCGCCCGTCCGAGGGGAGAAAGCGGTTAGGGCGCTTGCACCTGAGCTAAATTATGTCTAACACCTGTCTCTAATTTCAGTGAGTATGGGGAGAGCGGAATAAGAGAGCCACAGTACCTCCAGTCGAGAGAGAGACCGACGCTGAACTAACGTTTAAATAATAAAACTGTATGTGTTGATGACGCTCTGTACTGAGGCTTTAACCCAATTAAAAGCATAACTTTGAGAAGAGAATCCTGTTCCCCTGTCCTTCTTCCCGTCCTTGCTCCTTGCTACACTGGTGCCGAAACCCAGGAACAGCAAAAAAAAAAAAAATATCATCATCTCTAGTGATGGAAGGGAGTCACCCCGTAGAGTCCTCCCAGTTGGCGGAGGACCACATGGCGGCGATCCCGAGGGCGGAAGAGCCCTCTCTCTCTCTCTCTTCCCCCTTCCCCTGTGTTTTCCTCTGTTCCCTCCCGTTCCCCTCTGCCCTCTCACTCTGTCCTCTCTCCAGGGCCCTTTCCTGCCCCGTGCAGGCGAGGAGGCTTCCAAAAACCAGCTTCCCGGCCATGGGAGGCAACCCACTCCCCTTCCTCAACCTTCAGCCGCCCTCCCCCTCAGGTGGGGGCGCCCGCTGATGCAGGTACGGGTGTGGCGCCTGGGCCAGCCTGTTGGAGGTGCGGGGACCTGGACCACTTCTGGGATTAGTGTCCGCTGATGGAGGTGGGGACGGTGGTACGGGTCTCCAATGTCCCGCAGGCTGCCCTCAATCGGGCTGGAGCGTACCGAATTCCGGTAAGAATTCAGGGGGGTACTTACCAAGCGTTGCTGGATACAGGTTGCAACCAAACCACCATCCACCAACGCTTGGTTCAACCTGAAGCTTTGGGCACTGCTAAACTGGTGAGGGTGAGGTGTGTGCATGGGGATATTCACAAATATCCGATGGTGACCCTATTGATTAAATTCTGGGGGAAATTAAGAGTGGAGGCAGCGGTTTGTCCCCGCCTCACCCATCCGCTAATTTTGGGGACCTATTGGCCAGTATTTAAGAATATATTTGGGCAAATTTTTGCGGATGGGTCCTGCATTAAAGGGGGAGATGTGTTATGTGCAATGTTCTGGCAGGGGAGGCGGAGCCGGAACCGGGGCCGTCCTCGACTGCTCCAAATCAGAATAACGAGGAAAGGGGCGAGTCTTCCGCCCCTCCTCTCAGGGAATTCCCTGAGGGGGATTTCCCTTTGGAGCAGTCACGGGACGAAACCCTCAAGCATGCCTTCGATCAGGTAAAAATGATCGATGGTCAACAACTTCGGCCGGACATCGCCCTCGCATACACTTATTTTGTGATTATAAATGACCGGTTGTACAGAGTGACGCAGGACACTCAAACAAAAGAGAATTTTACATGGTTATTGATTCCACTGAGCCGCCGGGAAATGTTATTTCAGGCGGCTCATTATAATCCCATAGTGGGTCATCTAGGGGAAAGAAAAACACTGCTCCGTCTAATAGCCGTTTCTATTGGCAGGTGGTGTGCGGCGTGCCACGAATGCCAGCTGGTAAACCCCCCGGCCACCCCAAAAGCACATTTGCGCCCTCTTCCATTGATCGAGGTTCCCCTCAAAAGAATTGGAATTGACCTCGTCGAGCCATTAGAATGGACCGCACGCAGACATCGTTTATGTTAGTCCTGGTGGATTACGCAACACGATATCCGGAAGCAGTGCCTCTAAGCAACATTTCAGCACGTAGTGTTGCAGGGGCACTCTTCAAAATAATCTCCCGGGTGGGGATTCCGTAGGAAATCCTCACCGATCAGGGCACAACATTTATGTCACGAACACTTCGCGAGCTTTACGATCTGTTGGGCATTCAATCGATCCGCACTAATGTGTACCATCCGCAGACCGATGGCCTAGTGGAACGATTTAATAAAACCCTCAAAAATATGATCCACAAGTTCATGCACGAAGATGCTAAAAACTGGGACAGATGGCTCGATCCCCTGTTATTTGCAGTGCGAGATGTCCCGCAAGCCTCCACTGGCTTCTCCCCATTTGAGCTGCTGTATGGGCGATGCCCACACGGTGTCTTAGATGTCATTCAGGAAGCCTGAGAGGAGGGGCCTTCAAACAGCAAGAAGAAATTCAATAAGTCCTTGACCTCAGAGCAAAACTCCACACTTTGGGGAAACTAACACAGGAGAATTTGCTCCGAGCCAAGAACGCCAACGCCGACTGTATGACAGGGGTACATAGCTAAGGGAGTTTGCACCGGGAGATAAAGTTCTTGTATTGCTCCCCACATCGAGCTCCAAATTGCTCGCCAAGTGGCAAGGACCCTTTGAGGTCACACGACGAGTGGGGGATCTCGATTATGAGGTTAAATGAACCAATAGGGGTGACGCACTTCAAATTTACCACCTCAATCTCCTCAAATTATGGAGGGAGGCGGTCCCTGTGTCGTTGGCTACGGTAGTTCCGGAGAGGGCGGAGCTCGGACCGGAGGTGAATCCAAAGCCCGTTCATAACACCACGGTCACTTGTGGAGACCACCTCTCGCCGTTCCAACGATCAGAGGTTGCCAAATTGCAAAAAGAGTTTGCGGACGTGTTTTCCCCTCTACCGGGTGTACGAACATCATCGAACCCCACATCGAGACCGAGCCGGGGGTAGTGGTGCGTACCCGCCCTTATCGCCTGCCCGAACACAAAAAAGAAAATAGTTCGGGAAGAATTGGATGCAATGCTCGATATGGGAATAATAGAGGAGTCCCACAGTGATTGGTCCAGCCCGGTTGTTCTTGTTCCCAAGAGCGACGGGTGTGTGCGGTTCTGTGTGGACTACAGAAAAGTCAACGCGGTGTCTAAGTTTGACGCGTACCCAATGCCTTGGGTTGATGAATTGCTCGTTCGGTTAGGTACTGGATTTAACAAAGGGTTATTGGCAGATCCCCTTGTCACAAATTTCCTGTGAAAAGACAGCCTTCACCATGCCATTCGGATTACACCAATTCGTGACATTTCCGTTCGGTTCATTTGGAGCCCCAGCCACGTTCCAATGTCTGATGGACCGTGTCTTCCGGCCACAGTCGGCTTATGCCGCTGCCTACTTGGATGAAAATTATCATCTATTGTAACGACTGGCAGCGGCATATACGACATCTGAGGGCGGTCCTGAGGTTGCTGCGATGGGCGGGGCTCACAGCAAACCCTAAGAAGTGCGCAATTGGGCACGTGGAGGTACGGTATCTGGGGTTCCACTTGGGTCATGGCTAGGTGCGTCCCCAAATTGACAAGACCGCAGCGATTGCGACTTGCCCTAGACCTAGAGGTGAGGCAGTTCCTGGGACTGGCTGGCTATTACAGAAGGTTTGTGCCTAATTATTCGGACGTCACCAGCCCACTGACTGACCTCACTAAAAAGGGGGCTCCAGACCCAGTCAAGTGGTTGGAGCACTGCCAACAGGCGTTTACACAGGTGAAAGCCGCACTCTGTGGGGGGCCGCTTTTACATACTCCTAACTTCTCTCTCCCCTTCTTATTACAGACGGACGCTTCAGACAGTGCTGGGGGCCGTACTCTCGCAGGTGGTGGAGGGGGACGAGCGCCCGGTGCTGTACATGAATGAGAAAAAGAATGTCTGGCAATCAAGTGGGCGGTCCCCACCTAACTCCAATGGCTCCACCGCATGAAGGATACTAACACCCGGATCACCCGTTGGTATCTGGCTCTCCAGCCCTTTAAGTTCAAGGTGGTCCACAGACCGGGGGTGCAGATGGCTGTCACTGACTTCCTCTCCAGAAATGGGGGAGGGAGTGGTAGGCAGGCCGGATGGCGCCCCGGCCTGAGTCGGGCGGTGGGGGTATGTGGCAGCGGGGACGTGGCCAAGCGCCCGTCCGAGGGGAGAAAGCGGTAAGGGCGCTTGCACCTGAGCTAAATTATGTCTAACACCTGTCTCTAATTTCAGTGAGTACCTCCAGTCGAGAGAGAGACCGACGCTGAACTAACGTTTAAATAATAAAACTGTATGTGTTGATGACGCTCTGTACTGAGGCTTTAACCCAATTAAAAGCATACCTTTGAGAGGAGAATCCTGTTCCTGTGTCCTTCTTCCCGTCCTTGCTCCTTGCTACAGTAAGATTGACAACAAGTGTTTGAGATGGTTATTGCAGTCCAAATTCAAAATATTGGTGAGTTGTGTGCTCCGCCCCAGACTCCAAGCTCATGCGGGTTGCCAGAATGAGGTCTGATGGAAAATGAGTTTTCATTCTAAAACAACACTTTGTTTTACAGACAATAAAATGTTTTCAACTGATAATTATGGTGATCATTTGAACAGTCAGTAGGACTCGAACACAAATGTGAAATACTTTAAATTACTGGACAAATGCGTTGACCGCTAGACTAGTAAAAGTGTGTGTAACATCCAATTGTGTACAATAATTCAAATTCTAGATTGACTTCTTGGACTGTAAATCAAATAGATCTATTTAAATATCACAAAATATCCATGTCTCTCTCAAAGTGTTTCTCATAAACTAAACATTTATATTTGTATTTTTCAACTCAAGGTGATCAACTGGGAATTTAAAGAGACTGAATTAAAAAATCAGCAACTCTTGTTTGAATCAGTCAGATTTATTAGACCTTAGTTATTGCATAGCTGTCTTGAGATAAGTTACAGCCGTCATTCAACACTGAGTTTTTACTCTGGGATCAACGCCCCCTAGTGAAACATGTTGAACAGTATGATGACACCAAGTCTTGTTTACTGTAATCATGCGACTTTGGCCAGTTTGAGACGTACTCTGAAGCACTGGTTGAAACTAATTATTTGTAAAAGTTTCAAGCTTCAATGAGGAAATCATACTCGTCATGTTTTTCACTGTATATTGCAGAAATAGTATGTTAGTATGTCACTCATGTGTCACTTCATAGCAGATTGTAGGTATGATGGTTATAATACCAGACAGATAAGAGTGAAATATGTGTCGTGAGAAATCACTCTCTGTAAACAGCAAACACTGTTGGGACACTATTGTTTAGCCAATCAGAATAGTTTGGTGTTTACAAACCAGAATGTTCCAGTCTGGTTAACATAATTCATATCCGTACGACCTTATCTCAGACAATCTGACCCTTCATAGATATAACCTTCATTTCCAAAACGATGAGGAGATTTAATCAATAAACGCAGCCGCTCAAGCAGCCTTTATAAAATTAATTTGACAGAGAACACGGCCCCACCTGGATGTGCATCTCAGGAGGATGTGAGGTGTGTTGGTGCTCTACCTCAGCTGCAGAAAAGCCTTCAGCAACAAGCGTCGAGCCATTTTCAGAAACCGACACCTAAAACTGACATACTGTTCATGTACAATCCTGCACTGTGATATCAAATGCCCTTTCTCACAAAGCAGCATTAATAAGCGCATTCCTCGAATACCATACACGTTGATCCTTTCACTGACCACTTCTGTAGAATGTGCGTATAAAAAGATTACACACATACTCTAAAATCTGATAGAAACTCATGAGGAAACTTTTCATATTAACAATAGCATTGTTAGACTCATAAAAGACTTATTCTCAAGACAAGAATGAGCAAATGGCATCAGCAAATGTGTGGGTGATAAACGTGGACTGACGATTAGCGGTTTAAAATGACTGAACGTTCTTCGGAGAAGCAGTGTGGGCTAAATCATTTGGATTAATCAAATGACCCAGAAAGGAAATCGATTTAAAGATTTTATCTAGTGAGAATATTAGCTGAAACATCCAAAAGCCTGGCTAATTAGAAATAATTGTTTCTGCCAAACTAATGCTAATTAGCCCATGTTTCTAAACGAAGCTAATGCTAAAGCCGCAACATTCACAAATGCTACCTCATATAAGTGCTAAAAGTGACTAAATAAGGATGCTGTTTGGAGAAATTCACCAAAGCTCAAGTTGCTAAACCAGAGCTAGAGGCTAATGCTAACAGTGCTACACTGATGGATTTGATGGTGAGATGACACAGGAGACTGGTTTAAGGTTAGTCATCAGTGTCAGTTACCAAAGTCTTAAGATGTATATTTGGTCATTCTATGATTGAGGGTATATTTCATATCAACCAGAAGGTACAAAAAACAAAGTGCTTTCTGAATAAAACAACTATTGGTTTAAGTTCATATATTTCTTCAATGTAACAAATCTACTAGTTGCAAAGCTTAAGCATTAAACACCTTTTTGATATTATAAGGGGAAATCTGTCATTTATCATACTTGGGTCTGTTTGGAGTATGTGGGTCAGCTGACTTGGTTCAGATTTTCTGTTGAGTCAGACTGACCTAAATCCAACATGGCCACCCATGGTGCAGGACATGCTGACCTTGTGATAATTAATTGCACTGTATATTAATCTTACTATTCTTCAGTAAAAAAAAAAAAAACTTCTAATATTAATTGTGAACACTGTCTCAAGATGTGGAAGAATAAAATTAAGTCATATGATGTTCATGCTGTTATTTATTTTGAAGTGTAGGGTTAAATCCTGAGATATGTTGCCAGATTAAGGGAAGACAAAGGGTTAATCCACAATATACACTTACACATGTATTACACTTACACATGTCATACATGTAACCTTAAAGCTCAACTGTTCTCAGTTTTGTTACACAAAGTGCTGGGTAGTAACATAATGCATGTAATCTGTATTATATAATCAGATTACAAAAATCAAGTAATTGTAATTGTATTAAATTGAATATTAAAATATGCGTAATCGGACTATAGTTACTTTGAATGATTACGTGATTACATATTAAGAAAGCAATGGCAGTATATGTTTGGCAAACGAAATAGCAAGCTCTCTGAACAAGTTTGTCCATGCCCATGAGGAGGCCATGCCTCTAGTTGAGTGTGCTTTAACACCAATTGGGCAAATCTTTCCCTGCGACTCCTATGCCAGAGCAATCACATCAACGATCCAGTGAGAAAGTCTTTGCTTGGAGATGGACATTCCTTTCATGCATCCTCCATTGCACACAAAGAGCTGATCAGACAGTCTGAACTGGTGGGTGCGCTCAATGTATATGTGTAGCGCCCGCACAGAGCATAACAAATGGAAGGATTGTTCCTCATCTGAATCAAATGCAGGAAGGAAGAAGGCTTGAAGGTGAACCACCTGTGCTCTGAATGGTGTGGTTAGAACCATCTTTCCCTTTTCTGGGTTTGACAGTGGCTTTGAAAGACCGGGGCCAAAATCTAGACATAAATGTTTGATTTATAGTGCATGTAAATCCCCAACCAATTTAATTGAGACCAAAGGCTCGAAGGGGGCCCTGCAAACACTTTTAGGACCAACGTTAGGACCCAAGACGGGACTGTTGCCTGCTGAGGTGGACTTAATCATCTTGCTCCTCTGGGGCAGTTTACTGAGTCTTTGCCATGTCAAAGACACCAGTCAATGAACACATTCCATTTTAGTGTGGAGAGGCATTTCATGAACAGCGCTCTGGTCTATATAATGATGTTCACGACTGAATGAATCAGTCCTGGCATATTTAGCGTGCTCCGTTCAGGGGCCACACATGCAGGTTCCACAGTTTGGGATGGGGATGCCAGATTGTGCCTTAGAGAGGAGATCCCTCCTCACCGGTATTTCCCATGGCGAGCCATATAACATCTCTGTCATTTCTGGAAACTATGGCTGACTGGGCCATTTTGCCACAATTAAAAGAACTGTTTCCATGTCCACTCAGACTTTGCTGATGACAGAATGAAGTAGGCGCTCCTGTCCCATCTGCACAAGGCTTGCACTGAGGTGGCTACCTTCGTTTGGGCCATGGTTTGCATGGCTTTACCAGCAGGTAGGCGGCGACATTTGGCCGCTCTGAGGAAGCTGGTGTGGAGTTTTTAGCCAGAGCGCTGAGCAATTTTAGTCACAGAGTCTCTGAAAAGGCCAGCTGGAGACACGGGAGTATCAAATAGAGCGGCTTTTCCCACATCACGCATTTCCGTGAGGGTCAGCCAAGATGTGATGATCCAAAAACACCAGTTTGCTCATTGACTTCCCAATGGCCTGTGCAGTACTTAAGTCCAAATTGTATGTCCAAGTGACATGAAATGATTTTTTGCAAATCATTTTCCACTCTTGTCCGTTTAAGGTTAAAATAATTGTAAGAATTGTATGTTTTTGCAGATAATCATGTAATATTTTCAGCATGGTCAATATAATTTTTAAGAGATGTCATGCAAAACTTCAACCTTTGTGGATGTAAAATATACCTTGAAGGATATAAGAAGCAGCATTCTTGTTATTTTTAAAATGTAAAAAATAAAATCAGCTGCAACATAGTTGACATTAAAAGTAACATAGTTGAAAAAGCAACGTCCTGCTTTTTGTACAAAATATAATGAAAGCATTTACATAAGAAGAGCTCTGTTTTAACTTGCAAAGGACCAATATCTAGTTCATTTAATAAAATCAATGAAATGTCCCTTAATCCCTAATGATAATGATTCACATGTATGAAGGCACACATAGTGTCCTCTGACACATACAGGCTTAAATTATGACAAAAAATGGATCTATAGAAAATAATTAATTATTATCGGTGGACACAGTAGGGTCATGTCAACTATGTTACCCAATAGTTTGTCCTCAATGGTAACTTAGTAGACATAATTGGTCATTTTCTTGATCAGATTAACCTCAAATTTGAATATATATATTTGCTAAAATCATAAAAATATTGCAAACCATAACAATAAACCCAACATATTTTTTTTGTCATACATGACAATATACTATTGTAGTTAAAATACAAAAAAAAAGTGAAAGGACTTTCACTATTCTGTGTTTCAAATCTATCATTGTCATCCATGGACATTAAATGTACCCTCAATTACAGTTGTGCAGTCTGCCTTGGCTTTAGTGCAAGATCTCATCCAGTTCATATTGTACAATCTGACACAAAAAAGTTGTAAATGACAGCACAGTGTAAAGCCGGCTTAATACATGGTGTCTAATTTTTAAATAACTGCGTGAACTCAAGAAACACCGTTCAGTTTGGGACAGTCCATGAGCTCATGTTTTAATTGGCTCTCTTGGGTGTTTGGTTTTGTCCGTCACATGTTCAGCTGTATTCTAATGTACTCTCTCCAGTGCTAGATGCAATCGATTGACAGTTGCTACAGTGACAGCATCAGTCAAGGAAACAGGATCACCATGCGTAACAAGAGGCAGTCACTTGTCGTCGTGAAGACAGAAATTTTAAAGAACGTGATTTCTGAGTGCAAGTCAACCTGACAGCATTCGGGCCTGCAGTGACGGCCGGATCCAATCACGAGAGAAATATGGAGAAATGAGTAATAATGTTGTGGGTGCTGCATAGACGCCCAGGACATCCAAGCTACCTACACACAAGAGAAAGCTCTGATTGAGTGTCTAGCACAAAGAAACTAGTACTATTTTGTTGATATTAGATATGGAAATACTGCTGCCATTATTAATAGAAATGATAAACAATCTTGGGCTGTCGATTTGACACGATAATTTAGTGCAATTAATTAAATGCAAAGTAATGTGTTAACAAAAATGTTAATTAATTAATGAGTTAATCATGCCCCCAAATTGTATGTAAACTCCGTAATAAGGAATGATGCTGCAGCTTTAATGTTGTGGTGAATCTGTGGCAGTAGGGGGCAGTCAGCGCGACTCCAGCTGTACAGGCAACACAAAAAGCAGGGATTATATTATATACCATTTTGATTTATAAAGCAACTTTTTGTATTGTCTAAATGCCTTACTTGTCTACTGACATATGATGTCATGTATTTGAATTATCTGCATTATAATATCTGTTATATATAATATATAATATTCATTTTATAATTATAATTTATTTATTGTGTACTAGATTATCTTTTGTGTGTGTTGGGGAGGAGGGGGGGGGGGGTTCTTTCTCAGTAATATAGAAAATATGTGATAAAATTGATTAATTAATTGGTACATTAATATGCACATATTAATTGACTGACAGCCCTAATACAATCATCTTTTACGTGAAATTCAGTTCTATCAGGAAGACTTACACACTTGAGTGAGATTTAAGATGACATTTATTTGATGAATATAAAACAGAAAATTAACGTCTCTTTTTGGAGTAGGCCCCGTCTGGTGGTCCGAAGAAGTTGTACTCGGAACTGTCATATCCTGCCGGAGATAGGAGGCAGGGGTGAGGAGCCTACACCCGTGCAGGACGGGACTCAACTGGTGGTGGTGGGGTGGTGGACGTTGCCGTGTTAGCACACTGAAACAGCAATGTGATAGATTGTGAGCAGACTTATAAAGCAATGGCTTACATGTGATTGGCTGGGAATTACCCAGCTAATGGTGCGATGATGTACAGCTGCTAGTCTTCCCGCTATAAATATGCTGCGCTTACATTTTCTGTATATTTCTATAATTTCCAGGGTAATAGTGCAATGTTAATTGTGCTAGGCAACAAGCACAGTTTTATGAATTAATTAACATTGAAATGAGGAATGTTTGCACTGAAAATAATGCCAAAGACTTTTTTAAAATATGACATCACCATTTCAATGCTTGTTGCGCCTGGATTGAATGGATTGCGAGTTAAAGCGCAAAAAAAGTGCAGGTTTTTGAACAACTGTTTAGGTAATTTGATCTTCAAACTAAATAGCAATTCAAGCTCAGATCAATTCAGGTGATTCAAGCTTAATGTACCACTTTCATGTTTTCAGCAGGGGGCAGTAAGCACAAATCCAGCCGTACAGGCGACAAACCCCTTGTACAGTGTTAATCTAGCAAAGGAAATCCCTGATGAAAATTAGTTGAACCTGCAAACACCGGCCCATTTCCAATATAAACCGCTTTAAAATGGGATAATTACCTCACTTAAATGCATCAAATGTATAGATGAGATTAATCACTATATCCACTACATATATATAGTATTACAACTTACATCTGCACAGACAATGAAGCCAACGAACAGGGGAACTTGAAATAACTTTTGCACTAGTCATAATATGCTTAACTTGTGTTGTGAATTATCTGTTTCCGTAAAAAACACTACACGCGGTGCAATATCCTAAACTGGTTAAACACGGAAAATTGATATTCTCTGAAGTATGAAGAATTCAGAAAACAGTGGGATAACTTCTAAAGAACAGCTAATACTTTCGGATATTCATTATATGCTATTTTTTCAAGAGCTCAAAACAGCATTTTGTATATTTTATAAATTCTATGTTTAATACAAACTAAAATTAGGAAGTGGTGGAATTATGGAGTGGTGGTGGTGTAGTGGTCTAAATTAATTGGAATTGGAAGGTTGCTGGTTCGATCCCCACAGCCACCACCATTGTGTCCTTGAGCAAGGCACTTAACTCCAGGTTGCTCCGGGGGGGATTGTCCCGGTAATAAGTGCACTGTAAGTCGCTTTGGATAAAAGCATCTGCCAAATGCATAAATATAAATATTAAATATGTATATGTGTGCGTGTGTGAGCCTGTATTTATCACTTTGTGGTGACCAAATGGGGATAGTAAAACATGAAATGTTTGACCTTGTGGGGACATTTTGTCAGTCCCCATGAGTAAAACAGCTTATAAATCATACTAAATTATGTTTTTTGAAAATGTAAAAATGCAGAAGTGTTCTGTGAGGGTTAGGTTTAGGGGTTGTGTTGGGTTTAGGGGTTGTGTTGGGTTGGGTTTAGGGGTTGTGTTTGGTTTACGGGCTGTGTTGGGTTTAGGGGTTGTGTTGGGTTTAGGGGTTCTGTTAGGTTTAGAGGATGTGTTGGGTTTAGGGGTTGTGTTTGGTTTACGGGCTGTGTTGGGTTTAGGGGTTGTGTTGGGTTTAGGGGTTCTGTTAGGTTTAGAGGATGTGTTGGGTTTAGGGATTGTGTTGGGTTTAGGGGTTGTGTTGGATTTAGGGGTTGTGTTGGGTTTAGGGTTTGTGTTGGGTTTAGGGGTTGTGTTAGGGTTTAGGGGTTGTGTTGGATTTAGGGGTTGTGTTGGGTTTAGGAGTTGTGTTAGGTTTAGGGGTTGTGTTGGGTTTAGGGGTTGTGTTAGGGTTTAGGGGTTGTGCTGGGTTTAGGAGTTGTGTTGGGTTTAGGGGTTGTGTTGGGTTTAGGGGTTGTGTTAGGGTTTAGGGGTTGTGTTTGGTTTACGGGCTGTGTTGGGTTTAGGGGTTGTGTTATGTTTAGAGGTTGTGTTATGTTTAGGGGTTGTGTTGGGTTTAGGGGTTGTGTTAGGTTTAGGGGTTGTGTTAGGTTTAGGGGTTGTGTTGGGTTTAGGGGTTGTGTTTTGTTTAGGGGTTGTGTCGATTTTAGGGGTTGTGTTAGGTTTAGGGTTTGTGTCGGGTTTAGTGGTTGTGTTAGGTTTAGGGGTTTTGTTGGGTTTAGGGGTTGTGTCGGGTTTAGGGGATGTGTTGGGATTAGGGGTTGTGTTAGGTTTAGGGGTTGTGTTATGTTTAGGGGTTGTGTTAAGTTTAGGGGTTGTGTTGGGTTTAGGGGTTGTGTTATGTTTAGGGGTTGTGTCGGGATTAGGGGTTGTGTTATGTTTAGGGGTTGTGTCGGGTTTAGGGGTTGTGTTAGGTTTAGGGGTTGTGTTGGGTTTAGGGGTTGTGTCAGGTTTAGGGGATGTGTTGGGATTAGGAGTTGTGTTGGGTTTAGGGGTTGTGTTAGGTTTAGGGGTTGTGTTGGGTTTAGGGGTTGTGTCGGGTTTAGGGGTTGTGTAGAGTTTAGCGGTTGTTTTGGGTTTAGGGGTTGTGTTGGGTTTAGGGGATGTGTTGGGATTAGGGGTTGTGTTAGGTTTAGGGGTTGTGTTGGGATTAGGGGTTGTGTTGGGTTTAGGGGTTGTGTTGGGTTAAGGGATTGTGTTAGGTTTAGGGGTTGTGTTGGGTTTAGGGGATGTGTTAGGTTTAGGGGTGGTGTTGAGTTTAGGGGTTGTGTTAGGTTAAGGGGTTGTGTTAGGTTTAGGGGTTGTATTGGGCTTAGGTGATATGTTGGGTTTAGGGGTTGTGTTGGGTCTAGGGGTTGTGTTGGGATTAGTGGTTGTGTTGGGTCTAGGGGTTGTGTTAGGTTTAGTGGTTGTGTTGGGTCTAGGGGTTGTGTTGGGATTAGGGATTGTGTTGGGTTTAGGGGTTGTGTTGGGTTTAGGGGATGTGTTGGGTTTAGGGGTTGTGTTGGGTTTAGGGGATGTGTTGGGATTAGGGGTTGTGTTAGGTTTAGGGGTTGTGTTGGGTTTAGGGGTTGTGTTAGGTTTAGGGGTTGTGTTGGGATTAGGGGATGTGTTAGGTTTAGGGGTTGTGTTGGGTTTAGGGGATGTGTTAGGTTTAGGGGTGGTGTTGAGTTTAGGGGTTGTGTTAGGTTAAGGGGTTGTGTTAGGTTTAGGGGTTGTGATGGGCTTAGGTGATATGTTGGGTTTAGGGGTTGTGTTGGGATTAGTGGTTGTGTTGGGTCTAGGGGTTGTGTTAGGTTTAGTGGTTGTGTTGGGTCTAGGGGTTGTGTTGGTATTAGTCAAGCGTGCCGCACAAGCCCTCAAAAGTGAAGCCAAAACGTCTCGATCGCCCCCCAGAGGCCGGTCCTAGTATAGGTCATAAACCCCGCCTCCCCATGTTATTCAACGGGACGTGAGACCAACTAAACAATTAAATTACACTTCACATATCTTTTTTCCAAAGACAGTTTCTGTCATTTACTGTAGTTTTTATCACGCTGATGTAATTTCAAGTGTTTGTTTTTAAAATAAGTTTGTTTTTAGTTAGTTATTTGATGCTATAAAAACGGTGCTGTTACGTCATGATTGACAGCTGTGATTGACAGGTTCTCTGAGCGAAGTAGTCACTGAAGCACCAACGGACTTTTTTTCGGGATATTCGGAGGATTGGAGCATTAAATTACATATCTAAATTTCTATAATTAATTATTTCACACCGACATAATGGGTTGTTCTGCAGTAGAATGTGCTAACCGATCTGGCAGGGGCGTGTGCTTGCGATTGATTCTGCGAGAGTGAGGGCGGGGCCTTGTTTTCGCGGCTTTACTTCCTGCTTACTACTGCGCATGACTGGTCCCGAAAACGCAAGTGCGCAGACTCAAGTTCCAAGATGTCAGCGCCATATCGGGACACTGGCGGCTTCAGTTCTCTCCGATGGAAAAGAGCGAAGGGGCGTCGTCCATCTTTTTTTACAGTCTATGGTATTAGTGGTTGTGTTGGGTCTAGGGGTTGTGTTGGGATTAGGGGTTGTGTTGGGTTTTGGGGTTGTGTTAGGTTTAGGGTTTGTGTTAGGTTTAGGGTTTGTGTTAGGTTTAGGGGATGTGTTAGGTTTAGAGGTTGTGTTAGGTTTAGGGGATGTGTTGGGATTAGGGGTTGTGTTAGGTTTAGGGGTTGTATTAGGTTTAGGGGATGTGTTAGGTTTAGAGGTTGTGTTAGGTTTAGGGGATGTGTTGGGTTTAGGGGTTGTGTTGGGATTAGGGGTTGTGTTGGGTTTTGGGGTTGTGTTAGGTTTAGGGTTTGTGTTAGGTTTAGGGTTTGTGTCAGGTTTAGGGGATGTGTTAGGTTTAGAGGTTGTGTTAGGTTTAGGGGATGTGTTGGGATTAGGGGTTGTGTTAGGTTTAGGGGTTGTATTAGGTTTAGGGGATGTGTTAGGTTTAGAGGTTGTGTTAGGTTTAGGGGATGTGTTGGGATTAGGGGTAGTGTTGGGTTTAGGGGTTGTGTTAGGTTTAGGGGTTGTGTTGGGTTTAGGGGTTGTGTTAAGTTTAGGGGTTGTGTAGGGTTTAGCGGTTGTGTTGGGTTTAGGGGATGTGTTGGGATTAGGGGTTGTGTTAGGTTTAGGGGTTGTGATGGTTTTAGGAGTTGTGTTAGGTTTAGGGGATAAAATCTATAGTTTGTACAGTATAAAAATCATTATGGCTATGGGAATTGTGTGTGTGCAGTAGCATTTCTACCTGAGCACAGTTCGGCACAGCACCATTACAAACCGTTCTCTGCCACAATTTCTCAGCATGGTTTGCTAACTGTACTCAACCGTTCTGGTGGAATGGCTTCAGTACGTAGTTACTCACAATTGTCAATTCGTCAACGCTAAGGTAACTAATTTGTTATTAGGTACAGTAGCTGGCGAGTTTACGGTAATAACATTTATAATACAATTATTGTATGTTTGATAAATTCATGTTTTAATGATGATGGTTTATCTAGTATAGTTCATTATTTTTTTACATTACTTTTTTTATTAGGGAGGTAAATAACGCTAGGTAGCTTAATAAAACTCACATAATACATGTATCATTATATTATTCATATTATATAGTCAATGAATGTTTTTTTTTTTTACTTTTAGTCTGGAAACTTTTATCTTTCTCTGTGTTCATTTGTCATCGATAGCACACTAGCTCCAATGTGTAATTCTCATGGCATCGCCAGCTGATGTATATGTAATGGACATTCAAGCACCACAGTTAAAAAATTAAACAGTAACTGCGCCAACTGGCCCGGATCAGCATGGAACAGCTTGGTTTTGCAAAGAGAACTGTGGGGCAGCAGTGACTCAGGTGGTTGAGCAGGTCGGCCACTAATTGCAGGGTTGGTGGTTCGATTCCCGGCCCACATGACTCCACATGCCGAAGTGTCCTTGGGCAGGACACTGAACCCCAAGTTGCTCCCAATGGTAGGCTAGCGCCTTGTATGGCAGCTCTGCTGCCACTGGTGTAAGAGTGTGAATGTGTGTGTGTGAATGGGTGAATCAGACACAGTGTAAAATGCTTTGGTAACCTCTAAGGTTAAAAAAGGCACTATAAAAGTGCAGACCATTTAACTGTTCGGCCCGTTGGTGGTTGCAGGTTGGTTGAAGTTGCAGGTATTGACTTCAAATGACACACAAACCCAGCAAACACACCAACTATTCCACTGTTCACAACACATTGGCGGGATCAGTTTAAAACACTCTATCAACCAGGGGAATTTTGCAGGTAAATCTTTATATGTTTTGCAGTTATAGCAAATAATACTGATGCTGGGTGAAAATCACTATAAATTCCTTTCATCTCTGAAGGAATTCAATGTGAATATTGCACAAAGTCACCTTAACTTTAACAACGCTATCAATGTGGAAATCAGGTACAATAACACCACTACAACATGAGCACCATCTTGATTGTTTTGGATTGAATGGATCACATGACTGCATCACGTGACAACAAATATGTCATCGTTTTCTGATATCTTCATCTTCCCCATACGCACTACAACACGAAGATGGCGTTTTCAAATTTATCCACTTTTTTATCAGCTCAGCATTAGCTTGACAAAAAAGCCATCTCAGTGTGGACGGAAGGCCAAAACGTAATGAAATTAATGCATTTTCTTAATTTTTTTCTCCCCAATTTGGAATGCCCAATTCCCAATGAGCTCTAAGTCCTCGTGATGGCGTAGTGACTAACCTCAATCAAACCGAGAGCGAGAACCAAATTATAGTGATCACGAGGCGGTTACCCCATGAGACTCTACCCTCCCTAGCAACCGGGTCAATTTGGTTGCTTAGGAGACCTGGCTGGAGTCACTCAACACGTCCTGCAGTCAAACTCGCAACTCCAGGTGCTATAGTCAGTGCCAATACTCGCTGAGATATCCAGACACCCTGAAATTAACCCATTTTCAAACTAAAATGTATTAGTGAGGTTGTGGTCTTAATTAATGATGTAGCTCAAGGTAACTTTAACTGTTGACATAGTCATTTGACATGTGTGTTTGGGGCCACGCCCACATTAGTTCAGATACATTTGAAAATTGCGCTTTCATTTTCAAAACGCTCTACGTCCACACTGCCTTTTTCAACCATTTTCTAAAAGTTTCACATCCACACTGAAACATTTAAATACTCTTAAGTCCTCTTACTGCGAATGTGTACAATTATACTGACTAAACTTTCCATTGCCTCTGAAGCAATGCAATGTAAAGATTTTTCAAAGAAACATTTATCTTGAACAACGCTATCAAAGTGGATATCGGGCACAATAACACCACTACAACACGAGCACCATCTTGATTGTTAGGGTTGAATGCATCACATGACCGAGTTTCCAAATTTCTCCACTTGGGAAAGATTTTTCAAAAAGCTCTCAGTATGGACGGTAGGCCAAAACATAGAGAAAAAGGTGAGTTTTCAGGCGAAACGTGTTAGTGTGGACGTGGCACACTGATGAGGGTCTAGACTCCTAGAGAGAAAATGAAAAAATGAAAGTAAGAAACTGTTGTGCAGGAGAACGTTTACTAATCGCACCGTCAAAACTGATCCGTGATCATGCATTGGCCCCTGACAGACACAATTATTTCTCTCAACCCAGCCTTTCATTCTCTCTTTCTCTCTTTATCTCTCTGATTGATCAGTTGCTTTGTGTCTCACTGCCTCTATTTTACAGTTGAAGGTTCCTGACAGAGCCGCTTTGCCAATCTGACACAAAGAAATAAACCTCTTTTATATTTCCCTCCCCACTATCATCAGTCTCATGGCGTTTGATGTGGGGGAGCTTTCAGCTTTCCAAGGATTCTGTTGGCTTCATGCGGAATCTGTAGATTTGAATTTTTTTTCCATTTTTGGGAAAAACCGTGGAATGGATTTCAACATGGTAAAATGCATTAAACAGAGTTGAGAGTACTTAATCTCCTTTAGCCAGACCTTTGACTAAAAGGCACAAAGTCTGGAACATATTGCAGCTTATTTTGGCCAAGAATCAAGACATATAATGTAGGGCCCAATGATTTCCATGATGCGGAAAACACGGATGGAATTGTGGAATCCAGTGATAAAAATGGAATGAACTAACGTGGAATATCACAGAATTTGACATATTTGGGATAAAATGAACGTGTGAATTCACAATTAATCAAATAAAAATTGTGATATGTCCTAATGTGATAACTAAACCACTGAAGATTTTATTAAAGAAATATACGGTCTGCATGAGCTTCATCAGTAAGTGAATGTGAGAAGCCGTTGCTTACACACTAACCGCATCACTAACATCACGTGCGCTCTGTGTGTGTATTAATGACAAAGAGCAGATCACTTCATTCACTGTGAAGCGTGTAGCACATGCACACTACATATTTAGAATCATCATAGCCTTTTGTGTTACACAAGCACATTAGCCCATACAGAGGCGAGAAGTGAAGTCGTCAAAAACATCTGCCAAAACTGCCACAGAAATATTTTACTTCAGTATAGTACAATGTCATATTCAATGTATTAGTAGTAATAATAACACTGATATATCAATTCTAATTACATTATTGCATCACAAGCACGAGTTTCATCACTGCTTTCAATAAAACTGTGATGCTGTACTGTATTTGAAAAAAGAAGAAAAGGGCCAAACTCCAATATTGTGTAATGTTCTCATTTATTCTGTTCTATGAATTCATTTGATTACCTAAAAAGGTAGTTTAAAAAAAAAAAAAAGATAAAATGTAATCAGAATTTGCTAGCAAGCAACAAACACATTAGCATATATATCCAGTATGTATTTCTATCCTGTATATCAAATATGATCCATCAGTGTTTGCTTCATGAGAAAACAATACACTCTGATTTTTGAATATCAATGAACTCATCCTCGTCCGAACCATTAGCTCCACTCTTCTCCACAATGCTAACCTCGAGAAAACTCCTCTAAATCCCAACAGAACATTAAACACTAACACGTTCTTTCATTTTGCATAGAAATACATGAAAATATCACTTCATTTGAAAATGTACTCTCCCATCCAGTCCCGTGCAATGCATGCTGGGAACTGGAAATCCCCTGCCCGATTTCAGCAACACATTGACGCAACAAATATTACTCATGTAGTTCCAACACAACTGGATTAAGTGAACATTGATGGATTGAGACGAAATGCTAAAGAACTGTCACATTATCTCATTTTAGATCAAGAAATTGAACAAGCAGTAAAAATCCCGTTGACCATCAGTTAGAAGTCTGAATCGACATGCACATTAGAGCGGTTTGATCATTTCACTTTTTGATAACTGTGTTGACTATAACTTTACACAATATAATTCTGTTCTCATCTCAAACTGAATTGATTTAAAGTGTGCCGGTTTAGTAATTTCAAAAGAGCTGCTTTCTCAGACAAAACTCTTTAAAACCTTTGATGCCGCAAAAGTGGATTTCTCTAGTGTTACACTTACAAAAACAACTTTTTGGCAATGGGGTAAAGAAATAAGCTTAATTCTAGCTTCTCAAGTGCATGTATTTGTTCCAAGCATGATTTTGATGGAAAACAAGACAAAAATACTAATTAAGAAAGTGATTTCTTTGCAGTGTGTGCCGTGCTGAAACAAAAATGCAGTTAAACACACTCTGTTAATTGCAGCATGAGTTATGGAGTGTATTGATGAGGTGTAATCACAACTGTCAATGATATTTATGAGCTCATCGTCATTAACATGCTGGTCAAACTTAAGTACCACACAAACTCAATCTGTCAGGAATTTAACCAGTACTCTCTCTTCCAGAGTGTTTAGAACAATTTGCAGCTCCACAATATTATAATTCATGTATAAAGCAACAATCTAGTGCGTGCAACCAGATGTGCTGACAAGGACAGTAAAACCTGAAATTAGCTACATTATAGGAGCAGCCAACAGTCCCCATGAGGAAAACTCCTTAATACACATACTAAATAATATCAGAATTAAAATATACACATGCAGAAAGTTTATGTGACGGTCTGAATGTCGGTAATTAACACCTAAACTGATAAAGAAACCACACCTCTAAACGCAAGGACTTTGAAATCAAAATCAATACGGAGCCGACAGGCCAACAGTCTGACCTGAATCACAACTAGATGAATTCACAGCTATTAGAGAGAGAGAGCTGTTGAAAGCCTTTGAATATGAAATATGATTGGTAATATTTTTAAAGCAGCACATGAGCACTCAATTGATCCATAAATGCTTTCTAAAGGGATGTCACAAACACGGCATCCGCTTAAGCAATGTCACACTCGCATCCGTGCTGTTGTACTCAATATCAGCACAACTGTGTTGTGTTACAGCAAGTTCATATTGAGTAACTTACATTTTAGACACAATATCGGCAGTTAACGAAAACATTTCCAAAGCGCAACATTATTTCAACCCATTACAGTGGTAGTATTGTACACTTTGGATTTACCCTCTCATGAACGCACATTCCGCTGCTTATTGGAAGCAATTATTTAGAGTTAAAAAGTACTCAAATATTGGAGTCGTATGGATGACGTTTATGCTGTTTGTCTGTGATTTTGGAGCATCAAATATCATGTTACCATCCACATCCATTATAAGGACCTACTGAGCTGAGATATTATTCTATTTTCTTCAAATATCGTCTGCAGAAGAAAGGAAGTCATACACACCTTGGATGACATGACGGTGAGTAAATGATGAGAGAATTTGTATTTTTGGGTGAACTGTCCCTTTAAGGGGACAACGGTGAGAAACTCTGCCCCTGAAACTTACCCTGTGACCTTTGTGTTAACAGAGCAGTTGTTGGCCAGCAGCATAACAGCTTCTGACCGTAACGTCCTGAACAGCAGGTGCAAGTGTGTGTGTGTGTGTGTGTGTGTGTGTGTGTGTGTGTGTGTGTGTGTGTGTGTGTGTGTGTGTGTGGGCATCTAACATGGGCTGATATGATTACATACTTCATTTTGCCTGGAGTCCCCGAAATGAGCACATTAAAACAATTTCTCCTAAACAGAATAAATATGATTTCTGCATCATTGGATGAGCAACTTTCAAACTACACACTAAAGTAGAATTCCCTATGTTGAAGCTGCTGAAGTGATCAGTCTTTATAATTATTCAAATATTAAATTATAATTTACATTGTTTTAAAAACCACATTGCAAACACAAATTTATTTCCAGGAAAAATCTTTAAAGATCTGAACATTCTTAAAACAGATACATTTTCTTGAGCAAAATGGCTTTTTGTTTTCAGAGAAATCAAATATTTTTTAGTGCTTATTCTTAAAAATAGAAAAAAAGAAAAAAGAAACAAACTATCTGCCAATAAGAAAAGTAATCTAGTAGTGCCACTACTTTTAGGCTACCTCCATTAATAATCTGGACAGATTTGAAAATGGCGTTTTCAAAACTTTTTCCATCCACACTGTTGTTTTCAAGTGTTTTCCAAAAGTTGCCCATCCATAATGAAACGTATGAAAACGCTTAAGTCACCTTAATGCGATTACGAAAAACAGCCGTTCCATATACGGTCTAAAACACAATTGTCCTCATGTTCCGTCACCAGACAGCAATTCTAAGTAAACTTCCTGTCGCCTTTGAAGGAATGCAATGTGAAGATTTATCTTTAAAAATGCAACCATAGTTCAGAGCAGGAAAAAAACACCTCTACAACATGGGCCACCATCTTGAATATTTTGGGTTGAATGGATCACATGACTGCATTCAGATATTTCTGTTTTCCCTGTCCACACCATAGCTATATCTATGAAGATACCTTATTAGCAACTGTTTCTATGGACCGCGATACGTCATATATACGTCAAGAGCCATCCCTCAACAGATGAATGTAAATTGACAGATACGGTCTGCAAAAAAACCTATTGTCTGTTCCAGTCAACTTTCAGATTGTCTGATTTTCCATAAGCATTGGCCAATAATTTAGATAATATAAAAAATCCTGAAAACATACCGAAAATTAGCACCCAGTCACTCAATTAATTACATGATGAACAGCAGTTTATGTAGCGGTCTGAGGCTTCTTCTCCATTCGCATACATTCAAATAGCTCAGTGTGGACGAAAGGCCAAAAGATGCATTTTCAAATGAAAACGGTTGATTAAATGGACAACAGAAAGCTGTTTATTGCGAGAAAGCTGCTTAATACAGAAAAGTGCCATTCATGTTTACATACTCTTTAAGCAGCAACTGCATTGCAAACCACAAGAAACTACACTTCCCCATCTATCGCTCACTTCGACATTCTCACGGCAACCCGGTGCCACACTCCGCCAGTCCCGGCATCCCGAATGCGGATCCCTCGCCTCTGGACCCATGACTGCTCCCCCCAGGCTGGCCAGTTCAGATGAGCCTAGAGGATGCCTACACGGGACCTCCTCCTCAGTCACTAACCCATCCCCTGCCGGGTGCGCGAAGCAAGGTAAATGATTTGAGTCTTCTCTCAGCACCAAAGCCTCAGGATGCGCTTTTGCCTCCCACCGCCACTCTACCTGCTCCGCCCCGCTGCAAAGCCTTGCCAGGTACGTCAAAAACGATCATCCCCTTAGTGCCCCTCGCACAGAGCTTGGACGCGTGGCTCTCACTTCCCAACCCGTCACGCTGGCTGGCCAGGACCATCCGACTTGGCTACCCGATTCAGTTTGCCAGGCCCCGCTCACTTTCAGCAGTGTCCACTTTACCGCTTTATCTTGGACTTGCAAGTTTTTATGACAGCGCGCATCACCAACAAGCACACACAGTCGGTGCTGAAATGCCTCACCTTATTCATGCCAGGCACAGCGGTTCCTCTAAAATAATTCCACTGCCTGCTCTGGTACTCACTAGCAGAGGCTTCCCTCGGGACAGACGAGCTGGCACACAGCTGGCCACAGGGTCTGAAAAAAATATGCATTTCCCCCAGTGAGCTTACTTGCACGGGTACTGTGCAAGGTCAGGGACGATGAGGAACAAGTCACTCTGGTGGCCCCTTACTTGCCCACACAGACTTGGTTCTCGGATCTCACGCTCCTTGCAACAGGCCCTCCCTGGCGAATTCAGGGAAGGGGCACCCTATGGCATCTGTTCCTAGACCTCTGGAACCTCTACGTCTTGCCCCTGGATGGGATGCAGAAGATCTAAGTGGCCTACCACCTGCTGTCATAGACATGATCAACCAAGCCAGAGGCAACTCAACCAGGCAACCAGGTAGCTTTACGCCCGAAGTGGCACTTGTTTGCAAATTGGTGTTCTTCCCGATCAGAAGTCTGGTCAGTGCTCTCATTTCTGCAGGAGACGCTGGAGGGGAGGCTGTCCCCCTCCACCTTGAAGGTTTATGTAGCCGCCATATTGGCTCACCACAACGCTGCATATGGTAAGTCCCTAGGGAAGCACGATCTGATTATCATGTTCCTTCCAGGCCATGCCTGTTCCCCTCATGGGATCTCTCCTTGGTCCTTTCAGGCCTTCAAAGACCCCCCTTCGAGCAGTTAGAATCTGTCGAGCACAAAGCCCTCTCCTTGAAGACAGCCCTCCAGATCATGCTTGCTTCCATCAAGAGGGTTGGGACCTGCAAGCGTTCTCTGTCAGCGACACTTGCCTGGAGTCCAGCAGACACCCATGTTGTCCTAAGACCGCAATCGGGCTATGCCCAAGGTTCCAACGACCCCCTTCAGGGACCAGGTAGTGAACCCCGGGAGGAGGCTTTTCGTTGCTGTGTCCAGTGCATGTTTTGCATACCTATGTGGACCACACGCAGAGCTTTAGATTTTCTGAACAGCTCTTTGTCTGCTTCGTTAGACAGCGGAAAGGGAATGCTGTCTCCAAACAGAGGCTTTCCCACTGGGTCGTTGATGCCATCGCTTTGGCCTATCACACCCAGGCCATGCCTGCACCCTTGCGGGTTTGAGCACACTTCGACAAGAAGTGTGGCATCCTTGTGGGAACTGGCAAACGGCACCTCACTAGCAGACATCTGCAGAGCAGGGTGCTGGGCAACACCTAATACTTTTACAAGATTTTACAATCTCAGGGGGTCTCAACCCGAGTTCTCTCAGGTCCGAGCACGTAGAACTCAGGAATGCGGAATGTCTGACCGGGTGTTCCGCTTGCACATAGCACCTTTCCCCTCCACTGAGGTGATCACATGCACTCTTTTCCCCCAGGAGAGTACACTAGATTTGCGCTCCCTGGATGTTCTTCCTCCCTAGCCCTCTGGTCTGCAAATTCAGTGGAGGAATTCCTGACCAGACCCACTATGGTACTAAAAGTCCAAAAGACAAGAAGTACAGGTGAAGGAAAAATTAAATACAAATTATTAAAAAATGTATACATAAATAAGATAAAGAAGATAAATAATCAACAAAAATAAGTCATGGGTCAGGAAAGTTCTAATATATTTTACAACTTCAAAAGTGACAAACCTATGAAGAGCTGTAGTTCCAACCACACAACTTTACAATGTTGTATGCGTTCATTGGAACTACGGTTTTGGGAAACACCAAATTGTTGAAATATGTTGATAATGATGGAACTTGTGACTATATTTTAGTTGGCTAAAGATGCTTTTCGGAAACAAACTTCTGGCAAGTAAAGTTAGCTTTGGACAACATGATCACATCTTTGGGTTACCGTTAGGATTACTCAAATTTTTATATTAAATTTGTATAATGGTTTCTCATGTCTTGCGCCATGTGATGTGTGTATGTGCTCAAATGTGTCAAACCGTAGTTATAACTTCTCCACTGGGGACGTTTCGGATATTTCAGAATCACAGAACAATTTTAGCAGACAAAAAATGATTTTTTGATTTCCCATGAGATGACATGCTATACTAGAACCAACTATTTTAAACAGCATTTGCTAATTATTCAAAAAATATTATGCATGCGGTTTTATAAATTTTAACCTAAAATATGGATCTTGACGAACAAAACAATCCATCTCTCAAGAGAAATGGAGAATGCAAAGGGTCCTAAATTTTATGTTTTTTTTTTTTTTTTTACCTTTCACTGTCCTACAGAAACTAAATTATTGTGTGATAACCTTGCGTTAAAATGGAACGTGAACACACACACTGAGACAGGCTGTCTGAACTTTGTGAGCAGTGTGAGGAATGCTCTGATGTCTGAAATGAGTTTTTGGGAGTTGATGTATGGAGCTGGAGGTGTATAAAACACTTCCGTTTGGCTTTGTTTGTCTGCCTCTTCCTCTCAGCGTTTGTATTAATGACACGCCAGCATCTCTGCTTTCCCTGCATGCCTCGCTTTTCCTAGCAAAGCTGACGTGAGAGGGGCGGGCATTAATCACTGTCAGTCACAGCTCAGCGACAGTTCTGATTGGATGGTCAAGATTTAGCGAGAACAAAAGCTCAGCACAATGATTTAACAATTGCCAAATGAGACAATACTTGTGTGTGAGGCATTTCTGCTGGTGAAGTGCACACACATGCACACTGTCAGCACATCGGTTAGACAAACAGTCCATAGCAGAACACACACACATTCACGTACATATGTACGCTAACAGTAGAGTATAAAGGAGAGTGGGAGTCACACTTAAAACTCCAGTGATTTGTTCTCAGGATGGATCCAAATTTAACCATAAATTACAGAATAGACTCACATATTAAAGCATTAACTTCGAGAAAACGTATTGAGCATGTCCACCATTAATGACATGAGCCCAGTAACCAACATTTTGAGCCCAGCTTTCCACGGTCTTAATTATTTTGGTAATGTCTTACCTCTGAAAGCCCTGGTGAAGATCCTGAGGACTCCGGAGCTGAAAAACACAGAGAGAGAAAACAAATGTTAAACAAAAACACATGATAATGGTTTTCATTTAGCCGCTCCTAACTCAGCTCCACTCTACTAAAGTCGATGCAGGACATCTGAACTTAACCCCACCCAGCATAACTCTACTCAGCCAAATTAATTTAAACTCATGTCAGCTCAGCCTAACAAAACTGAGTTCAAATTAAATTCAACTTGGGTTCAACTCTATCCAAAACAACCAAACATAACTCAGTTAAACTAAACTAATTTCAACTCAACAACTCAACCCCAGACAATTCAACGTAACATAACTCAAATAATTTCATTTCAGATCAAAGTAACCCAACCAAAATCAGTTCAATTCATCCCATCATAACTGAACTGAATTCAGTTCAGTTCAGCTCAGCTCAACTCAACACAACCCCACCTAGCACAACTCTTTTTTAAATTAATTTATTGTCAGCTCAACCTATTGCAATTCAACACAATTGAAATTAATTAAACTCAACCAAACTTAACCAAAGACAATTAAACACCATTGAATTCAACTCAGTGAGAACTCCACACAGCTGCATTAATGACTACAGTTTGTTTGTTGTTTTTCTATATTCAGCTGATTAATAGTGTGTCCAAATCCCTCCAGCAACACACTGTTGACTGACACTCTCATCAGCCAATGAACAAACAGAATGTGAAGACTGGATGTACCTTCCTTGAGTCGTGGCATGCAGCAGTGATATGCCTGATCAATTTAGTTTAGAAAGAACGACTGCTCCCTCAGCCACTCTCTCCCTCTGTCAAACACAGACTCACACACATACACACACACACTCACTCACTCACTCACTCACTCACTCACTCACACACACATGTTGGCCTACCTATCATTATGAGGACTTTCCATAGAAATAATGATTGTTATATTGTAGAAAATATATATTATATCCCCTAAACCCAACACAACCACTAAAACTAACACAACCCCTAAACCCAACACAACCACTAAAACTAACACAACCCCTAAACCCAACACAACCACTAAAACTAACACAACCCCTAAACCCAACACAACCACTAAACCCAACACAAACCTAAACACAACACAACCACTAAAACTAACACAACCCCTAAACCCAACACAAACCTAAACCCAACACAACCACTAAAACTAACACAACCACTAAACCCAACACAAACCTAAACCCAACACAACCACTAAAACTAACACAACCACTAAACCCAACACAAACCTAAACCCAACACAACCACTAAAACTAACACAACCCCTAAACCCAACACAACCACTAAAACTAACACAACCCCTAAACCCAACACAACCACTAAAACTAACACAACCCCTAAACCCAACACAACCACTAAACCCAACACAAACCTAAACACAACACAACCACTAAACCCAACACAAACCCTAAACACAACACAACCACTAAAACTAACACAACCCCTAAACCCAAAACAATCCCTAACCCTAACACAACCCCTAAACCTTACACAACCCCTAACCCTAACACAACCCCTAAACCTAACACAACCCCTAAACCCAACACAACCCCTAAACCTAACACAACCCCTAAACCATACACAACCCCTACACCAAACACATCCCCTAAACCCAACACAGCCCGTAAACCAAACACATCCACTAATCCCAACACATCCCCTCAACACAACACATCCCCTAAACCCAACACAACCCCTAAACCTAACACAACCCCTAAACCATACACAACCCCTACACCAAACACATCCCCTAAACCCAACACAGCCCGTAAACCAAACACATCCACTAATCCCAACACAACCCCTAAACCCAACACAACCCCTAAACCTAACACATCCCCTAATCCCAACACAACCCCTAAAACTAACACATCCCTTATACCCAACATAAGCCCTAACCCTAACACAACCCCTAAACCCAACACAACCCCTAACACAACCCCTAAACCTAAAACAAACCCTAAACATAAAACATCCCATAAACCCAACACAACCACTAAGCCTAACACAACCACTAAACATAACACAACCCCTAAACCCAACACATCCCCTAAACCTAACACAATCCCTAAACCCAACACATTCCCTAAACTTAACACAATCCCTAAACCTAACACAACCCCTAATCCCAACACATCCCCTAAACCTAACACAATCACTAAACCTAACACAATCACTAAACCTAACACAACCCCCTAAACCCAACACAACCCCTAAACCTAACACAACCCCTAAACCTAACACAATCCCTAAACCTAACACAATCACTAAACCTAACACAACCCCCTAAACCCAACACAACCCCTAAACCCAACACAACCCCTAAACCCAACACAACCTCTAAACCCAACACAACCCATAAACAAAACACATCCCCTAAACCTAACACAACACCTAAACTCAACACAACCCTTAAACCCAACACAACCACTAACCCTAACACAACCCCTAACCCTAACACAACCCCTAAACCCAACACAATCCCTAAACCAAACACAACCCCTAAACCCAACACAACCCCTAACACAACCCCTAAACCTAAAACAAACCCTAAACATAAAAAATCCCATAAACCCAACACAACCACTAAACCTAACACAACCCCTAAATCCAACACATCCCCTAAAGCTAACACAACCCCTAATCCCAACACAACCCCCTAAACCCAACACAACCCCTAAACCTAACACAACCTCTAAACCCAACACAACCCCTAAACCTAACACAACCACTAAACCTAACACAACCCCTAAACCCAACACAACCCCTAAACCTAACACAACCCCAAAACCTAACCCAACCCCTAAACATAACACAACCCCTAAACCCAACACAACCGCTAACCCTAACACAACCCCTAAACCCAACACAACCGCTAACCCTAACACAACCTCTAAACCCAACACAACCCCTAAACCTAACACAACCACTAAACCTAACACAACCCCTAAACCCAACACAACCCCTAAACCTAAAACAACCCCTACACCAAACACATCCCCTAAACCTAACATATCCCCTAAACACAACACATCCCCTAAACCCAACACAACCCCTAAACCTAACACAACCCTTAAACCTAACACAACTCCTAACACAACCCCTAAACCTAAAACAAACCCTAAACATAAAACATCCCATAAACCCAACACAACCACTAAACCTAACACAACCCCTAAATCCAACACATCCCCTAAACCTAACACAACCCCTAATCCCAACACATCCCCTAAACCTAACACAATCCCTAAACCTAACACAACCACTAAACCTAACACAACCCCCTAAACCCAACAAAACCCCTAAACTTAACACAACCCCTAAACCCAACACAACCCCTAAACCCAACACAACCCCTAAACCAAACACAACCCCTAAACCTAACAGAACCCCTAAACCCAACACAACCCCTAAACCCAACAAAACCACTAAACCCAACAAAACCACTAAACCCAACACAACTCCTAAACCTAACACAACCCCTAAACCTAACACAACCCCTAAACCCAACACAACCCCTAAACCTAACACAACCCCTAAACCCAACACAACCCCTAAACCTAACACAACCCCTAAACCCAACACATCCCCTAAACCTAACACAACCCCTAAACCTAACACAACCCCTAAACCCAACACAACCCCTAAACCCAACACAACCCCTAAACCTAACACATTGATGTTTTCATGTTTCTGAGTGCAACATCTAATTTTTCTTAAGTTTCTTTTCGTATCCAGCATGGAGACAGCTCTTATATGATCTTCACAATCACGGACATGAGATGTTTTGAATGAGGAGATGTAAGTCACAAGAAATGTTCTTGTCCACATAAAATGCAAACAGAAGTGGAAAATGGCAATCACGGTGGTGTTGAAGTGACAATTCAATCAGATTGCGGCGAGAAGAGTGAAAGATTACAGTCGGAAAAAAAGACCTACATCTGTAAAAGAAACAGAGACTGTTGGCAAAAATAACATAAAATACAAAGTGAAGTTCAAGATGAAGAGTTTAGAGAGGAAGGTCCATCTAACACTGGATATATTCTCAACATATTTCCCAGGCTGAATTTTCAGTCTAATTTTCCAAACCGGGACAGTAACTCAGAAAGCTTAAATGTGTTGAAAGATGTGAATGATGTTTCAAATTGTGATGGTTATGTTGTTTCTAATAATAATGAGATGGAAGGTGACAATGCAAGTGGTAGTGTTTTACAAGGTGGGAAATCTGATGATGAAATGGGTGAAGAGCTAGTGGGAGACAGACTTGTGACAGACTTTCGGATATCTCTGAATTTGATTTTCTTTCAAGCGATGAAGTCTAAATGCAGGTGTAGTTCGCTTAATGCAATAATTTATATTTAATCAAAGGTAGAATTAGAGAAAGGCCGACTTCTTATTGTAAAAGCTAAACTTCAGAACCACGTGTTTGTGATTGTAATAGAGGTGCAGATAGGGTTGCTTTTTTTTTTTAAAACGTCACATTCTGATAAGATGTTAGTTTTAGGTGGTGATTGTTTGTCATGCCCAGATGGGACAAAGACATCTGATCCTAAGGAGATAAAAAAAAACAATGGCTGTGAACTCTTTTCTAAAGTCTTTGGAGCTGAAGGTTCTGATTCTCAGTGTACTTTGGACTTGTTAGAGGAACTTCCTACTCTTCTCATGAGTTTGGATAGTGTCCTCTCTTTTCAAGAATTGACTGATGTACTTCCACAAATGAAACCTGGAATTGATGGTCTGCCATTGGACTTTTCTAAAGCATTGTGGGGAATAATAGTCAGAGATTTTTTCAGGACAAAATGTTTCCAAAAGTTGTCAGTGAGCAGTGCTGGCACTTCTTCCAAAAAAAAGGGACTTAAGTCTCCTAAAGAACTGGAGGTCCGAAGATATACTCACAGCCGCATATAAGCTGTTAGCAAAAGCTTTAGCCAATTGATTGAAATGTGTTTTAGGTCATTAATACACAGGGATTAATTGCTCTGATTGTATTCCTGAGAGAACTACTTTTGATAATGTCTTTCTTATAAGGGATATAACCGACCATTTTAAACCAAATGAAATGAATATAGGTCTTTAATCTTTAGATCAGGAAATGGCCCATGATTATCTTTTTAAAACTCTGGAAGCTTTTGGTTTTGGAGATGTTTTTCTTTCTTGGATTTTTCAAAATCATTTACTTGTTAAAATAAAGGAGATCTTAAAGTCTCTCTATCTTTCTTGCCCAAAATCTAGTGCGCTGCGGGAACCCTGGGCTCACCATTAACTTTCTTCATGTTTTGATGGTGAAACATCCCATATGGAAGTGCTAAAATGCTCAAGCATCCCATATTCGAAAAAATTTGGTGCTTCACTGGTGGAGTTTTACAGCTTCTGACTATCTGCAGCATCACTGTCGTCAAGACCAGCAAAAGCTCACGTCCCCTGGGTGTTCATTAAAACACTATAGACCGTTCACTTGCAGATTCCTCTACACTCACTGGAGAGGGCTCTGAATTGGTTCTGGAACCAGTTTTAATCCATTAGCTCACAAACAGCCAAATATCCAGAACCAGCTTCACTGCAAACCTTTAAACACACACAAACATGTTCATTTTTATAGTTTTTATATACAGTAAAGTTTTTATTACTGGATATATGCTTCTGTCATGTGTATTTTGTTGGTTCATGTATTTCATGTCTTTTATTTTGAAAGTTTATTTCCTGTTTCATGTCATGTGATTTCTGTTCCCTCCATGTTCAAGTGTCTGGCTTTCATTGGTTTATTGTTTAATCATCTTGTTATCAGTTCTGTCTGTTCATTGGTTCCCTCGTCATTGTTCTCCCATGTCATGTATTTCAGCCCTCATGTTTACCAGTGTCCTTTGTCAAGTCTTGTGTGTGACTGTAACTTTGTTGGATAGTTCATGCCATGTCAAGTTCATGTTTTGTTCACGTGTGGATTTATGGGTTTTTGGATATCACTTTAAATAAACTGCACCTGGGTTCCTACATCATCGTCTTTGTCATTGCCAGCAGCAACGTTACAGCTTTATTCATGACATGTATTTTGCTTTATGGAAATGTTGATTAATCAGTCCAAACTGTCTTGTTCCCCATCTGTTGCTCACTTCAGCGTTGTGTCGAAGAAGCCACATTATGGGTCTCTCTTGAGCATCAAATATGCCTCTGATCTATGAAAAAAGGCCAATGAGAAGTTTGCAGACAGTATTTGCATATCCCACCCCTGGACATACGGGTATAAAATCAGGGAAATACCTCGAGTTCATTCAGAAATTTTCTTCGGAACCGATGGTCTTGCATGCAGTCAGCTGCGAGTCACACACCTGTTCCTGCTTCTGTTCCTCTGACGCTCTGCCTGCAGTTCAGTGGCTTTTTTCCTTCTCTGCACGGTAGTGCAGCTTGCCACTGGGCACTTAGACTGCGCAGAAAGCTTAAAAGAGTTTATTTAAAAGAGTGATTTTCTCTATAAAAGAGTATTTTTCTCTAAAAGAGCATTTGCACAGTGGCGTTTTATATAGATGCCATTCCACCCCTATGTAGTTCCTGGATGTGGTAGAGTGCTCTCCAATTCTGATGGCCACAGGCGTTGTCTCGTTGTCTCACACCGAGGCAGCGCTTGTGTATGCATAACCATGCGGCTCGCTTTCAATAGGAAGCACGCCACTCCAGCTGCCCCCCACATTGCTCCTTCCCACGGGATTGAGGACGATGTGGCTGGCGATGGAGGCGATCTGGGGATGGCAGCGGGTGCAGCTCCACCAGGTACGCCCCCTCGGACCACCCGCCCCCCCAGCACGCTCGTTGACTCCCATCCATGCTCGAGGCAACAGCGGCTCGCCTCACAGCCAGCCTGCCTTGTCTCTAGAGCTCGAGGTGGATGAGCTTGCTGCTGCATCGGAGAGTGCGGCATCTGACGCAGATGACTCCCCTGGGCTGTCGCCTTCGAGCCAGCACATCCAGGCTGAGGCTGAGGCTGATGCGCAGATGACTGACATGCTTTCCCGAGCTGCCGCCAACGAGGTGCTGTGCAAGGTCAGGGAGGACAAGGAACAAGTCACCCTAGTGGCTCCCTATTGGCCCATCCGGGCCTGGTTCTCGGACCTCGTACTCCTCACAACAGCCCCTCCCTGGCAAATTCCCCTGAGGAAAGACCTTCTTTCTCAGGGACGGGGCACGCTCTGGCATCCGCACCCAGACCTTTGGAACCGCCACGTCTGGCCCCTGGACGGGATGCGGAAAATCTAGCTGGTCTACCATCTGCCGTCGTAAACATGATCAACCAAGCCAGAGCCCCTTCTACCAGGCAACTTTACGCCCTGAAGTGGCGCTTGTTCGCAAATTAATGTTCTTCTCAGGCTGAAGACCCACAGAGGTGCGCAGTTAGGTCAGTGCTCTTATTTCTGCAGGAGAGGCTGGAGGGGAGGCTGTCCCCTTCTACCCTAAAGGTGTATGTCGCTGCTATTGCAGCCCACCACGACGCAGTAGACAGCAAGTCTTTGGGTAAGCACAACTTAATTATCAGGTTCCTAAGAGGCGCCCGGAGGTTGAATCCCTCCCGGCCAAGCCTGTTCCCCTACTGGGATCTCTCAGTGGTCCTCGCGGGCCTACAGAGACCTCCCTTTGAGCCAAAAGAATCAGTTGGACTCAGGGCCCTCTCTCTAAAGATGGTCTTGCTGATCGAGCTCACCCCCATCAAGAAGGTCGGGGACCTGCAAGCGTTCTCTGTCAGTGACACCTGCCTGGAGGTCGGTCCGGTGGACACGTATGTGATCCTAAGACCGCGACCAGGCTACGTGCCCTAGGTTCCTACTACACCCTTTAGAGACCAGGTAGTGAACCTTCAAGTGCTACCCCGGGAGGAGGCAGACCCAGCCCCATCATTGCTGTGTCCGGTACGTGCTTTGCGTACCTACTTGGACCGCACGCAGAGCTTTAGATGTTCTGAGCAGCTCTTTATTTGCTTTGGTGCACAGTGGAAAGGGAACGCTTTCTCCAAACAGAGGCTTTCCCACTGGGTAGTGGACGCCATTTCATTGTCCAATCACACCCAGGCCATGCCCCCCCACTTATGGGTTGGAGCACACTCAACAAGGAGTGTTGCGTCCTCGTGGGCACTGGCCAGAGGTACCTCTCTGGCAGACATATGTAGAGCAGCGGGTTGGGCAACACCTAATACCTTTGCGAGATTTTACAATCTCAGGATTGAGTCAGTATCGTCCCGTGTTTTCTCAGGTCCGAGCCGGTAGAACTCGGTAACACACTGACAGAGTGGCCGGGTGGATCGCTTGCACCTGGCGCCCTTTCGCCCTTTCCCTCTACCCAATCCACTGTGGGTACCTAATCTACCCTGTACTGGAATAGGTGCTCCATGGGTCAGGACTCCTACGTGGACTCCCCCTTTGTGTATTTTCTGCGGTATGGTCCCCTTACGAATTGTAAGCTGTCCTCCAGTCTCCATATGTAGCAACTCCCCCCTCCTTGAGCGAGGCTGGGTCTACCAGCACCACTTTCCACATGTCGCCTAAGAAGCCATGTGATGTATTTGCCACGCTTACCTCCCCCTTCCGGGCAGGTGTGATCTCCGCAGGGTCTTTTACCCCTGAAAGAATAGGAAACTGGGTAAGACCCCCTTCCCTCGATGCGTATAAGGGCCCCGGCCATTCTTGCACTATGCAGAGAAACATAGAGAGAAAAGAGGCCCAGCCAGGCTCGGACAAGCGTCGCCTTGTTCCCCTGTCTAGGGTAACCAGAAGGATTCCAACGACTTTTTTTGGGGCATTGGGGAAGGGTACGTGCAGTCTGACACAGCTGGGCATCTTTGCACGTAAAATACCTGCCCGCCCCTGTATCAGCAGCACATGTACACGGCTCAGCGCATGGCATGATTTAAATTGGACACCTAGTGTTGCTTCTTCGACACAAGGTTGAAGTGAGCAACAGACGGGGAACGTCTAGGTTACGTATATGTAACCTCCATTCCATGATGGAGGGAACGAGACGTTGTGTCCTCCCAGCCACGTCGCTGAGCTGAGCCACTGTTATGGCCGGACCATTTCTGGCTCCTCAGAAAAATCCTGAATGATCTCGACGTATTTCCTCACGTTTATACCCGTATGTCCGGGGGTGGGTATGCAAATACTGTCTGCCAACTTCTCATTGGCCTTTTTTATAGATCAGAGGCATATTCGGCGCTCAAGAGAGACCCCTAGTGTTGCTTCTTCAACACATCTTCTCGTTCCCTCCATCAGGGAACGGAGGTTACATACGTTACCTAGCAGTTTCGGTGAATCATTTTATTTGCATCTTCACACAAAAATGTTCTCTGCATTTTCCATATATTGAATAAAGCTAATTCTATGTATTTTTAAGTTAAATATACCCCTAAAGACATATACTGTAATATTATTATTATTTTTTTTTTATTTATTTATAATTTTTCCAATTGAGGGCAGAGCCAGAAGTTTACGTATATATCCACATGTCATTTAACATATATTAAATAAGGCCATCATATAAAAGTTGTAATTATATAAAGCTAATTATAATGACAACAGACTAGCATGAACCCTTAAAAGATTAAAGGGTTCATGCTAGAACATTTTTATTTTTATTTCACTTATTATTATTATTATTATTATTATTATTATTATTATTAAGTGATGAACAGTATTTTTCTAATTGAGGGCATACCCTTCGATTTATGACTTAAAAATGTTTACAGAAGTACAAGTAAATAGTATTTAACTTATCAGTATAGAATCAGTATTGTTCTTTGTTGTTGTAAAAAACAGTATGGAAAACATGAATTGAATATTATTAACTAGAATTTGACTTCATGCATAAAATATTTTGAATCTTCTAATCGAAAATAAATAAATAAATAAGCATTTTTTTTCACCCAGCACTGATTCCCAGCATGCACAGCTTTCACAGCGTTAATCTAAATCCAGCCATCATTAGACAAATGTCATTAATGGCTAATTATAGATTTCAGAAGATGAGATGATAATTCAGTTCTGGTCATTGTGGGTCATTGACTTGCATTTAGCTCAGAGTTTCTGCTAAACGTTCAACATTGTGTCTGCTAGTTTATGGATTTAACCTCAGGCTACATACACACATGGACTGACAAAGTGTCAAGAGAATTTCTGCCATGGCACGAAGAAATCATGCCTGCTCTGCCTGGTTTCGGGATGGCACTCCAGTCGTGTGGAAATTATACTCGGTGAAAGCAACGGTTTAGAAATTCATATGAGCATGAGGTGAACATACAGTATGTGTGCTAAAGAACTCACAATATTTCCCATGCTGAAGAGATGCTTGTTTCTTTCTCACAATATTTCAGCTTTTGCTCATCAGACACATTTGATTGAAAGACGTTGTTAGCTGGACAACAGTGTTTTTGATGATAACAGTGTTCAGCCAGCTGATGTTGAAGTGAAACTATAATGACATACTGTATATTCAGACAAGTGGCAGGTGAAAACCCAGCTAGAACAAATCATGAGTAGTTTAAGAAAACATTTTTATCCTCTGTCCTTTTCATGACAGATGTTGTTTATTTAATGTAACAAATATGTAAAAAATGTACAGGTGACCAATGAATGCGTTTGAAGCTCTTTCAGATCTGATGAAGATGTTTCAGTGTTTGTAAAGAGAGAAAAAAGACTGATATGAGTATATAAAAGCTGCATTTGTGCAGAATATAAGTTCACTGATATGCTGGACGCATGCACAACCTTTACAAGGTCAACGGGTGAGTGTTTTATGGCCTCATTATTCCGATGTCTTTTTTACATGATGACAAACTGACCAAAATCAGAGGAAGTTACACCTCATGAATAAATAAAAAGATGCTAATAAGATGACACACACACACACACACACACACACACACACATCCGCAGGGAAACACGTGAGCATAATTCCGAATATTAATTACGGTAAAATTCAGAGGAATACAATCCTAAACACAGAAATGATGAAAGACTTGAAGTTAGTGATTTTACAGCAGTACGCTGGTCGTAGCCAGATGTTATACGAATAGATTCCACTCTGTCTGTCCTCCAGTGTTGCCAGATTTTTCCAGAGAAACAAGCCCAAAATTACCAACCTTAAATTTTCCAGCTGGAGGAAGGGGAAAAATTATTATATTATTTATTAAATACTATTTTATTTTAAATTATTCAACATAATCCAGCAAAATTAAAAATGCCAAAATATCAAACCATTTTGAGCGATCTAATATTGTAATTGATATAATGCTTAATTATTTTTGACATTAAATATTATTGAATAATATTTATGACATTACAATAAACACGTGACCTACCTGCCATTACCTGTCCTGAGCAAAGTTACCTAAATGGATGCTGGTGTGGTTTTATTATGCTTTTTAATATATACAGTGTATATATAAAAGACTTGATATTTGTCCAATTGCTATCACTTAATCTATTTAATGAATAGTCAAGTCATATTTATTTGAATATCAATTTTCACAACACACATCCTTTCAAAGCAGCTTTACAGGAAATCATGCATTAACAGAAAGTTAAACTAAATATCTATAATGTCTTAGTTATCATTGTGTAATTGTAAATTGTGTATATTAATAATAATTGTATTAATAACCCCAGTGAGCAAGCTGAAGGCGACTGTGGAACACAAAACTCCATAAGATGTTGATTAATGGAGAAAAATAACCTTGGGAGACTCACTGTGGGGGCCAGTTCCCCTCTGACTAACATCATGAATATAATATCAATATTAATTATGTATAGTTAAAGTCATGCTTTAAAATTATTAAACTAAATAAGTGTTAAGGGTCAGTGTTTAAACATCGATTTTGTTTGAACTGTAAGTTTAATGACCAATGTCTTTGAAGTCCATCGTGGATTAACTGCAGAAGTTCACATTGATGCAATTATTCTTGTTAATTGGCTGATGAAGGCTTTTGTAGTCAATTAATTGATTGTCTATGCATTCCATTTCAAGAGTGTAGTCCATCATTAGACAAAGGTGATGCAGGCAGATAACAATGAGGTGCATCGCAGTTCAACCGACAGGTCATTTCGGTGTGGTTCGGTGTGGTCCATCCTAAATCCAAGGTTCAGGCAGTGGCATATGAAGTATCTGATATCTTACAGTTGGAGTTGGCATCAGTTCATCCTCTAAAATCTGTCATACAAGACTGAAGTTATGTCTGGCTGGCACCGGCTGTATTTAGTCATCATCACTCAGCGACAAGTAGCAGTGGAGTCCAACATGAAGCAGGAGTGATGCTGGATCCAGCCAGTTCTGGTGACCTCAGGATAGGAGTCCCGAGATTGAGACATTATTTATACAAATAAAATAATATAAGCATAGATGCCATTCAATTTATTGCAGAGTTATAAATCATGATCAGTGTTTCTGGTTTCTGGTTCCGGCAGACCCATCTAAAGCAGTCTAATTGTGGGTTGGAGGATAAATTAGGTGTATGCCTGGCTAAATAGATGAGTCTTTAGTCTAGATTTAAACTGAGGGAGTGTGTCTGAGTCCCGAACAGTGTTAGGCAGACTATTCCATAGTTTAGGAGCCAAATTTGGAGCTTACTGAGTATGTGAGATAATTCTGGAAGATTATTAGTGAATCTTTAGTGGTCGAAAGAAGAGTTCTACCTGAATGATAGCATGGTGTAGATTGAGTAACATTATCTGATTACAGCATACAAGAGATGAGGTAATAATCTGAGATGTCATCACTCTGCGGTAGAATTTCTATAGTATCAACATCAACTCCATATGACAGAATTAAATCTAGCATATGATTATGACGATGAGTTGGTCATGAGCAAGAGAGTTGAGAATATTTACTATCACTATCAAGACTATAAGCCAAATTACTAGAGAGAAGAGCGGCACCTTCCATGGAGGGGTGGAGACCATCTCTCTTTAGCAGGTCGTCTACCCCAAAAACTCTTCCAATTGTCTATAAATCCTATGATATTCTCCGGACACCACTCAGACATCTAGTAGTTCAGTGACACTAATCTACTATAAACCTCATCACCATGACGAGCAGGGAGGTGGCCAGAGCATATTACAATGTCTGACATAATTTTTGCAAGTTCACACACCTCTTTACCATTATCTTTAGTGATCTCCAACTCGGGAAGCCGGACAACATTAGTGAGAAAATATACATTTAACATTAGCCAGCACTTGTAACTTTGATTTGATGTCAGATGCTCTGGCACCTGAAATGCAATTAACAATAGTGGTTGGAGGCTCTATTTCCAAGTTCCTTACAATTGAATCACCAGAAACAAGTGCTCTTTCAACATGATTCTCAGTGGATGCATCACTGAGTGGGAAGAATCGATTGAAAAGCCTAACAGGAATGGGAGAGTGGTGTCGGTTTGCCGAGCAAGTATACTGCCGAGATGTCACCCAAATGCCCTGCTATGGGGGCTCTAGAGATGGAACCAAAGTGTGTGTATTGCTCGCTGTACTTCCCACATGCGAAACTACCTAATTATTTACCGGCCTCTCTTTCTCATTGACCACCATTAGCATTCGGATGCATGTCTCTATCTCATTAACCTTCTCTATCAGCCCAACTAATTCCTTACATTTATCACATGTAAACCGCTCACTGTCGATGGATGAAGCTATAGTAAACATGTGGCATGTAATGCAGGAAGAGATATCATGAGCGAATGCCATGACTTACTGCAATTGTTGATGTTGTTATGATTGTTCTTGAGCACCGAGGGTTTGAGATTGATGTGTTCGATATGGTTCCTGATCAGTAGATGTTTGAGGTTGATGCAATAATCAGAGTAAAACACAGAGGAGAAAACTAATGCATGCAGCCAAGACGTGAGATGTAGACAAGCAGAAATAAGAAAAGAAGAATAGGATGTGCGCGGTAAAATGTACGCAGTTGAAACAGTAGAAAACCGAAGCATGCAGTGTTTACATGGTTTGTATTACACATACCATAGATAAATAATATTGGCCTGTTCATGCTGTAAAGCCAAAGGAGGATGGGTTATTTATGTGAACATTAACACAAAATAAGATAAATTGTATAGATAATTTTAACTAATGGTTTCTCAGTCAAACTCCAACAGTATCATATCAAATTCAATTGAATTCAATTAGAATGTATTTATAAAGCACAAATGAAAACAAAAGATGTTGACCACAGTGCTGTACAATAAAAAAGAGTAAAAATAGAAATATATTACACATAGAACACACAAATAATACAGAAATACAACCTCTAGGATTGATTAAAAGCCAAGGTTCCCTGAGGGATTGAACGAGACGTTGTGTCAAATGAAGTGACACAAGGGGTCTTCCTTGTAGCCTCACGTACCTCTGAACTTGAGAAAAGGCCAATGAGAAATTGGTAGGCAGAATTTGCATGTCCTGCCCCTGGACAAACAGGTATAAAGGAAAGCTGGCATTTGTCTGTCAGTCAGGTTTTTGCACTGAGGAGCCGAGAATAAGGTACGGCCATTTACAGTGGTAGGTCTAGCGTCGTGGCAGAAGGGAGACATTCCCTCCCTCATTCCCTCCCTCAGGGAATGGAGGTTACAACAGTAATCGTTATGTACACCTTCTGTCACTCACTCGACATTGTGTTGAATTAAGTGACACAAGGGGTCCCATTCAAAAGCACCATGCACTAGACCGTATTATGTGAACTGCTGACACAGGTGCAAGCATGCTGCTGCATGCTAGAAGCAACTATATCGGCTGCACGTAACCCTCCTCAACGCCCCCAGAAAAGGTGCCATATACAGACCTTAGGTTCCCAGCACCCCTGAGGGGGGAACAAGTGTTAGGCCTTTTCTCTCTCTATGTCTCTCGCATAGAGTGTGAAGCAGCTGGGGCTATCTTAATGCTATGAAATGCATCTGGGAAGGCAGTCTTTCCCGATTCTATTCTTTCAGGTGGAAAAGACCCTGCGGAGGCCACATCCTGCCCAGACTAGGGGGAGGTGAGATGTGGCAAATACACCATGTGGATTGTGAAGCCGCATGTGGGAACGACGCAGTGGTAGGTCCTGCCTGATGAGGGAGGAGCTCTACAAACACAGCGAACGGGGGCAGTGGGACTGCCTAAGGGAGACGCGGGTCCGCCGACAGGGGACCGTACCGTGGAAAATACCTCACAGGGAGTTGTCTGAAGAGGGAATTAAGCCTGTGGAGCCCTACCAAATTGTTCCGCTGAATTCGCAGGCCAAAAGGCTAGGCAGGAAAAACATCCAGGAAGCGACGCTTAGTGGCTAACCTGGGAGAGAAAGTGCACTGGATAAACTTGGTGAAGGGTGCTGAGTGCAAGAGGAACACCCAGTCAGTTGTCTCGCATTACCGAGTTCAACCGGTTCAGACCTGACAAAACACGGAACGAGACCGACTCAAATGTGAGATTGTAAAATCTAGCAAGGGTACTGGGTGTTGCCTGGCCTGCAGCCAGTCTGCTAGGGAGGTGCCGTTAGCCAGTGCCCACAAGGATGCCACACTTGTCGTCGAGTGTGCTTGAACCCACAAGGGGGCAGTCACAGCCTAAATCTGGAAGGTCAAAAAATCTGAAATGGCGTCGACAACTCAGCGGACTGCCCCAGTTTGGAGACAGAGTTACCTTTCCACTATCCGCCGAAGCAGACAAAGAGCTGTTCAGAACATCTAGAGCTCTAGGTGCGGTCCAAATAGATATGCAAAGCATGTACCAGACACAGCAATGAGAAGGCTGAGTCTGCCTCCTCCCAGGGCGGCTTGCTGGCAGGTTCACGAGCTGGTCCCTGAAGGGGGTCGTATGAACCTTGGGCATGTAGCCCGTTCGTGGTCTCAGGATAATGTAAGTATGTGCCAGACCGAAATCCAGGCAAGTGTTGCTGACAGAGAACGCTTGCAGGTCCCCAACCTTCTTGATGGAAGCTAGCGCTATCAGGAGGGCCATCTTTAAGGAGAGGGCCTTGAGCTCAACTGAGTCAAGCGGCTTGAAGGGGGATCTCTGAAGGCCCGAGAGGACCACTGAGATCCCAGGAGGGGAACAGGCTTGGCCGGGGAGGATTCAGCCTCCGGCACCTCTTAAGGGACCTGATAATCAAGTCATGGTTACCCAATGACTTGCCGTCCACTGCGTCATGGTGGGCCACGATAGCGGCTACATGCACAGCAAGGTGGAGGGGGACAGCCTCCCTGGGTCTTCCGTCTCAGAAGTGCTTAGGAGCCTTCCGGGTCCTAGAGGAAGTCCTGGAGATGGTGGGCGCTGAGAGCTGGGCCCGGGTTGAGGTGGAGCTGCCTGTTGCTTGGACGCAGGAGGACGCCATCAGCGGGAAGATGCCAAGCTGTTAAACGTGGGCGTTGAGAAAGTGAGCCTTGTCAACATTGCGCATCTCGACCACGTTCAGCCATAGGTGAGTTTCATGGACCACAAGGGTTGCCATCGCCTGCCCGAGTGCCTGCGCTGTGACCTTCGTGACTCTGGAAGCGAGGTCGGTGGCAGACTGCATTTCCTGTGCCACGTCAGGATCAGGACTACCCAAGTGAAGATCTTTAAGTGCCTTGTCTTGGTGGACTTGCAGGAGAGCCATGGCATGCAGGGCGGAGGCGGTGGCGCTGTAGGGCTTTCGAAATCAGTGACGACATCATCCTACAGGCCTTGGAGGGGAGGTGCAATTAACTTGTAATTGTATTTTCTGTACATTTTACACACTGAGAATCAATTGATTCATCAAAAGCTGAAAAATGTGTCTTTCAGAGTCTTTATATGGAGTTAGGATAAAAATAAGGTGCATTTCAAACTGTTCTGAGACCAGTGCAGACAGACAGCACACTGGAGGTTAAGTCATTCACTAAATAGGGAGCAAGGGAGCATCCTATATCTCTCTATGCAGTTAAGTGCGTTCACTCCTAAAATCTGATCAAAAGTTCAGTTTCAGGCTGCAGATGATGTTTGGATCACTCAACATGTTTGACACACATGGGACAATGATAATCAGTACATAGATTCACAATTTATAATCATTTATTTTAACATGGTTGACAGTGATTGGATGATCCTGGTCATTACTTTGAATCAGAATTAATTATGATCATTTATGATGTCTGTAATATCTCAAAAACATGAATAAACAACACTCCTGCAAACCTCAAAAACAATATGATGAAAAAAATATATCTGACTTTCTATAGTTTGATATTATTTAAAATTGCACAACTTAATCTCACTGTCCACATTTGAGGACATACATTTTTAGGAAATCTATTTGCTGTAGAAAATTTTTTTTGTTTGCTTGTTTATTGGGTGCAACTAGTTACAAATGAAAAAGTGAAATGGAAAATCTCAGGCCTCAGGAGGATATTAAAAAGTATTTTTTAAGACCATTCAGATTTTACTTTGAATTGACAAGTGCTTTTACATGCAAAACACTATGATAAATATTCAAATAATTATTACTTTAAATTTTTTATTCTGGCATTGCAAGAAAACTGCATATACATATTACTTGTAGTCATCGGGTTAAACCTATTTCTTCATCAGATTCATTGGCCTAGTTGATAATTAAAACACAGTTTTAGCCAAATGATTAAATCTGTTAGAGTACTTGAATTAGATTAACTCTGTATAAAGATGTTTGATGTGTGGCGGGAAATCAAATGCATTTATATTCTTTAACTCAGAAAGGGATGTTTATGTTAATGTAAGTTTCATTGAGCGTTCATTAGTTTGGACGTCTGTGTTTGACACCTGTGCGATCTGACAGCACAGATGCTGTTCAATGCATGCGTGATTTCCTGTGCATAATTCCACAACATCTAACAGTGTTGAGAAATCGATGTGTCACACATCTGTTACATCTGCCCACTTCTGTTACGATTAGAGCGAGATAAAGAAGTGGAAGAGCAAAGAAAGTGTGCAGCAGAGAATTAGAGCACAAGAAGGCAAAAAAGACTCCAGGGTCCAAACGCTGAGCACATGAGTCTCCAACCGTGTGGAAGTTTCCGGTAAATATTCATTACAATGAAGCTCCGAAGATGCTCAAAGTGCAACGAAGTCAAGTGTGAAGACGCAGCTGAGATCTGCGGTTATTTATAGCCCTACACTGCTTTACATTCATTTAGACTTTAATAAAGTACCTGAAAGCTTCTGGCTTAATCAAAAGAGCTTGAGACTTGTGTAGAACAAACTGTATGAAAACATGACGTGAAAGCGAGTAATAACATGCATTTACTAGAAAAGTGACGTAATCATTTAATTAGGAGTGTTTGATCATGTTGAGTGGGTTGAAGTGAATTGAAATGTGAAGTTAATCCTACAAGGATGGCTGCTTTCTATCAGATAAAATGAAACAGGTCTACTTCACATGTGCGGCATCTGTGCGTTATTACACTACATATATGATGCACTTTTAAAAGAAACATCACACAAACAGCTTGAGATGTGAGGGGAATTAATTTAGTCAAAACGTCTCTTTGGCACATGTGTGTCCCTTATACACTTGTGTGAGAGTGTTGACAGGGCAATCGGTGTGTCACTCTGTTGTGTGTTGATCCGTGTACTAACATAAAGGGTGCACTGTTCTCCTCATCTTATTCAAATCCAACGTCCTCCCACACAAACGCTCTCTCCTGCAGAGGGGGCCGGCCGACACGCGCTTCAAAATGCGATATTTATTCATGAAATTAAAGAGGGCGCAATTAACCGAGCCAGACGAGAGAGGTGATTGCCTTCATTTGCATAGAGTGCAGGACCCGTTCGATTATTCGCAGTATTATTGTTGTTATTTTCTTCTCTGGGTCACATTCAACATCTTTGTTGTGCTTTCATATCATTGTCTTCAAAGACAAACAACTCTGTGATTATTAAAGAGATAGTTCACCTAAAAATGAAGATTCTGTCATTATTTACTCACCCGCTTTCTTTCTTCAGTGGAAAGAGATTTTAGGCAGAATGTCTCAGTCACCATTCACTTTTATCACATCATCTTTTTCCACAAGATGAAAGTGAATGGTGACTGATGCTTTATCCCTTTAAAGCAGAGAAACGAGCTTGCAGTGAAATGCGTTTAAACTTGTCTGAGGAATATGGCCGCTGCGTTTGTAGTTCTGCAGTCTGGAACGAGACATGTATGCAAGACAGTCAGCGTGCAGACAGACGGCTGTTTGAGAGAGTATCCAGTTTGATTTAGGGTGTACACACTCATTTGTGTGTGTATGTCACTGATACAGCTGTCAGAAACAGATGCAATGTTTCCTCTCAAGTGAGCACAACAGACACATACACACACATATATATATACACACTCACACATGCCACAGTCTTGCCAGGCTAATGCTAATAGTGTGACAAGAGAAATGCATAATTCAGTCAGATAGCTTCACTTCCATCACACATACACAAACACACACATTCACAAACACACACACACTCAAACACTCACACACTTGCACGCAAACACACACACACACACACATACACACACACACAAAAACACACACGCATGCACACTCACTCTCACAAACACACACACACACACTTACATATACACACTCACTAACACACTCATATACACACACACACACACACACTCACACATACACACACTCACATACACACACACACACACAAACACTCACACACTCACTCACACATACACACTCACTAACACACACTCACATACACACACACACACACAAACATTCACACACTCGCACACACACACACACACACACACACACAAGCACAAACACACTCACACAATCACACACACTCCCTCTCACACACACACACACACACACACACACACATACACACACATTTTTTTGTTGTTTTTATTATGATTTTTCCGTTTTATTCTGACACAGAAACGTAAATCCTTATTATTGTTGTGTTTGCTCCAGATAAAGACTGCTCTGTTTTGCAGACTGTGATATGTACTCTGACAGTAAATCCCTTTGGGGTCATTAACTTATAGTGAAGCTGGATGCTATTTCAGAATGGTAGCTTGTCCATTTAGGCAACTTTTCATTATGAATAACTTCAACTGCTCACAAATTGGTTCTTCCTGAAAACACTGGTTCCGATCTAACACATGTTTCTCCAATATCACGACATTCACACATCCAATGGCTCATATTTTTAATAGTCTCTGTCATTATTCATAATCGAACTCCTCTGTGAAGACCTCATTTAGCCCTGATACTCGTTCTTCATTATGTCGGTGACTGCAAACGCTTCATAAATCAGATTTGGAGATGAGAGAGGTTGACTGGGAGCTGCTCCTGTCAGAACCAATAGAACAGAAAACATTAACGGAGGAAATTAAAAAGGAGCTTGTGTCTTTGGAAATATTCAAAAGCTTTTACTATTGGTGATCATGCCTTTATTAACATTAGAAGTGAACTCAGTTTTTAGGTGTTGGGAATGCGGTTTTCTTTGACCCTTCTGTGGCAGTTATCAGAGAACAAAACAAAGTGAATAAATCACATAATCGTCTCGGGGTTACGTATGTAACCCTTGTTCCATGAAAAAAGCAGAACGAGATGCTGCGCTGAAGAGTGCTTTGGAAACACGTCTCAGTTGTGACCAGTGGTGAATATGTGTGCAACACGTCAATGAACATTGACCGGAATTTATAGCCTCTGCCGATGTAATCATTGGATGCACCTGGCACAGTGGCTACAAATAGATGCTTCACCGGTGCATCATCAGGTATTTCGTCTGAAGAGCAGTCCCGGGGCATCCTAGTGCGGCAGAAAAGCGCAGCATCTCATTCCACTTTTTTCAGGGAACAAGGGTTACATACATAACCCCGAGACATTCCCTTTACAAAAAGCTTCACTATGATGCTGTGCTGAAGAGCGCTTTGGGAACGAGAATACCCACGCCGCACTGTGGCTGTCCGAACCCCCTACGGTTGTGCAGTGTGCTCACAAGAGCGTGAGAGGCCTCAGACATGGGCTTGAGATGTCGACTCAAGGACATAAGAGCCTGGAGTGGCATGAACATCCAAGCTGTATAATCTAATGAATGTGTGCAGAGAGGACCAGCCTGCCACATCACAAACATGCTGCAGAGGGACCCCTCTGACCAAGGCTTAGAGGAGGCGAGCCCTCTGGTAGAGTGAGCCCTGATACCTACTGGCGAAGCTTGACCACGTGCCTCGTATGCCAGGGCAATAGCGTCCCTCACTCAATGCGACATAATCTGCTTGATGGCGGGTGCCCTCCTGTTGCGGCCCCAATGGCAAAGAATTGTTGCCCTGACTTACGCCACTGGCAAGTGTGGTGGACATAAGTCTGAAGGGCACAGACTAGACAAAGTCTGAAGTCTTTCCTGCTCCGGCGTTACAAACGGCAGGGAGCAGAAGGCTTCGAGAGTGACCGGATGTAAGATCGAGAAAGGTACCTTAGGCAGGTAGTCAGGATGAGAGTGCAAATTTAATTTGGTCATTCCTGGGGCAAACTCTAAACAGGCTGGCAAGACAGACAAGCCTGTAGGTCCCCAATTCTCTTTAGAGAGGTAATCTCCATAAGAAAAAACATCTTGAGAGTCAGAAGTCTGTCAGACGCTGACTCTAGAGGTTCAAAGGAGGTCTCAACCAGACCCTCCAGGACTATTGCTAAGTCCCATGAAGGGGTCCTGGTCCTGGCAGGAGGCCTAGGTTGCCTAGCTCCACGAATGAAGTGAGCGAGTAGAGGATGTCTCCCCAACGGCACAGCGTCCACCAAGGCGTGGCAGGCCGAAATGGTGGCCACATAGACCCTGAGAGTGGCGGGGCATGTGCATGCTGACAGTTCTTCCTACAGAAAATCCAGAACTAAAGCGAACTGGCAGTTAGCTGGTTCTGCAATATGAACTTTAGTAGAGGGAAACGCATACAGGTGCATTCAGAGGCGAGCCATCGAGGGGAGAATTTAGCTCCGAGAACCATACCCTGTTTGGCCAGCGCGGCGCTATCAGAAGGAGGCAAGACCCTTGCTGGCGAACCTTGCCAAGACTCCTGGGAGCAGAGAAACCGGGGAAACAAAACGCATACAGACGCATTCTGGGTCATGTATGTGCCATTACGTCCAGACCCCAAGGGGGGCTGGGTGACTCATGGAGAAGTAGAGGAGACATTGCGCTGTCCATATAGGCGAAGAGGTCCTCTTCTGCCCTGTGAAATCTCACCCAGATTTGTTCACTACCTCAGGGTGGAGTTACCACTCCCCCGCCGGTATTTCCTGTCAGGACAGTAAATCTGCTCCCACACACGGGCATCCAGGGATGAAACTGTCCTGAGTGATAGGAGCTGCCCTGGGCACCAAGGAGGATCCGACGTGCCAGAAATTCAGCTGACATGAACATGAATCCCCCTGATGGTTTATGTAAGAGGCTACCACTGCATTGCCCACCAGCACCAAGACATGGCAGCCTCAGGAGAAAGTATTTCAGGGCCAGAAATACAGCCATCAGCTCGAGACAGTTACTGTGACAACTGAACTGACAACCCTCCTATCCCTTTAAGCCGGACGACCACTTAAGGCCGCTACCCAGCCCGTCAGGGAGGCGCCTGTCATTAGCAGCCTGCAACAACAAGACGCACCTAGAGTGGGACCCAAAATAAGAAACCGGGGTCTGAACCACATAAAAAGGGAACGAAGCCAATGGCGCGTAACCCTTATCAGCCTAGGGTATTTGGCTCTTGGAAGAAATCCCCTGGCTTTGAGCCACAACAAAAACGGTCTCATGTGCAGACTGTCCAGAGGGATTATCGAGGATGCAGTTGTCTGAGACCTAGAACAAACTTGACCTAGCCTGATTTTGCTCAGGATATTCTGAATGGACTCGAATCTAGCGGGAGACAATTGTGCCCACATTGTGATCGAACTCCATACCCGATAGACAGCGTTCTGAGTGGGAGAGAGGACGCTTTTCTTGACGTTGAGCCTCAACCCCAGAGAAACTAGATGAGCTAAGATGGTAACCCTGTGCTGAACTGCCAGTCGCTGGAACTGCGCTATGATCAGCCAGTCTATATAATTCAAAATGCAGATGCCTCGGAGTCACAAAGGAGCCATCGCTGCATCCTGTATTTAAGAATGTGCAGGTTAAGAGGGCTAGGCCGAATGGAAGAACCCGAAACTGGAAAGCTTCGTCCCTGAAAGCGAACCTCAGGAACTTCCTGTGTTGTGGCAAAACTTCTAAACGAAGAAGTAAAGAAGTGCGTCATAAGATCGATGGTGACCAGTCAAACGTGATGTTGGGCTTGTGATACGATCGTCTTTATAGGCAGATCTAGGACTTGAACACCTAGACAAGGCAGTTCGAGCTTTGAGATCTAAGGCTAGACGCAACCCCTCACCCTCCATGGGAACCAGGAAGTACTCGGTGTAATAACTTTACTCTCTCTCTGGAAGGGGAACACGTTCTATGGCCCCTTTAACCAGGAGATTTTGCAGTTGTTTTTTTCTCACAGTAGACATGACTGATCCGGTTTACGGTAGTGGAAACCACGCCGTTGAAACACGGAAGGAGGCAAGTGAATTAAATTCGGCAGCCCTTTCGTACTGTTCTTAGGACCCACAAAAAAAAAATATATATATATAGATATCTGGCAGAAGTTTCTACTCTGCCAGGTTCTCTGAGATGGGTATTAATCTTTTAACACTTCCTGTTGAGGGGGTGTCGAGTGTTTCACATCCTGGAAAAATACAGGGAGCAGCGAAACACCCAACTATTTGATGGGAGCCTCTACCACCCGAAACACTGAAGGAGGCGGGAATGGAGAGGCTTCGCAGGGGTACCGGGAAGGGCAAAGTAGAGCACGCGCCCCGTCCCGAGGGGAGCTACCCCACAAGACTAGGCGCAAGACCATCAGGGTTTTCTTCTTTTAGAAATTAGGGTCCTGAGGTCTTGCTTTAGGGGCTGCAGAGGGCGACGAGACTGTCCCCAATCCCTGGGAGGAGGAGCATGACTCGACACGCTTGCTTTTGAGCCTCCCTTCTAACAGGACTGAGGCGGGTCTGGGTGGCCGAAGGACCCGCCCCCTGAGTGTGGCGAGGGAGGAACTGCCTGAAGGCTTCCTCATGGCTTTTCGCCTCCTGGAACCTGGAGATAACCTGCTCATGGTGTCTCCGAATAGGCCAGTGGGCGAAATCGGGGCATCAAGGAGGAAAATTTTATCCTTGTCCTTGATGCCCAAAAGGTTGAGCCAAAGGTGCCTCTCCGCACTGACCAAGAGAAAGATCTGTGGCTCGACGAAGCTCAGAAAAAGCTTGCTCGTCGAACGCAGCACCCACACTCAGGTCATCCAGCAGGTCAGCATGGTAAGCCTGTGATACAGCCATTGTGTTCAGTGCAGCACCAGCCTGACCAGCTGCTTGATAAGCCCTTCCCACTAAAGTGGAGGTCATCCTGCAAGGCTTTGAGGGGAAAGAGGGCTTTTTAAATGATGATGCCGAGCCCGGCGAGAGATAGCCCACAGGTGTCTCTTCTACCAGCGGCATCAACGAATAGCCCTGTGTCTCAGCACCTATGATATTCGAATATGTCGACATCGAGGGCACAAAGACACAGGAAGTAAAAAGTTTCCTTCATGAACGAGAAAGCTCATTATGGAGGTCATCAAAGAAAGGAAGGGACTAATATAGCGTTCCCTTCCTTTTTTTCTTTTTAGCCACTAGACAGAAATCTGTTTGGAGGGTGGAGGGGGTCTCTTGTTCACGTGGCCAGTCTTGCTGTAGTCTGGCCACAGCCCAAGTAACCACCTCAAGTAATTTCTTGAGGTTCAGCGCCCCCCTCGTGAAATGAAGAGACGCCGAGGAGCCTTCAGGCTAATGAGAAGGATCAGCTGGATCTGGGGAGAGAGCGAGCGATAGGGATGGACCTGTCTCTCGCTCCTCAGCCAGATATATGCGAGAGGCCCACGATGAAAGAGTGGGTACTTGCTCTTGGAAGTAAGCGAGACGAGCGCGAAGCATTTCGACTGTAAACAGATCGCAAGGCTCACAACTGCCCCGCCCCAACGCAAGAGCAGCATGCTCTTCCCCAAACACACAAAACAAAATTTTTTTCTTTTGTGTCCGTTTCAGCCATAGGGCGTAAACATGGGAACAGAAACCACTTGTTTTGTTAATCAATCATTCTTTTCCTTTTTTTCTTTTTATTCAGCGGAAATAGAAAGGAGAAACGGTTCACTGCACACTGCCTAACAAAATCTAACTCCTAACAGAGGAAAGAAAGTTTGACAGGCTCGTGATTGCACACAGCACAGAATGGCTCTGAAGACGAAAAATCTGATGACGCACCAGCGAAGCATCTATTTATAGCCATTGCGCCAGGTGCGTCCAATGATTACATTGGCAGAGGATGTAAATTCCGGTCAATGTTCATTGACGTGTTGCACACATATTCACAGCTGGTCACCACTGAGACGTGTTCTCAAAGCGCTCTTCAGCGCAGCATCATAGTGAAGCTTTTTGTAAAGGGAACAGCAATTACCAGGATAGAGACTCAGGAAACTGAGTGAAACAGAAAGAAGGAAGCTGAGAGAGACAGGAAGCTGAGAGAGATGGAAAACTAGTTTAAGCATGTAGCAGGAAACTGAGGGAGACATGAAGCTGAGAGAGAATGAAAACTAATTGAAACAGGAAGCAGGAAGCTGAGAGAGACAGAAAGATGAGAGAGAAAGAAAACTAGTTGAAACAGGAAGCATGAAGCTGAGAGAAACAGGAAGTTGAGAGAGACAGAAAAATTGTTGAAACAGGTAGAAGGAAGCTAAGAGAGACAGAAAACTAGGTGAAACAGGAAGCAAGAAGCTGAGAGAGACAGGAAGATGAGATAGACAGAAAACTAGTTAAAACTAGAAGCTGAGAGAGACAAAAATTAGTTGAAACAAGTAGAAGGAAGCTGAGAGAGACAGGAAGCTGAGAGAGACAGAAAACTAGTTGATACAGGAAGCTGAGAGAGACAGGAAGTTGAAAGAAAGGAATTTGAGAGGCAGAGTAAAATGAAAGAAGGGAAGCTGGTAAACTAAGAAAGACAGGAAGCAGAGAGAGACAGGAAGATAAGATACAGGAAATGGAGAGACAAGAAGTTGGAAACCGAGAGACACAGGAAGTCCGTCTCTCTCTGTGAATGTGTTCCCAGCATTACTCACACTGAATTGTCGTAATAATGCCTGTGGTTTAATGACCTGCATTTTCTCACAATAATAATATGTATATTTTACAGAGAATGAAATGACAATTCATACACACACACACACACACACACACACACACACACTCACACACACACACACACACACAGTCCAAATGATACTCATAGAGCTGCATATAAATTAAACCCAATACACAAACTGAAGCTTTTCTCATTTCGGTAGCAGAGCACACAGAAATGTGTTTTGTAAATGATGGGTCAACATAATAATCAAACCAGCTCAGCTTTTCATAAAATACATTTAGTGATGGTAGCACACGTGTTCCCTGAGGCGTTTTTCCATTTCTGACCTACACACACACACACTTTCCCATCAGCAACATAGTCATAATGTTTGGTTTGAATCTCAGAGAAAGACCTTTGACCTCAATAGATATTTCCAGGATGCATATTATCACAGCATTGATCTACAATATGCCATCAAACACCATTATCATTTTTTTAAGTTCAACTAAATCCATATCCTGTACACTGTGCCTCTCTCTATACCATTACTCCATAAAAGCCTTTTAACACAAACAATGTGCAAATCAATTTCCTTTGACTTTGTTACAGGGGCCATTTTCAAGGGGGCCCGAGGGGCTCTTCAGTCAAGAGTGATGTTCCTTCTGTAGCTCATGGTGTTTACTGGTCCACTGAAGATTTTAAGAGTATCCAGAAACAGAGAAAACAAGAACTGGCCTGCTCTGAAACAGAATTCCCTCAAAGTTCACTGCGCATGAACAATGCAATTCCCAATCTTGTGGATCAGTCCTAAATGCTAGTTTGTGGAGGATAAACACAGGTTTAATATAGTTTTACATTTTGTATGTATATTCATTCCTATTTATTCTAAATGATCCTTTCCATTTAGTTTACGTTTTATTCATTTTCAATTTGACTGTCAGGCTGAAACACTTTCGTAAGCATGCGTACGCATATGCAGATGCATTTGGCCAATGCTTTGTCAATACATGGTCAGGTTGAACATGCTCAATGTCCATTCATACACTACTATGGTGGGAACAAACCTCAGAAATCAAGGAGGTGACAGAGTTACCTTCAAACGCATGTAACAGGAAACTCAATGTGTTATAATTCATGTAAGTTGCTATTAATATATTGAAATAATTTGTTGAGCAATATTCTCTTCAAACTGTTGCTCCACCATGACAGTAGTTGACTTGACTAGTTGTTGTTGGCTGCCAAAGATAATGCATTAACTGACACAATTTAAATGCCATAAATGTCTCCGGGCCATCTAGTGTTATCGCAATTTAGTGGCATTTTTATGTTTAATATCCAGACTGATCTTACGGAAAAATCGGCAACAGGAGGTTGAATGTTATGTCTACTGAAATCGGTCTATGCTTTCCGAATATCCAAACTGCCCCCGTGGCTGACGCTGGAAATACAGACATGCGAATCCACAACAGTACTGAGAGCACAACCTTTGTGTAAATATAGTAATTTGCAAGGTGAATATCAAAAGGGATGTGACATCAAAAGCACAGCAAGGGCAGTTTTTGAATATTTGCTGCATTTTAGACCTATCAAAAACTGAGAGATCAGTTTGCTGCAAAATTGCCCCTCATTATTTTCACATGCAATGTGCTTTGTGGCAAAATCTTCACTGTTGCCGCAGGTTTTCCACTGAAGATTTTGTGTTTAAAGTAGGGATGGATCCATATTAACTTTTTTTGGCTGATACTGATATAGATTTTAACAAATAAATATTGTCTGATTCCGATATTTTTCCATCAAATCGTCTCAGGGTTACGTATGTAACCCTTGTTCCCTGAAAAAAAGCAGAACGAGATGCTGCGTTGAAGAGTGCTTTGGGAACACGTCTAAGTTGTGACCAGCTGTGAATATGTATGCAACATGTCAATGAACATTGACCGGAATTTATAGCCTCTGCCGATGTAATCATTGGACGCACCTGGTGCAGTGGCTACAAATAGATGCTTCACTGGTGCATTATCAGGTATTTCGTCTGAAGAGCAGTCCCGGGGCATTCCAGCGTGGAAGAAAAGCGCAGCATCTCGTTCCACTTTTTTCAGGGAACAAGGGTTACATACTGTAAAACTTGACTCGACAGGGGAAGAAGGGCACGATGACAGGAGGGAGAACTCAAAGGTATGGGTTTTTAATTTCCTCAACATAAAGGTACAGGACTGAACATAAACTACTTGTAACAAACACAGGGTTTCTCATAAATATAAACATAGACTTGTAGGCTTCAGCTGCCAACACTAGACTGGCCCCCTCACTGGCATGGTTGTGGCTCTTATATGCCGCTCTCCCCATGCTCACTGAAATCAGAGACAGGTGTTAGACATATTTACGCTCAGGTGCAAGCGCCCTTACCGCTCCCCCTCTCCGGACGGGCGCTTGACCACGCCCCCGCTGCCACATACCCCCACCGCCCGACTCAGGCCGGGGCGTCATCCGGCCTGCCTACCACTCCCCCCCCATTTCTGGAAAGGAAGTCGGCGACAGCCATCTGCACCCCCGGTCTGTGGACCACCTCGAACTTAAAAGGCTGGAGAGCCAGATACCAACGGGTGATCCGGGCGTTAGTATCTTTCATGCGGTGGAGCCACTGCAGTGGGGCATGATCCGAGCAGAGGGTGAAGGCCCGCCCCAGCAGGTAGTAGCGGAGTGTGAGGACCGCCCACTTGATAGCTAGACACTCCTTCTCCACGGTGCTATACTTCGTCTCCCTCAATGAGAGATTCCTGCTGATGCATAGCACCGGGCGCTCCTCCCCCTCCACCACCTGCGAGAGTACGGCCCCCAGCCCTCTGTCTGAAGCGTCCGTCTGTAATAAGAAAGGGAGAGAGAAATTAGGGGAATACAAGAGCGGCCCCCCACAGAGTGCGGCTTTAATTTGTGTGAACGCCTGCTGGCACTGTTCCGACCATTGGACCGGATCTGGAGCCCCCTTTTTAGTAAGGTCAGTCAGCGGGCTGGTGACGTCCGAATAATTAGGTACGAACCTTCTGTAGTAGCCAGCCAGCCCCAGGAACTGCCTCACCCCCTTTTTGGTCTTGGGCCTAGGGCAAGTCGCAATCGCCGCGGTTTTATCAATTTGGGGACGCACCTGGCCATGGCCCAAGTGGAACCCCAGATACCGCACCTCCACACGCCCAACCGCGCACTTCTTAGGGTTTGCACTGAGCCCCGCCCGCCGCAGCGACTTCAGGACCGCCCTCAGATGTTGTATATGCCGCTGCCAGTCATTACTATAAATAATAATATCGTCTATGTAGGCAGCGGCGTAAGCAGAGTGCGGCCGGAGGACACGGTCCATTAAACGCTGGAACGTGGCTGGGGCCCCGAACAAGCCGAACGGAAGTGTCACGAATTGGTGTAATCCAAACGGCGTGGTGAAGGCTGTTTTTTCGCGGGATATTGGTGTCAAGGGGATCTGCCAATAACCCTTTGTTAAATCCAATGTCGAATAAAAGCGAGCAGTACCTAACCGATCGAGCAGTTCATCAACGCGGGGCATTGGGTACGCGTCAAATTTAGACACCGCGTTGACTTTTCTATAATCCACACAGAACCGCACCGACCCGTCACTCTTGGGAACAAGAACGACTGGGCTGGACCAGTCGCTGTGGGATTCTTCTATTACTCCCATATCAAGCATGGCATCTAATTCGTCCCGGACAATTTTCTTTCTATGCTCGGGGAGGCGGTAAGGGCAGCAACGAACGACCGCCCCTGGCTCGGTCTCGATATGGTGCTGGATGAGGTTCGTGCGACCCGGCAGGGGAGAAAACACGTCCGCAAACTCCTTCTGCAACCTGGCAACCTCTGCTCGTTGGCACGGGGAGAGGTGGTCTCCACAAATGACCGGGGTATTGGGATCTGGGTTCGGATTTACCTCCGGTCCGAGTTCCACCCTCTCCGGGACCACCGTAGCCAACGATACAGGGACCGCCTCCCTCCACAATTTAAGGAGGTTGAGGTGGTAGATTTGACGCGCATTCCCTCTGTCGGTTCGCTTAACTTCATAATCGAGATCCCCCACTCGTCGTGTGACCTCAAAGGGCCCTTGCCACTTGGCGAGTAATTTGGAGCTCGATGTGGGAAGCAATACAAGAACTTTATCTCCCGGTGCAAATTCCCTCAGCTGCGCTCCCCTGTCGTACAGCCGGCATTGACGTTCTTGAGCCCGGAGCAAATTCTCCTGTGTTAGTTTTCCCAAAGTGTGGAGCTTTGCTCTGAGGTCAAGAACGTATTGAATTTCATTTTTGCTGTTTGTAGGTCCTTCCTCCCAGCCTTCTCGTAAGACATCGAAGATGCTGCGCGGGCGTCGCCCGTACAACAGCTCAAATGGGGAGAAGCCGGTTGAGGCTTGCGGGACCTCTCGCACTGCAAACAACAGGGGATCGAGCCACCTGTCCCAGTTCTTAGCATCCTCGTGCACGAACTTACGAATCATGTTTTTGAGGGTTCTGTTAAAACGTTCCACTAGGCCATCTGTCTGCGGATGATACACGCTAGTGCGAATCGATTTAATGCCCAACAGATCGTAAAGTTCGCGAAGTGTGCGTGACATAAAAGTTGTGCCTTGATCGGTGAGGATTTCTTTCGGAATCCCCACCCGGGAGATTATTTTGAAGAGCGCCCCAGCAACACTACGTGCTGAAATGTTGCTTAGAGGCACTGCTTCCGGATATCGCGTTGCGTAATTCACTAGGACTAACACAAAGCGATGTCCGCGTGCTGTCCGTTCTAATGGCCCGACGAGGTCCATTCCAATTCTCTCGAAGGGGACCTCGATCAACGGAAGAGGGCGCAATGGCGCTTTTGGGGTGGCCGGTGGGTTTACCAGCTGGCATTCGCGGCACGCCGCACACCACCTGCGGACGTCACCGCTAATGCCCGGCCAATAAAAACGGGCTATTAGTCGGAGAAGTGTTTTTCTTTCCCCCAGATGACCCACCATGGGATTATAATGAGCCGCCTGGAATAACATTTCCCGGCGGCTCCGTGGAATCAAAAGCTGTGTCATATTTTCTTTCGTTTGAGTGTCCTGCGTCACTCTATATAGTCGGTCATTTATAATTGTAAAATAGGGGTGTGCGAGAGCGATGTCTGGCTGAAGACGCTGTCCATCGATCATTTTCACCTGATCAAAGGCATGCTTGAGGGTTTCGTCCCGCGACTGCTCCAAAGGGAAATCCTCGTCAGGGAATTCCCTGCGAAGAGGAGGGGCGAAAGCCTCGCCCCTCTCCTCGTCATCCCGATTTGGAGCAGCCGAGGACGGCCCCGGCTCCGCCTCCCCTGTCAAAGCATCGCACATCGCACATCTCCCCACTTTAGTGCAGGACCCATCCGTATAAACTCCCCCCAACACATCTTTAAATGCTGGCCAATCGGTTCCCAAAATCAGAGGATGGGTGAGGCGGGGACTAACTGCTGCCTCCACTCTATGCTTTTTTCCCCGGAATTTCACTAACAAGGTCATCATCGGGTACTTGTGAATATCCCCATGCACACACCTCACCCTCACCCATCTAGTTGTGCCCAAAGCCCCGGGTTGAACCAAGCATTGATGGATGGTGGTCTGATTGCAACCGGTATCCAGCAATGCTTGGTGTGTACCCCCCTGGATTCTTACCGGAATCCGGTACGCTCCAGCCCGATCGGGGGCAGCATGCGGGGGATCGGAGACCCGAACCACCGTCCCCACTTCCATCATCGGGCACTGATCACGGAAGTGGCCCGGGTCCCCGCACCTCCAACAGGCCGGCCCAGGCGCCACACCCGTACCTGCGTCGGCGGACGCCCCCACCTGAGGGGAAGAGAGGCTGAATGTGGCGGGGGGGGTGTGCGTTGCCACCGTGGGTCTCTGCCAGGCTCCTCGCCTGCGGGGGGCAGGAACAGACCCTGGAGGGAAGACAGAGCGAGAGGGGGGAGGGGGAGGGGGAAGAGCGGAAAAAAACACAGGGGAAGGAGAGAGAGAGAGAGAGGGCTCGTCCGCCCTCGGGATCGCCGCCATGTGGTCCTCCGCGAGCTGAACGGCCGCCTCCAGCGACGCCGGGCGGTGGCACTGGACCCACTCCGCCGTTCTCTTGGGCAATCGCTGAGTGAACTGCTCCAGCACCACCTGATCGATTAGTCCCTCGACGTCGCGGTCCCCCACTAGCAGCCATTTCCGGCAGGCATCACGGAGCCGCTGGGCAAACGCGAACGGGCGGTCGGTTTTCTCCAACTTCATGGCCCGGAACAGCTGGCGGTTCTCTTCGGGACTCCGACCTACCCGTTGCATGATCGCTCTTCTCAGATCCGTATAAGCCAGGAGGTTCGTTGCAGGCAGTTGCTGAGCCGCGAGTTGGGCTTCCCCGGACAACAGAGGGACAAGGCGGGCTGCCCACTGGTCGCGCGGCCAGCCCCAGATTTCTGCGGTCCGCTCAAACAGATCCAGAAACGCTTCGGGGTCGTCCGTTGCCCCCATCTTCTGTAACGTGGGCGGGGGCAACGGGAAGCGATGGTCCGGGGTCGCGGCAGAGGCGGGAGCGGCCTCCTGGCTGAGCAGGCTCCGGATGGCATGCCGGTCCTCTGCTTGAGCCCGCATGATCTCAAAAAACCGTCGATCTTGGTCCTCTCGGAGCTCAAGCAGGGACTGATGGTGGCTTTGATGTAACGCCGCGAGGGACTGGAGGACTTCGGTTAGCTGGGAGGACTCTACGGGGCGACCTTCCATGATGATTACTCCCGGGTTTCGGCACCAGTGTAAAACTTGACTCGACAGGGGAAGAAGGGCACGATGACAGGAGGGAGAACTCAAAGGTATGGGTTTTTAATTTCCTCAACATAAAGGTACAGGACTGAACATAAACTACTTGTAACAAACACAGGGTTTCTCATAAATATAAACATAGACTTGTAGGCTTCAGCTGCCAACACTAGACTGGCCCCCTCACTGGCGTTGTTGTGGCTCTTATATGCCGCTCTCCCCATGCTCATTGAAATCAGAGACAGGTGTTAGACATATTTACCGCTCCCCCTCTCCGGACGGGCGCTTGACCACGCCCCCGCTGCCACACATACATAACCCCGAGACATTCCGTTTACAAAAAGCTTCACTATGATGCTGCGCTGAAGAGTGCTTTGGGAACGAGAATACCCACGTCGCTGCACTGTGGTTGTCCAGACCCCCCACTGTTGTGCAATGTGCTCACAAGAGCATGAGAGGGCTCAGACATGGGCTTGAGATGTCGACTCAAGGACATAAGAGCCCGGAGTGGCATGAACATCCAAGCTGTAGAATCTAATGAATGTGTGCAGAGAGGACCAGCCTGCCACATCACAGACATGCTGCAGAGGGACCCCTCTGACCAAGGCTTAGAGGAGGCGAGCCCTCTGGTAGAGTGAGCCCTGATACCTACTGGCGAAGCTTGACCACGCGGCTCGTAGGCCAGGGCAATAGCATCCCTCACCCAATGCGACATAGTCTGCTTGGTGGCGGGCACCCTCCTGTTGTGGCCCACATGGCAAAGAATTGTTGCACCTGACTTACACAACTGGCTTGTGCGGTGGACATAAGTCTGAAGGGCACAGATTGGACAAAGTCTGTGAAGTCTTTCCTGCTCCAGCGTTACAAATGGCGGGGAGCAGAAGGCTTCGAGAGTGACCGGATGTAAGGTTGAGAAGGTACCTTAGGCAGGTAGTCAGGATGAGGGTGCAAATTTAATTTGGTCATTCCTGGGGCAAAACAGGCTGGCAAGACAGACAGAGCCTGTAGGTTCCCAATTCTCTTTAGAGAGGAAATCTCCATAAGAAAAAACATCTTGAGAGTCAGAAGTCTGTCAGATGCTGACTCTAGAGGTTCAAATGAGGTCTCAGTTAGACCCTCCAGGACTATTGCTAAGTCCTATGAAGAGGTCCTAGTCCCAGCAGGAGGCCGCAGTCACATGGCTCTAGAAAGCGAGTAGAGGATGCCTCTTAAAGGGCACCCTTTCCATCAAGGCGTGGCAAGCCGAAGTGGAGGCCACGTAGAACCTGGAAGTGGCGGGGCATGTGCCTGCTGACAGTTCTTCCTACAGAAAATCCAGAACTGATGCAAACTGGCAGTTAGCTGGTTCTGCAATATGAACTTTAGTAGAGGGAAATGCATACAGGCGCATTCTGGGCCATGTATGCACCACCACGTTCAGCCCCCCCCCGGGGGGGTGGGGGGGGGGTGTTTAGGGTGACTCGGGGAGAAGTAGAGGAGACATTGCGCTATTCATAGAGGCGAAGAGGTCCTCTTCTGCCTTGTAAAATCTACTCAAAACTGTTCCAAATGGAGGGAGCCCTAGCACTTAAAATGTCCTTGATAACCTCAGGAGAAAGCCCTGTACACCTCAGTTGGTACCCAATAGGGGCCAAGCATGAAAAGGTTCCACAATTGGGGCCGGGGATGAAATACAGTCCCCTGTGCCTGAGAAAGAAGGTCCTTCCTGTTCGGAATCGCCAGAGGCGAGCCGTCGAGGTGAGAATTTAGCTCCGAGAATCATACCCTGTTCGGCCAGCGCGCCACTATCAGAAGGAGGCAAGATCCTTGCTGGTGAACCTTACCAAGACTCCCGTGAGCAGAGAAACCGGGAAAACAAAACACATACATACGCATTCTGGGTCATGTATGTGCCATTACATCCAGACCCCAAGGGGGACTGGGTGACTCAGGGAGAAGTAGAGGAGACATTGCGCTGTCCATAGAGGCGAAGAGATCCTCTTCTGCCCTGTGAAATCTCACCCAGATTTGTTCACTACCTCACGTATTTTCTGTATTTTCTGTCTGGACAGTAAATCTGCTCCCACACACGGGCATCCAGGGACAAAACCTGTCCTGAGTGACAGGAGCTGCCCTGGGCCCTAAGGAGGATCCGACTTGCCAGAAATTTAGCTGACATGAACGTGGATCTCCCAGATGATTTATGTAAGAGGCTACCGCTGTATTGCCCACCCGCACCAAGACATGGCAGCCTCGGGAGGAAGTATTTCAGGGCCAGAAATACAGCCATCAGCTCGAGACATTTACTGTGACAACCGAACTGATGACCCTCCTATCCCTTTAAGCCGGACGACCACTTAAGGCCGTTTCCCAGCCCTTCAGGGAGGCGTCTGTCATTAGCAGCCTGCGACAACAAGACACACCTAGAGTGGGACCCAAGGTAAGAAACCGGGGTCTGAAACACATAGAAAGGGAACGAAGCCCGCGGCGCGTAACCCTTATCAGCCTAGGGGATTTGGCCCTTGGAAGAAATCCCCTGGCTTTGAGCCACAACAAAAACGGTCTCATGTGCAGACGGTCCAGAGGGATCACCGAGGACGCAGTTGCACTGAGACCTAGTACAACCTTGACCTAGCCTGATTTTGCTCAGGGTATTCTGAATGCACTCGATTCTAGTGGGAGACAGTTGTGCCTGCATTGTGATCGAACTCCATACCCGATAGACAGCGTTCTGAGTTGGAGAGAGGATGCTTTTCTTGGTGTTGAGCCTCAACCCCAGAGAAGGTAGATGAGCTAAGATGGTATCCCTGTGCTGAACTGCCAGTCGCTGGAACTGCGCTATAATCAGCCAGTCGTCAATGTAATTCAAAATACAGATGCCTTGGAGTCACAAAGGAGCCGGCGCTGCATCATGCATTTATAAATGTGCGGGTTAAGAGGGCTACACTGAATGGAAGAACCCGATACTGGAAAGCTTCGCCCCCGAAAGCGAACCTCAGGAACTTCCTGTGTTGTGGCAAAACTTATAAACGGAGAAGTAAAGAAGTGCGTCATAAGATCGATTTATTGTGCGTAGAATGTAAAGAGGTTCAGCGCCCCCTCGCGAAACGAAGAGACGCCGAGGCGCGCTTCAGGCTTACGAGAAGGATCAGCTGGATCTGGAGAGAGCGCGAGCGATAGGGACCTGTATCTCGCTCCTCAGCCAGATATATGTGAGAGCCCCACGATGAAAGAGTGGGCACTTGCTCTTGGAAGTAAGTGAGATGAGCGCAAACGATTTTGACTGTAAACAGATTGCAAAGCTCGCACCTGCCCCGCCCCAACGCAAGAGCAGCATGCTCTTCCCCAAACACACAAAACAAAAACTTGTGTGTGTCCGTTTCAGCCGTAGAGCGTAAAGATGGGAACAGACACCACTTGTTTTGTTTATCAATCATTCGTTTCCCTTTTTTCCCCTTTTTTTCAGAGGAAATAGAAGGAGAAACGGTTCACTGTGCACTGCCTAACAGAATCTAACTCCTAACAGAGGAAAGAACGTTTGACATGCTCGTGATAGCACACAGCACAGAATGGCTCTGAAGACGAAAAATCTGATGATGCACCGGTGAAGCATCTATTAATAGCCACTGCGCCAGGTGCGTCCAATGATTACATCGGCAGAGGATATAAATTCCGGTCAATGTTCATTGACGTGTTGCATACATATTCACAGCTGGTCACAACTGAGACGTGTTCCCAAAGCGCTCTTCAGTGCAGCATCATAGTGAAGCTTTTTGTAAAGGGAACCAACATATTACAAATATTACATTTAGCTCAGGAAGTATGCTTTAAAAATGTATAAAGAGGTACAAAAGCTTTTGATCTAAAAATAAGTAATTACCATTGAACATGAATTGGATCTGTTGAACACATGACATGCCAACATTTTAAAGAGAGCCACAATGAAAGACAAATAGAAGTTAAAAAGATAAAAATAACTAAATATCATAGCATGATGCTTGATGTAAAAAAAAAAGTTATTTTATAATTCTAGGATAATTTTTGCACTTCTGTTATTGCAGTTCAAAACTACAAAACTCTTTTTAAATTTTACATGTTTGAACTGTATATAATAGAACATCTAAAATTTATACGGAAATGTCAACCACAGCATGGAAAAATAAAAAGTTACCAAAGGAACAAAATTACTTTTTAAATTTTTAGTAGTGTAAATGGATATTGGATAATGCCCTCCAGACCACTAGAGGGCGCCACTTGCTTACACAATGTTGACAGAAGAGCTAACTGCTGTCTATTTTTAAACGTGGCCTTTCAAGCTTTTGTAATCACACAAGACCATTGTGATTTTAATCTTAACTCAATCAATTATGCAGCCTAATGGAAACCATACCAATGTCTCAGAAGTCAAAGTCTGCTGTTTTCAAAGCATTTCGATAGTTTTACCTCTGTTTAGGCAAGTGCCGCTTTCACGAATGTCACAAAATGACAGGCTTGTCTCATTAATCTTGAGAACATGAAAGAATACAAATTAAATAATATAGCTGCAAGCAGCGATACCGGGGTCAAGCCAATTATCGGCATCATGAGCAGCAAAAGAAGCTTTGTGACATGTTTTTGGTTAGAGTCCGATGAACAGTGTATGAGGAGTTAGAAAATGTACACTTTCAATCATAAAAAAACACAATTTATTTTAAAAATAATAATTTGTATAAAATAAATGTATATATTTAGATAAAAATTTAATATTTATTATAGAATATTTTGTCCAGTATGTGGCACTTTTCTGAAACTGGTGAGGTATTATCTGAGCATGATGGTTATCATGCAGGAAAGCATTCAAGAGTTACAATCCAAAATCTCCTGACAAGTAGGGTACAGTGTACCAAAATGCAGCAGGTAACCAGCAGGTAATGGCGATGACACGTACCAAGTTTCATCCCAATCCCTCAAAGCATTGCGGAGATTGCTCAGCGATACAGCCTCAAGTTCAATTTTGCCCGTTCTTCATTGAATCTATTCGAAAACGTTCTGTTTATCTAAATTCTGTTATTAACTTTTTGTCGTGAGTGCCTCTAGATGATGTAGGCCAATTTTAATGCAAATCGGATAAACAGTCTAGGAGGAGTTTGAAAAAGTAGGTTTTCAAAACATTTAAAAATGGTGGACAGGAAGTTTGCTCGATCATGACATAATTGGTATCATTGTTCTCGGCATGAACCATGGAATCTATCAAGACCAGTCTCATGACAGTAAGCGAAAGGAGTCAATAGCTATTAGCACTTTTAGAAATAACAATATAGTCTTTGACCACAAGGTGGTGCTGTCCTGAAAATGTTTGAGTCCCTTCATATCATGGTGCCAAAGACACATACTGAGGTTCATAATGATATGCCAAGGCGTTTGTAAAATACAGCATTTTATGTCTAAATTCAAAATTACTGACATCCAAAATGGCCGACATAGGAAAATGCAGTATCGTTCAACTCCGTATGTAGCACTTGATCTAAAGGGACAATTTTTGTTATTTTCGGCAAAAGTGTTCAAGAATTATAAGCCAAAAAAAAAATCCTGTCCAGTAGGGGGCAGTGCACCAAAATGCTGTAGGTAACCTCACGGCCTAATGGTGATGACACGTCTCAAGACACGCAGAAGTATTGCGGAGATACAGGCTCAAGTTCAATTTTGCGTGTTCTTCATCGAATTTGAAGCACAATTCGTAAACGGTATGGTTTATCTAAATTCTGTTATTAACTTTTTGATGCGAGTGCCTCTAGATGATGCAGGCCAATTTTAACGCAAATCGGACAAACAGTCTAGGAGGAGTTCGAAAAAGTAGGTTTTAAAAACATTTAAAAATGGTGGACAGGAAGTTTACTCGACCAGTCTCATGACTGTAGGCGAAAGGAGTCAATCACTATTAGCATTTTTAGAAATAGCATTACAATTTTTGACCATAAGGTGGCGAGTCTTTCAGAACATCGTACAAAAGAGAAAGACACATATTGAGTTCCATAACGATACGCCAATTCGTTTGCAATATACAGCATTTTATGTCTAAATTCAAAATGGCCGACATCCAAAATGGACGGCATAGGAATTTTTCATATCGTTGGACTCATTATACCTCTCTGAATCTAATGAGCAATTTGATGATTTTATGACAAACTGTTCAGAAGTTATAAGATAAAATGCTCGTGACCAGCAGGGCGCAGTGTGACAAAACACTGCAGGTAACCCTCTGGGGCTTGATCCCTAATTACATGTTCTTCGGAGTGCCAACCCTTCTACATTTTGTGGCTATCATTATTTCTGGATTGTGCATTTGAATGCAAAGACTTTTTACAAAGTGTGATGATAATTAATTGTAAATGAACCATCGGTTTCTCATATCTGTGTTTTCATGCTTAAAACTGATTTGCTGATGGTTTTAATTTGATCATTAATAGGTCGATAAATATCGGCGGCTGATACATCGGTGCGACCCTAATTTAAAGTGAAAGTATTGTTCAGTTCGGTTTGGTTTACACTGCACACCTTTATTGGAGTCACTCTTAATTCGGTCGTGAGTCCTGTCTTGTTTATAACCTGTGTGTAATCGTAATTGCATTTGGCACTTTCATACGTATTCTGCTGCTCTGTGAATGTAGTTATAGATATTTGGAAGTGGGCTCCTTAGACATATAGGCAGTAAACAACTGCCCAGAGGACCTTAGCAACCACATAGCAATGCCCAGGCAGGTGAGTTTTGTGCAAATAAGCTCCACTTACATCTCCTTCAGAATCTTGTTGTAATGTATAATGAGGCATTTCTCTGCATTGCTGACTGTCGGTTCATATATATATATATATATATATATATATATATATATATATGTGTGTGTGTGTGTGTGTGTGTGTGTGTGTGTGTCAGTTTAAAGCAGCTGAATGTGTTTCAGAAACAAAGACACTTGAACTTCCTGAGAAAGCAGAACGAGGAAATGAACTAAAGGAAAGTTTGTGCATTTGGATAATTGAACGAGTGCCCAGATGAGGGGGAGGAGTTACGGACAAGCAGAGCGGCCCGACGCGACTCACTGCTTCGGGTAATGGTGTTTTCTTTCACTGCCGAATGAAATATAACGCCATTAAAGAAACATACACAGAAGCGGATGTCAGAGTCAAGCCGAGACGTTTTTACAGATCGAGAGACGGAAATGAGACAAGCATCTGTCAAACACACACACACACACAAACACACACACACAGCCACAGGCGAAAGATGCATACACACACTTTAGAGCGATATACTAAGCAGCGTTGCCTTTCAATATCATTTATGACCCCTGTATTAAAAACGTATAAAGATGCGTCAGAGAGAAAGGCAGAATTTTTAAAGTACAACAAATCTTACCATGATGTAAAGGCCCTGTTAATATTATATCTATAGTATTAGCACTGCTGCAGGTTCTGTTCCAAATGGCTCAGAGAATTACAACATATGCAGGTCTCTTTATCTCTCTCACACACACACTGCACAAGGTGAGTGTGAGTGTGTGCGTGTGTGTGTGTTTGAGAAAGTGAAGGCAGTCCTTGCCAAGGGGCAACTCTCCCTCCCTATCACTCATGACACAATTTAAGGTGTATTCAGGTTTTGTCTTTATTTGTACTAGTGTTCACCTGCTGTTAATGACACTTTTCATGAATACAGTACATAATCGCATTACAAAAAATATATAATTCAATATTCTAATTTCTTATTATGTACATGAGTGTTGTTGCATTGTACTTTCATATAAAATAGCTGCATTTAATTACCATTATTTGAAATGCCCTAACACTATTCATAACCTCCCTGTACCTGGACTTCAGTAGCAGCGAAGCTGAATCTTGTGAGACACAGTAAGTACATTGTATTTTAATGTTAGTACATAGTTAAGACACCTCATATAAAGGGGGACCACAAAACTGAAACTCAATGTTGTGTACTGTACACAGAGTTATCATGTACCGGTCCTGATCGATCTGTGATGCGACGCTTATAGAATTCTCCTCTGAATCTGAGCTAGTGTGTGTGTGTGTGTGTGTGTGTGTCACTCGCCCACCTGGCCACCACACTGACGCATGTGTGTGTGTGTGTTGGCACAGCACACGGTGCAGGAAATGTTAATATCACAGATGTTTGAATCTGGCAAAATATAGAAATTAATAAAGAAACAACATTTCTGATATTCATCCACACAGCAGGCATCTGCAGCCCAGACGGTGACACACGTGATTTTAATGAGATATCAGAACCTGGCACAAAGACCAGCTCATGGAAAACTGTGTGTGTGTGTGTGTGTGTGTGTGTGTGTGTGTGTCTGTTGAAGCAATATGGGAATATATCTCGAAAAAACAGAAAAACAGTGAAAAATGAATTGCACACACTAGCATTGTTTATTTTGTACATTATGTAAATAATGTGTTGTTTTAGCACCCACATCAATAAAGAAATTATGCAAATCAGGTAAAAGTCTTCCTTGTGGATGATGCTCAAAGTCAGCCAATCAGATTTAAGCTTGCCAGATCTGCAATCAAAAGCAAAATATTTCGCCCTATTTCGTCATTATATGGAAACGAGCTGTGTAAAGTTCATCCAAACGTTTCCAATAAGGATGAGTAAATCATGGCAGATTTTTTTGATAGATGTATTCCATTATCTTTAAAATATGACGCTCACTGTATTTGTGTGTTTATCTGTAAGACTTCAGTGTGATATGCTGCTAAACTAAAGGTCATAACGTTCAGGTCTCTGCTGCTCATTTAAATGAGTTCTGATTGCAGTCAGATGTAATTACACCTAACGACAACTTTAACGATCGGTCACAGAGCTGAACCCCGCTGCTCCACCGACCCAAGACACTAATAAGAAGCTCTCACTGTAAATGTGCGTTTGTGAGTTTGATGGAATCATTTCCCAATCACACATGTGATATTTGAGAAATGTCTTGGGGGGACCACATCTACACTAATCTATTCATGTTTGAAAGTTTTCAGTTTTTTAACATCATATGCAGTTATGAAGAGTATGTTTGAAATGCTCAGTTTTTCACAATTCCTGACATTTAATGGTAGAAAACATTCCCTGTCTTAGGTCAGTTAGGATCACTACTTTATTTTAATAATGTGAAATGTCAGAATAATAGTCGAGAGAATGATTTATTTCAGTTTTATTTCTTTCATCACATTCCCAGTGGGTCAGAAGTTTACATACACTTTGTTAGTAGCATTGCCTTTAAATTGTTTAACTTGGGTCAGATGTTTTGGGTTTCCTTCCACAAGCTTCTCACAATAAGTTGCTGGAATTTTGTCCCAGTCCTCCAGACAGAACTGGTGTAACTGAGTCAGGTTTGTAGGTCTCCTTGCTCGCACATGCTTTTTCAGTTCTGCTTCAGTTCTGTGGTCAGGGCTTTGTGATGGCTACTCCAATACCTTGATTTTGTTGTCTTTAAGTCATTTTGCCACAACTTTGGAGGAATGCTTGGGATTATTGTCCATTTGGAAGAACCATTTGTGACCGAGCTTTAACTTCCTGGCTGATGTCTTGAGATGTTGCTTCAATATATCCACATCATTTCCCTTCCTCATGATGCCATCTATTTGGTGAAGTGCACCAGTCCAACCTGCAGCAAAGCACCCCAACAACATGATGCTGCACCCCCATGCTTCACAGTTGGGATGGAGTTCTTCGGCTTGCAAGCCTTTTTCCTCCAAACATAATGATGGTCATTATGGCCAAACAGTTACATTTATTTTCATCAGACCAGAGGACATTTCTCTGTTTCCCAGACATTACCTGTTTCCCCCAGCATCTTCACAAGGTCCTTTGCTGTTGTTCTGGGATTGATTTGCTCTTTTGCCACCAAACTACATTCATCTCTATGAGACAGAATGCGTCTCCTTCCTGAGCGATATGCTGGCTGTGCGGTTCCATAGTGTTTATACTTGCGCACTATTGTTTGTACAGATGAACGTGATACCTTCAGGCATTTGGAAATTGCTCCCAATGATGATCTAGACATGTGGAGGTCCAAAAATTTTTTTTCTGAGGTCTTGACTGATGTCTTTTTATTTTCCCATGATGTCATGCAAAGAGGCACTGAGTTTGAAGGTAGGCCTTAAAGTACATCCACAGGTACACCCCCAGTTCAGTGCAGCTCCTATCAGAATCTAATTGGCTAATTGTCTAAAGGCTTGACATCATTTTCTGGAATTTTTGAAGCTGCTTATAGGCACAGTTATCTTAGTGTATGTAAACTTCTGACGCACTGGAATTGTGATATAGTCAATTAAAAGTGAAACAATCTGTCTGTAAATAATTGTTGGATAAATTACTCATGTCATGCACAAAATAGATGTCCTAAAGGACTTTCCCAAACTATTGTTTGCTAATATTAAACCTGTGGAGTAGATAAAGAATAGGTTTTAATGACTTCAAGCTAAGTATATGTAAACTTCTGACTTCAACTGTACATTCTTTATAAATACTAATTACTTTTCTAAATATTGTAATTGAATTACTCTACTGATTTCTTAATGAAAATAATCACATTACAAATTACTTTAAGTCAAGTCATATAAACACTTCAAGTTTTGGATTTTCAGAAAAATTCTAAATAATCTGTATTTCCTCATTGTTCATTGTCTCACATTAATAGTATAATTCATGTTTTAAATGTATTATAAAAAATAAAAAAACTTTCAAATATATGTAACCCAAGTAATGTACTTAAAAGTAATGAACTTAATTGAAATTAAATTTAAAAAGTAATGTGTTACACTACTTTTTGAGTACAACATAATTCTTGCGTTAGCGAGAATCATCATTGAAAACAATATAACTAGTAAAAGTAAAATGTCCGGAGACGTTACGGTAATGAGAATTGAGGGGTCAAATGTGTTTGAGCGTCCTCAAAATAATGTCACAATGCAAAACATCTCAGTGGTCCTAAATGTTGGTTTCAATACATAATTTCGTATTTGTTTGTAATGATTTGGGGTTAAATATGACCTGGGTGTTTTCTTGACAATTTAGTGAGAGGCGTTATATCTCGTATGCATTCATCTGTGCATCTTATCTTTCGCTCCAGACCCGGAGAGAGATGTCAACACGGCCCCCATGACCAAAAGAGCCCGACAACATTGACAGATCAACTCCACCGATAGTCCGTCATTCTTATCAACCAGCCCCGGATTAATCTGATAATCCTGGTTGGAGAGATTAGCTGGATCACTCTGGATTAAAGGGCCGTGACTCTTGTGTCAGGTTAGACGGCTCACCGACCAATACGAAACAGCACAGAATCAAAAGAGGACCTGAGTGAAATCTAAAGAGATCAGATGAAACAGATATAAAAAACAAGTCTAGTGATATTCTGCCCTCCACATAATCTAGAAACACACAAACAATCCAATCATACGCACACAAGAAGTCAAGAAGGACACAAGAAGTCTACCATGTAGCGTTAGCGGCGATACACGTTGCTGTGCCGTGACTTTTTTATATGGATGTTTTTATATACTGTTTGATATACACAAATGTATCAGTTCATTCAACTTTAACATCTAACAACTAATAGCATGGTGTTTCTAATTAATATTTACATTATTGTTTCTATTTCATTGAATTGGCCCACAATAAATGATTACATTCCTAATATCAAGAATGAACACATTAACTAGTGAAAATTCATATCATGCAAATGATTAAATAAATTCGGTGTCCTTTACTAGTTGAAATTCCATTTTCGATATGAAGAA
>JAVLUX010000003.1:1440000-1505000 GCA_032164185.1 Moxostoma hubbsi | reverse complement strand
TTAAAGTCTCTTTTGGGCACATTAAGCATATTTTGTATTTGATATTTAATGTTGATGTAATTCGATGTGTATATTCACACACATTCAGTGCATGATGAAGTGCTGTTTGTGCTCATTGATCTTCAATCCTGATGCAGAGACTGCAACACAAGACAATAAACCCCAGCAACATTTAATTAAGCAGTCAGACACGAGTGATTACTGGGACTCACTCACACACACACACACACACACACACACACACACATACACACACACACACACACACACACACACACACAATTTACATATAGTCTGGTCTGAGAAAAAGATTTTATTGAGTTTGAGAGAAGAAGAGCTGCTCTCAGATCACACAAGAAGACATTTCCGTTCAGATTTGTACACACGTTTTCTCATGTCTAGTCAGTTTTACCAGGTGCTAAATATGCTGTGCGGTCAAGATTTCAATGAAGGTATTGCCATTTTACAATTTGCAAATTTAAGACCCAATTCTTCTCTGTAAATTAGGCTCATAATGGACTGTAAATTATTCACAAATATCCACACTATTTGCCCAGCGCAATTAACACTGCATGAACATTTATGTTTCATATATTAAAGTGATAACGCAACAAATCTAGAATAGGATTCATTATTTTCTCACTGACATTTTATGAGACGTAACTGGCAGTCAAACACATGTTGAGCTACTCATACTGTAAGTTACACAAGTATTTTCTCAGGCAGCTATTAAGTCTTAATAGAACTTGAAGTCATATCATACTGTTCACGTGTTACACTTGCTATAGTTCACTTCCATGTTGTTTCTTCATCAAATAGCAATGTCAAATGTAATTCAATTCAATAACAAGAAATAACATGCATAATATTTATGTGTATATGTATTTTGTATTTTATAATTTAGACGTTCCGATGTGTGCCGCTCTTTTAGAAGAAAACAACTCTTTTAGAACACACTCTAAGGGTTGATGGGCTGTAATGCGCCGTAAGAATCCAGCAAAGGTGAGAATGGAAACCGTGGGAAATTCAGCTCAAAGAAAATCAAATGAGCGGTATGCACGTCCCCTTCTTTATACCCGTATGTATGGGGGAGTGGCATGCAAATACAGCTCGCCAATTCTCTTTTATCAAAGATCAGAGATGTCTCGGGCTCTAAAGAGTGACCCCTAGTGTCACTACATCGACACAACTTTCCAGAAGTTACCAGGACCATTTCTTTGTAAATCACGGGCGTATTAAAGAAAATTAAGCGGAGGTGCCTTTAAGAGTGCGCTACAGCAGATCGGGGGAGTATTCTAAACGCAAGATCATTCCTATTCGCTATACTCCGAACTGCAGAGCCCTTGAAGGGAACATGGCATTACTGTATGAACGTACCCTTCGCTATCAGTCTTATGGAAGAGCCACTGAGAAAGATTCATTATCTCATTTTTGAGAAGTTTTCGAATGGTGTCCCCTCCCACAGCAGTGCCCTTCAAGAAAGCCAAGTTGAATAGAATTCTGTGCTGGAAATGACATTTTTAACACTTTTCAAATAAAACGACAGACTACTTTGTCTTGCTGAGGCTAATTTCATAGCTGACGGTCTATATATCATAAATACGCACAATTAAATCATATTTACACACTTTTTGCATAATATTGGCAAAAGTACAGCTTGATTGTAACTGCTGCCCAATAAGAAGGGATATTTTCACATAATAAATATTGACATGACTTCTGTTTATTTCACACTTTATTCAGATTATCATAGTTTCAATCATGTACTATTTTTTTAATGGATTTTAACAGGATAAAACATAATTATCATTGTAAATGGAGTGCTAAATCAACACAGAGAGTGTGTGCACATAAACAACATATCAGCAGGTGCAATTCATGCTTAGGCCGTTTTCAGTTTTCAAAGTATGCGGAGTCTCGAAAACACGTTCTAGTGTGGATGAGAGGTGTGTGTGTCTGTGTGTGTGAGTGTTTGAACAAAGAACATGTCAAATAAATGTGATATCTACTTTCCTCTGTTGAAATCTCAAAAGCTTGAGCTCCAGCACATGGCCATGGATGCGTTTCCAGGGTCAAAGTAACAATATTTAAATAAAATAAATGATAGTTTTGATAATAAAATGTCATCAAACTGTCGAATACAGAATTCAGAAAAAAATGACCATATATACTGTACATCAAGACAGTATATTCTCGTGAGATTTTGCTTAAATATTACACCCGATCGGTACATAAAATGTCCTGTGAAATAGTGCTGTGTAAAGAATGGGAACACTGAAAAAAGTCTAATCGATAAGAAAAGCAACAACAACAACAAGCCACATGATTTGAGGTATCATTCATATCTGCAGCACAAACGGGGCAGGATGACTTTGAAAAACCCTTAATATGAGCAAAGTACTCTGGGAAAGTACTCTATCATCTCAAACTGTGAATACAGAAAAACAATTAGCTGAAGATCCCCAGTAGAATCTGTGGTGCCAAGAGTGCATGACAGACACGCAAATATGACAATTCTGTCATCATTTACTCACCATCAAGTCTTTCCAATCTTTCATTCTACCTTGGATATGTAGATGTTTAGCAGCGCATGAAACATGTAAACAAACAGACATGCCAATCTCTGTTGAAGATCAATGCAAAGATGAAGTGAAGTTCATTCTCATAAAAGCTTGAGCAAAAGTTGTTTGCAGATGCCACTTGCTTCGTTTTAGGGTCACTGTATTTAGTTCACCATTAAGATTTAAGCTTCTCGATTAAAAAACAGCATGAGTAACACTGGTAAATCCAGAAGTAGGTCTCAGTTTAATGAACTCTGAGCAGAGGAGGATTGTTTTCCTTCCAGAGTTTTCTTAATTAAAGATGTATTGTGAAATCCCTGCGGACACAGTCAGGTGCGTAAGGTTGACCTGTTTTCCACTGAGAAATGCTGCAGGATGATTTTAATGTGGCCGCATCTGTTTGCTGTGCGTCTCCCATTGTTGTGTTGAAAGTCTCAGCGTTCACTCTGTCATTTTTAATTTCGCCACTCATCTGTAATGGTTTGTTTTAAACCATTGCATGTTTTATCTCACTAGTGTGTCAGGCAGGAATTCTGTCAGGTTTTTGAGTTGTAAAATACTTGATCTATTCATCCCATAGACTTGTGGAACGATTCAAAAGCATTTTGACATCTAATGAAGAAGTTTATTGTAATTCTTGTCTAAACATTTGCAATAGTCTGACTAATAATGTTTCGTAATGACCTTGAGTTTTTTTTCTTCTTCTTCCTTATAATCATTAAATTCATCTTAGCAAGAGTGAATGTGTTGTAATCTTCTCTTGAGGTAAAATCCAATCTAACTCAACTGCAGTTCCCCACCTGTCGCTCACTTCAACGTAGTGTTGAAGAAGCAACACTAGGGATCTCACTTGAGAGCCTCGTACATCTCTGAACTTGAGAAAAGGCACATGAGAAATTGGCAGACAGAATTTGCATGTCCCACCCCCAGACATACAGGTATCAAGGGAGGGAACTGCGTCTGTCCATTCAGAATTGAGCGGAGCAAGTTAATTGCTTGAGACTTCTCTCAGCACCAGAGCCATGGGACGCACTTTTGCCTCCCGACGACACACTAACTGCCCCGCCTGCTGCGAAGCCTCGCCAGGTACGTCGAAAACGATTGTCCCCTTAGTGCCCCTCGAATGGAGCTTGGACGCGTGGCTTTCACTCCCCAACCCGTCGCGCTAGTTGGCCAGTACCATCGACTTGGCTACGCGATTCAGTTCGCCAGACCCCCGCCCCCTTTTCGCGGCGTCCACTTTACCTCGGTGCATGGTGAAGAAGCCAACACCCTGCGTGCCGAGATCGCGATCCTTCTACTTAAAGACGTGATATAGCCTGTCCCTCCAGCTGAGATGAAGAAGGGTCTCTACAGCACTTACTTCATCGTACCTTAGAAAGGTGGCGGCTTATGACCGATCTTGGACTTGTGAGTTTTCAAATGGGCCTTACACAAACTCAAGTTCAAAATGCTCACGCAAAGACACATCATAACTTGCATCCGGCTTCAAGATTGGTACACAGTGGTGACTTGAAGGACGTGTACTTCCACGTCTCTATCTTGCCTCAACACCGACCCTTTCTACGGCCAGGTGTATCAGTACAAGGTCCTCCCCTTCGGTATTTCCCTGTCCCCTCACGTCCTCATTAAGGTAGCAGATGCAGCCCTTGCCCCGCCCTGGCATCCGCATACTAAACTACCTCGACAACTGGCCCACTCCCATGAGTTACTATGCATTCACAGGGACCAGGTGCTCAGGCACTTAAGCAGCCTAGGGCTTCAGGTCAACTGGGAAAAGAGCAAGATTGCCCCGGTTCAGAGCATCTCTTTTCTCAGCATTTTCTTGTCTCAATGGTAGCACGCCTCACCAACGAGCGTGCGCAGTCAGTGCTAAAATACCTCAACTTGTTCAAGCTAGGCACAGCGGTTCCTCTAAAACATTTTCCAGAGGCTCCTGGGCATATGGCATTCTTCGCGGCGGTCGCGCCACTGGGGTTGATGTATATGAAACTGCTTCAGCACTGGCTCCAGATTCAAGTACCGAGATGGGCATGGCGCCACGGCATACACTGTGTGTTTATCACCCCTTTCTACTGCCAGATTCAAACCCTGGACAGACCTCTGTTTTCTACGGACAGGAGTCCCCTTACAGCAGGTGTCCTGATGTGTTCTGGTCACCACAGACACCTCCAAACAGGGTTGGGGTGCCGTGTGCAATGGGCATGCAACCGCCGGCTCCTGGAAAGGGCCCCCGCTGCATTGGCACATCAACTGCCTAGAGTTGCTGGCTGTATTTCTTGCCCTACGGAGGTTACTCCCACTAATTCGGGGCAAGCACATCTTGATCCGTTCAGACAGCACCACGATGGTAGCGTAAATAAATCGCTAAGGCGGCGTGTGCTCCCATCACATGTTACAACTTGCCCACCATTTCCTCCTTTGGAGCCAGCTGCACGCCACTCACATCCTGGGTAGCCTCAACATGGCAGGGTACGCTCAGTGGAGAGTGGAGGCTTCACCCCCAGTCAGTCCAGCTGATTTGGGAACGGTTTTGAAAAGCACAGGTAGTCCTGTTCACTTCCCAAGAGACCTCCCACTGCCCGTTCTGATACTCCCTAACAAAAGATTCCCTCGGGACAGATGCGCTGACACACAGCTGACTCCGGGGGCTGCGCAAGTATGCATTTCCCCTGAGTGAGCCTTCTTGAACTGGTGCTATGCAAGGTCAGGGAAGACAAGGAACAAGTCATACTGGTGGCCCCCTACTGGCCCACTCGGACTTGGTTCTCGGATCTCATGCTCCTCGCGACAGCCCCTCCCTGGCAAATTCCCCTGAGGATGGATCTTCTTTCTCAGGGACGGGGCACACTCTGGCATCCGCGCCCAGACGTCTGGCCCCTGGATGGGATGCGGAAGATCTAATTGGCCTACCACCTGCCGTTGTAGACATGATCAACCAAGCCAGAGGCTCCCTCTACCAGACAACTTTACGCCCCAAAGTGGCAAACTGGTGTGCTTCCCGGTCTGAAGACCCGCAGAGATGCGTAGTTCGGTCAGTGCTTTCATCCCTGCAAGAGAGGTTGGAGGGGAGGCTGTCCCCCTCCACCTTGAAGGTGTATGTAGCTGCTACCGCAGCCCACCACGACGCAGTGGACGGCAAGTCCTTGGGTAAGCACGACTTGATTATCAGGTTCCTTAGAGGCGCAGGTGGTTGAAGCCTGTTCCCCTCCTGGGATCTCTCAGTGGTCCTCTCGGGCCTTCAGAGACCCACCTTTGAGCTGCTTGACTCAGTTGAGCTCGAGGCCCTCTCCTTGAAGACGGCCCTCCTGTTCGCGCTCACCTCCATCAAGAGGGTTGGGGACCTGCAAGCGTTCTCTGTCAGCGACACCTGCCTGGAGTTCGGTCCAGCAGATATCCATATCGTCCTAAGAACGTGACCGGGCTACGTGCCCAAGGTTCCTACGACCCCCTTCAGGGACCAAGTAGTGAACCTGCAAGTGAAGCTGCCCGGGAGGAGACAATACCTGCCTTTTTCGTTGCTGTGTCTGGTGTACGCTTTGCGTACTTATGTGGACCGCATGCAGAACTTTAAATGTTCTGAGCAGCTCTTTGGCTGCTTTGGTGGACAGCGGAAAGGGAACGCTGTCTCCAAACAGAGGCTTTCGCACTGGGTCGTTGATGCCATAGCATTGGCCTATCACACCCAGGCCATGCCCGCCCCCTTATGGGTTCGAACACACTCTATGAAAAGTGTGGCATCCTCGTGGGCACTGACCAATGGCACCTCCCTAGCAGACATATGCAGAGCAGTAGGCTGGGCAACACTATACATTTACGGGATTGTACAATCTCAGGGCTGAGTCGGTCTCGTCTTGTGTTTTCTCAGGTCCTAGCCGGTAGAACTTGGTAACGCGGAACAACTGACCGGGTGTACCACTTGCACCTAAGCACCCTCCCCCCCACTGAGTCAATCACGTGTGCTCTTATCCCAGGAGATCCCACTAACTCGGCTCCCTGGCATGCAAATTCTGTCTGCCAATTTCTCATTGGCCTTTTCTCAAGTTCAGAGATGCGCGAGGCTCTCAAGAGCCCCTAGTGTCACTTTTTTGACACAATGTCTCGTTCCCTCCATCAGGTAACGGAGGTTACAATAGTAACCTAGACTTTTCAGTTATTTGAGTTTTCTATCTCTCTCTCTCTCTTTGTGTGAGTGTGTGTTTTGTGTGTGTTGTGTGTGTGTGTGTTGAGTGTGTGTGTGTGTGTGTGGTGTGTGTTGTGTTTTTGTGTGTGTGTGTGTGTGTGTGTGTGTGTGTGTGTGTGTGTGTGTGTGTGTGTGTGTGTGTGTGTGTGTTGAAATCTTAAACTTTGAAAAGTCTCATTTTATTCCACTAGGTGGCAGGAAGATGTTTTTCTCTATCTCATTCCATCACAATACACAGATGTGAAATGTAGGTGGCATTCTAACACAGTTTATCCCTCACAGATGTGCTCATCCACAGTCATTCAGTCTAATTTTCAGTTCAAGGACCACCCTCATTATTTCATTAAATATCTCGGCTTCTGAGTGGACTAGAAGCTCAATCTAGGTGTCATTAGAAAGCTGATATCCTCCCCGTTGTGGAGATATGAAATATTCTATCAGTCGTTGTCGGCAACATATTTTCGGATGATTTGTTTTCAATGCTTTTTCCTGCTGGATGGTATATGTTGTTCTGTGCATCTAAGATATAACATTGGTTTAATCATGCAAGCAAGCTCACAAACAAGAAAACAATGACTCATGTTTTTGGGCACTTCTTAAAAGCAGATATAACGTTTGTAGTTATTTGGGGCTTATAGCAGCAGTTATAGCTTTAATTTGATATATAACTTGTCCATTTGTTTGCTATTTGAAGGATTTTTATTTTCATATAAATACTTATACTCCATTATCTCTATTTTCAATGCAAATGTTTTCCGGCTTTATTTCGTTATGTTATGTAATATAAATGCAGAATGATGAGGTTATGTCTGAAAAGTTCAGATTCTAAGCTTTTCAATGATACCTGTATGCTTGTCTTATGCATACGCAGACTTTAACGTTTTAAGTGTAAACTTTTTCATGATATAGCGCACCCTTGGACCACACCAAATTTTGCGAGATTTTGTATTAAAAAAAGACATCTTGATATCAAATGCCATTCTGCTTCTCAAGGTATTTTTTTTTCTTGATGTTAGTCTTTTTAGATATTTTTACTGAAAAATAAAACAAAAATATTTATTAAATTTTTTTGTATGGAAAATGGTTTATTATACAAAAGTGAAAAATACCCTTAAATTCAAACATTAAAGTGTATTAATATGATCCTGAACAATTATTCACATGACATGGCATGTAGAGCAAAATTATAAATCTTGGTTTCTAAATGTCTCTTTGTTTTCTCAGGCCATACGCACTCACATTGCAGTGTACAAATATACAATGTCTTTATTACATAGTGGATATTTTCATCAAACACAATACACAGTTCAGGACAAACGCAAACATTTAGACTCACTGTTGTGCTGAAAATACGTTTGTGTTCAGATTAAAAGATGATTCCATAATGAAGATACTTAACTTCATGGAGCAGCATCTGGACCGTTGGCTTTCAGTTTTTAGGGCGAACGAAGAGGAGAATTCAATTATCAGAGTGTTGTGAATTGTGACTGTGTAGGAAGAATTATCTCTGATGATTCTGTGCATACATGTACATTAATTAGAACTTTAGAGACAATAGGACCACAATGTTAGACACAGATCTGATAAAGGTTAAAAACATAATAAAAAGCTACAAAGCAAAATGGGTTTGGTCGATTCATTCTGCATCAAAACTAGGTAAAATTATCTCTGTTCAGGATAAATATGTTGTTTTTTTAACTAGGCGGCATATTTATGGTATCAAATATAATATCATGGTACTTTGATATGTACCATGATACTAAATGAGTAAAATACTTTGTTTTGTATTTGCTAATCCAATGAGAATACCATGATATCACCATGATACATTTCTGATGTTTTTATTCATTTATAATTATTCACTGAAAATGTCAAGAAAGATAGTAATTAAGGTTTGGAATGACACAAAACTGTAATTCTTCCCCGATGAAAACCAAAATGCATCAAACACAATCCGTCGGTGTCTTAAATGAAGCTTTAACAATTTGACACAATAGTGAATGCCACTGATGTTAATATGTTCTTCCAATAACAATGCACCTTCAAAGAACAAGAGTCTCTCTCTCTCTCTCACTCTCTCTCTCACTCTCTCTCTCACTCTCTCTCGGGTAATTGGGTTTGTTTGATTGCATTTAGGTATATGCTGATTGCATTTAAAATTTAAAACCATTCGCTGGTATAAATAAACAAACACAAACTGCACAAAACAAATGCAAAAAATCAGACGTGCAATCACCTGAGCAACCAAACAGCTTCATTTCTGGATGGAACATCAATCACTCACCCTCATGATGTTCCAAACCTGAATTACTTTTACTCAAGGAACACAATAGTACGTCTGTTCGTCACACAAAGCTGTCGTATGACTTCAGAAGACTTGAAATATAGCACATGAAACTACTTTTGTGGTGCATTTACATCCATTTTGAAGCTTGAAAGCATCAGTCTTCATTCATTATTCCATGGAAAAGTGTGACCGATAAAGTCTTCAAAATGTCTCCTTTTGTCTTCCACAAAAGAAAGAAAGTTGGAATATTTGGAACAAGATGTGGGTGAGTAAATGATGACAGAATTTTCATTTTGGGAAGCGATCATGGTGTGTTTGAGTAGATAAAGCTGAGAGACAGGCAGGTTGCGCATCTGTCAGGACTGTTTGGGTGTAAATCGTGCCTGAAGGCCGCTCGCAGCTCGCTCTGACCACTCAAGTATTTGTGTACACACTCCAGAATTACTAGAGTAAACTCAGTAAACCAAACTGAGAGTCTGACAAGACGACTCTTCCATACACAAGTGAAATTAAGATATTTATATTCAAAACTGTTTCGGTGGACTTGCATTACTAAATGTACACATTTGTAGCTGAAAGTGTCTTACAATCATTACTTCAACTCTTATGAAACTGTCTCTCAATCATTACTGAAATCCCTTTCAAACAGACATGAAAATGTCATACTGTATATTGATGTAACAAGATGTTGAGATGACATTGTCACATTGTGTCACATCCTTTCAATAACTTCTTTATGAGCCAGTTTCACAGGTTGATGACGATTTCAGTAGTTGACAAGAGCTTATTTCACCCAGACAACCCAGAACACCCTTAAAATCGTCAGGATACGTATGAAAAAGGCATTTTCCTTTTCGAAATGCTCTCCATCCATACTTCTGTTTTCAAGTATTTTCCAAAAGTTGCTTATCTATACTGAAACATATGAAAAACTTGCGCATAGCGCCTTTCCACTACATCGACAAAACGTCTCATTCCCTCCATCAGGGAACGGAGGTTACGACGTTCCATGTACAAGCTGAAATGCAATTGTCCTCGTTTTGTCACCGGACAGCAATTCCAATTAAACTTACCATCGCCTTTGAAAGAATGCAACTTGAAGTTTGTACAAAGTATCATTTACCATTAACAACGCTATCAAAGTGTATAACAGGCACAACAATGCCACTAAAACATAGATCAGATATCTCCGTCTTTCCTGTTTACACTACAATGAGAAGACGGCATTTTCAATTGTATCAACTTGGGAGAGTGTTTTCCAAAAGCTCAGTTTTCGCTGTCAAAAACGCCTTCACAGTGTGGACGGAAGGCCAAAAGATAGAGGAAAAAGATGCACTTTCAAACAAAAACATATTAGTGTGGATGTGGCCTAAAACCACCTAGCAACGGCTTTGCAACCACCCAAGTGACCACCAAGAACAATCCAGCAACTGCCTAGCAACCACCTAGCAATGCACTAGCGACCACCCAGAGCACCCTAGCAACTACTTAGCAATTCTCTATCAACCAAAGAACATCGCAGAGACATGAGGGTGGGATCTTTTAACTTTGGGCAGTGTACTGAGGCCCTTGGATTTGCCAAGGCAAGCACCAATCAAGATCTAATAGAAACACCTATTTAGTGGTGGTCACTAGCATGTTGTTGACTGGTTGCTAGGAAGTTGCTAAGATGTTCTGGGTGGTTGCTAAGGTGTTCTGGGTTGTCATTGGTGCATTTATAGATGGTTACTAAAATGTTAAGGGTTGTTAGGGTGTTAGGGTAGCCCAGAAGGGGCTAACGGACCTGGTAACCAGCAAATCCTTGACTCCATGATGCCACAGTGAGGACAGCATTCTTTTTTCAGTGATATAAGCTTTCATCAACCTGTGAAACTGGCTCTTACGGGACTTATTGAAAGGATGTGACACAATGTGACAATGTTTGAAAGGGATTTCAGTAATGATTGAGAGACAGTTTCATAAGAGTTGAAGTAATGATTGTAAGACACTTTCAGCTACAAATGTGTACATTCAGTTAAAGTCCACAGAATGAGTTTAGAATATTTGGGTGATGTGAGCGTGGCCGAGCGGCATCTGTGGAGAGCAAGGCCGGGAGAGGAATAATGGTAAGGATTGACACCTGTGGGAAATCACCTCTAACAGTTGTTTTGTGTTGCAGTGAGAGCTGAAGAGAAGTAGAGATCTGTCACAGTAGTGCCGAAACCCGGGACTAGGAATAAGAAAACGGCATAATGGAATCCTCGCCACTGGCCAAAGTAATCAAGACCCTCGCTGGCATACACCAAGCCCAACGTCAGGTCTGCTTGAGCTGCATGTTGAACAGAAGCAGCGGTTCCAGGCACTCTTCCAAGCTCAAGCAGAGGATCGGCAGCTTTTCAATAATGCATATAAATAAATTTCACTAATAACATCAATATCAAATTATGGATATTACAGTTGAACGTTAGTGGTTGGAGTTTAGGCCAGAGTTTAGGGTAAGGGGTTGGGGGGCCAGGAGTAAGATTTAGAATAAAAGGTTATGTTATGGTTAGGTTATGGTTTTATCATTTCAGCAGTACAACCCAAAACAAATCCTTTTTTTCACATTTCTGTATTACACAAGACTTGAAAAGGTGCAAGTGCTAATTGTTTGTGCTGGTAGACTCGGATCAGCAGATCCATTCAAAACCAGAAGATGAGAAGCATGTCTTAAAGAACAGCATTTTAATTCTTTATGTTCTTCTCTCACATTATGGCAAATGAATGTATATGATCGTTTATCAGTGTATTCCCTATAACATCTGTGATATGTCAAGAAAGAATGCAAAATATGATTGCACATTACAGAGATGAATTTAACAGTCTAGTGTGTTCCACAAATCAGTGTCGATGGTTCTCGTTGGCTCTGTGGGGGATTTAAACTGTTCTATAAGTTTCAAATGAGAACATGTTTCAGGAAAACCTTCACGTGAATGTGTGAAATGAATGAATGATAAAGTGATAAAGTGAAAGCAGAACTGGGCCAGGAAAAAAAAACGCTACCCGTCCATCCAGGTCACATGCTCTCACCCGACCTGTTAAAAGTGCATAAGAAATCTATATTAACAGCTTGTCTGTGTGCTACATCAAAGCCTGATGCTGTAGGCCAATTTCACATCGAATTTCAAGCATTGCTCGACCCACGTATGAAAAATTGTAATCCTGGAGCCGTCATTTGCAAACAGGCTAAGCAGCAGCGAGAGTCAAACAGCCATATTTCATAATAATCTGTCTCTAATGTTGCTGCAAATAGGCCCATTTGCCAGAATGTGTTGATAAGTGTGTGTGTGTGTGTGTGTGTGTGTGTGTGTTTGGACAGTCATCTGTCAGGAGAGGAGACAAAGAGAGAGAGAATTCCCTGCTGAGAAAACCAGCTTAACCCAGCCTAAGTTGGTTTTGCTGGTTTAAACTGGTTAAGATGGCCTCCCAGTATGTACATACCTCACAATGTTGGTTTTTAGTTGGTGTAGTTGGTCAGAGAGTCTGGTTATGATGGTTTTTAGATAGGCTAGCCGGTCTTCGAGTGTAGCCAGGTTGGTTTTTAGCTGGTCTCAGAGCCTGGACATGCTTATTGTTAAGTTGGTCTAGCTGGTCTCCCAGCCTGGCAATGTTGGTTTTAGTTGGGTAAGCTGGTCCCCCAGCCGTGGCCATATTTGTTTTAGCAGGTCAAGCTGGACTCCTAACATGGCCATGCCAGATTTAAGCTGGTCTAGCTGGTCTCAAAGCCTGGCTTGTTAGTTTTAGTTGGTTTAGCTGGTCTTCCAGCCTGGCATGTTGTTTTTTTAGTAGGTTTAGGTGGTCTCCCAGCCTGGTCATGTTGGTTTTAAGCTGGTGTTGCTGGACTCCCAGCTTGGCAATGTTGGTTTTAGTAGGTTTAGCTGGGATCCCAACCTGGTCATGTTGGTTTTAGTTGGTCTAGCTGCTCTCCAAACATGGCTATACCAGTTATTAGCTGGTCTAGCTCGTCTCCCAGTTTGTTCATGCTAGTTTCAGCTGGTCTAGCTAATCTCCAAACATGGCCATGCCAGTTTGTAGATGGTCAACCAGCTTTGTTTTTAGCAAGTGAACCGGTTGAAACCTCAGCCATCAAAACAGACCAGTCTAACCAGTTTGAGCAAATAGCTAACCACTTTAACCTGGTTTAAGATTGGTTTCCAGCAGGGAAATTCACAAAGATGGCTTAAAGAGAAAAATTATCTTACTTTGTGGATCAGGTATGAAAGTCAGTGGAACATTTTCCCTCCGAAGACCTGTGAATATTTCACAATATTTCATATGAGAAACTCAGCTGAATATAGAGTGAACTTGTATATTTTATATGCAATGAACTCACACTTTCAGAATAAAGACTTTAGAATATTATTTTCACTTAATATAATTATGATGTCTTATCTGTGCTTTGTAGAAATAAAAATTTTATATTATTGTGCAAAATAGTGATTCATTTAACTTGGCAGCCGCTGTGTTGAAGTCACTCTGACATTTTAGGATAATTGTGCTGCAACATTGTTATTTTTCATTAGAAATGTTGATTAAATGCTTGGAGGGAGACAAAATGTGACCGTCAAACCGAAAAATATGTAAATATAGGATTAATGGAGACACAATTTAGTCTGGATACTCAAATCTCTATAGAAAACAGTGTGTATATGTGTGTGTGTGAGAGTGTGTGTGTGTGTGTGTGTGTGTGTGTGTGTGTGAGTGTGTATTTATCAATTTGTAGGGACCAAATGTCCTCATAAGGATAGTAAAACTTTTGACTTGCTCACAGACTTTTGATATTTTGACTTTGTGGGGACATTTTGTCGGTCCCCATGAGGAAAACAGCTTATAAATCATACTAAATTATGTTTTTGGAAAATGTAAAAATGCAGAAAGTGTTCTGCGAGGGTTAGGTTTAGGGGTTGTGTTGGGTTTAGGGGTTGTGTTAAGTTTAGGGGATGTGTTAGGTTTAGGGGTTGTGTTGGGTTTAGGGGTTGTGCTGGGTTTAGGGGTTGTGTTGGGATTAGGGGTTGTGTTGGGTTTAGGGGTTGTGTTGGGTTTAGAGGTTGTGTTGGGTTTAGGGGTTGTGCTGGGTTTAGGAGTTGTGTTGGGTTTAGGGTTGTGTTGGGTTTAGGGGTTGTGTTAGGTTTAGGGGTTGTGTTAGGTTTAGGAATTGTGTTGGGTTTAGGGGTTGTGTTGGGTTAAGGGGTTGTGTTGTTTTTAGGGGTTGTGTTGGGATTAGGGGTTGTGTTGGGTTTAGTGGTTGTGTTGGGTTTAGGGGTTGTGTTGGGTTTAGGGGTTGTGTTGGGTTTAGGGGTTGTGCTGGGTTTAGGGGTTGTGCTGGGTTTAGGGGTTGTATTGGGTTTAGGGGTTGTGTTGGGATTAGGGGTTGTGTTGGGTTTAGAGGTTGTGTTGGGTTTAGGGGTAGTGTTGGGTTTAGGGGTTGTGTTGTGTTTAGGGGTAGCGTTGGGTTTAGGGGTTGCGTTGTGTTTAGGGTTTGTGTAGGGTTTAGGGGTTGTGTTGGGTTTAGGGGATGTGTTGGGTTTAGTGGTTGTGTTGGGTTTAGGGGTAGTGTTGGGTTTAGGGGTTGTGTTAGGTTTAGGGGATGTGTTGGCTTTAGGGGATGTGTTGGGTTTAGGGGTTGTGTTGTGTTTAGGGTTTGTGTTGGGTTTAGGGGTAGTGTTGGGTTTAGGGGTTGTGTTGTGTTTAGGGTTTGTGTTGGGTTTAGGGGTAGTGTTGGGTTTAGGGGTAGTGTTGTGTTTAGGGTTTGTGTTGGGTTTAGGGGATGTGTTGGGTTTAGAGGATGTGTTGGGTTTAGTGGTTGTGTTGGGTTTAGGGGTAGTGTTGGGTTTAGGGGTTGTGTTGGGATTAAGGGTTGTGTTAGGTTTAGGGGTTGTGTTGGGTTTAGAGGTTGTGTTGGGTTTAGGGGTTGTGCTGGGTTTAGGGGTTGTGCTGGGTTTAGGGTTGTGTTGAGATTAGGGGATGTGTTGGGTTTAGGGGTTGTCAAGTCAAGTCATGTCAAGTGGTTTTTAGTGTCATTTCAACCACATACAGTTAGTACAGTACACAGCGAAACGAGACAACGTTCCTCCAGGACCATGGTGCTACATAAAACAACATAGGACAAACACAGAACCACATGAGACTACACAGACTAAATAAAGTACCTAAATAAACTGCATGTGCAAACGTGTGCAAAAAGTACGGGACAGTACAATAAATTACTAACAATGAATAGGACAATAGGCACAGTGAGAGACAGTGCAGCACCGACCAGTACACAGTAGTGCAGTAGTGCACAGTCGTGTCTGGCCGTGAGGGCCCGAATGCTTCAGTACCGCTTGCAAGACGGCAGGAGGGTGAAGAGTTGGTGTGAGGGGTGTGTGGGGTCGTCCACAATGCTGGTGGCTTTGCGGATGCAGTGTTTTTCGTAAATGTCTTTGATGAAGGGAAGAGAGACCCCGATGATCTTCTCAACTGTCCTCACTATTCTCTGCAGGGCTTTGCGGTCCGAAACATTGCTGGGTCTTAATGTACCTCATGACGAGCCTCTCGAAGCACTTCATGATGATAGGTGTGAGTGCGACGGGACGGTAGTCATTGAGGCAGGACACTGAAGGCTTCTTTGGCATGGGGACAATGGTGGTGGCCTTGAAGCACGTTGGAACGATGGCGCTACTCAGAGAGATGTTGAAGATGTCAGTAAGAACATCTGCCAGCTGTTCTGCACATCCTCTGTGCACTGCCAGGAATGTTGTCTGGTCCAGCAGCCTTCTGTGGGTTGATACTACGTAGAGTTTTCCTCACATCAGCCATGGTAAGACAGAGCACCTGGTCCACGAGGGGTGGTCTTCCTCACTACTATGTCGTTCTGCACTTCAAACCGAGCGTAGAAGTCATTCAGCGCGTCTGGAAGGGAGGCATCTTTGTCACAGGCAACTGATATTGTCCTGTAGTTGGTGATGGCCTGGATGCCGTGCCACATGCGCCGCATGTCACCGATGTCCTGGAAGTGACTGTGGATTCTGTGGGCGTGTGCGCGCTTTGCCTCTCTGATGGCCCGGGACAGTTTGGCCCTCGCTGTTCTTAGGGCTGCCTTGTCGCCTTCTCTGAAGACGGAGTCTTGGGTCCTCAGCAGCGTGTGCACCTCCGCACACATCCACGGCTTCTGGTTGGAGCGTGTGGTGATGGTCTTGGAGAAAGTGACGGTCTTGGAGTTGTGTTGGGTTTAGTGGTTGTTTTGGGTTTAGTGGTTGTGTTAGGTTTAGGGGTTGTGATAGGTTTAGGGATTGTGTTAGGTTTAGTGGTTGTGTTGGGTTTAGGGGTTGTGTTAGGTTTAGGGATTGTGTTGGGTTAGGGGTTAGGGTTAGAGTGTGTGTGTGATAGTGAGTGTGTGTGTGTGGGGGTGTGAGTGTTTGTGTGTGTATGTGTGTGTGTGAGTGTTTGTGTGAGTGTGTGTGTGTGTGTGTGTGTGTGTGTGTGTATGTGTGTGTGTGTGTGAAAGAGTGAGAGGGTTTATGTGTGATTGTGTGTGTTATTGTGTTGTCTTCTAAAACATTTTCAAACAAGAACATCAAGTTAAAGGGTTTGAGGTAAATTAACATTTCTGTATCAAACATCTGACACAACAAACATCTCTTGTTTCAGAAAGCTTGATTTATTTCAAGTTCTTCAGAGTTTCGAATCTGATGGTTCTAAAGGTGAAATCTCCATCTGAGGAACTTCAGTCATAAACGTACACATTAAACATATTTACAAATCCAGTATGCGCAGAAATAAAACATAAGATAAAAATTAAGGCTGTCATCTGCCTTAATGTGGTCAGGACTTTACTCAGGGTGTTTTCACTCTTTAGACCAGAAGTAATCTAGCAACTTGGCCGTGAGTTTTGTGCACAAAAGCACCACTTACATTTTCGGCAGAAACAGTATGAATCTTGAAGTTTTCTGTGCTGTAGATGTTGGTTTGTGTAGTTGTGTGTTCTGGGACATTTTGTCTTGTTTGAAGCTGTATATGTGCTCCTGGCAGCTGTATTTTTGCCGGAATATCAATACTTTTGTATTTTTGTGATGACAGGGCTGTGTGCGACAGAAGTTCATTTGCAAGCAGAAGGCATTTGACTCTGTCTCCAATTCCTGCTTTAATTTGAGCCTCTCCACATTGAAATTAACCCCTCTCCATGCCCACATCACTGTCAAGAGCGGGTCACCACGGAAACGGTTACCGGGGCAACAAAGGGAGGCGGCAGTGGAGACCCTCCTCCTCTGAGTGCTCGGTGAGGGGCTCGTTTGAGCTCATTACAAAAATGGGCTCAGCCATGTTGAATTAGCACTAATTAGGATAATTACGCTCACTCGCTTGCTCTGCTGGAGAAAACAGCTTCCGCTGAAAGCGCATGCATAAATTACTCATGTCACAATCACATAGCATTGTGGGCAAAGGTATTAAAGCATGTGGGTAGAATAATCAAGATAAAAAAAGATATAGTCTAAAATATGTACTATATATGACATATTTCAATAAATAATGACAACATAATATTTAAATCATTTTAAATATCATGTATAATGAAAGTTATAATTCAGATCTCTTTATTGTGGCAGACTAGTAAAGCATTGATCAGTCAATACAAAAAGTGTCTTTAGAAGTCATCATATAATTTATTACCATATAATTGAACAATATCATTGGCATTCAGTCCACAGTAATCCATTTTGCAATTTAATTTTTGTCAATCTGTTCGAGATAGATTTATTATAAGAGCTTTTCTAAGGATGACTCAATGTAAACAAGTGTTAGTCAGATGATTTTGGAGTATCTCAAATTGGTTGCATCGCATTATAAAACAGCCTCTGGTCTCTGTGTCAAGTCAAATGGAGTTAGAAACCTTCATTTGGAATTGCTCTCCGTCCCAGTCACGATTCACTGTTGCCTGCCCTGTGTTTTGCCTCTGTCATCAGTTCTCCCCAGACAACAACACCTCAGCCTGCTCCATACCATGTCACAGCACCACCTCAGCCTGCTCCATGCCATGTCACAGCAACGTCTCAGCCTGCTCCATGCCATGTCACGGCAACGCCTCAGCCTGCTCCATGCAATGTCTCAGCAACGCCTCAGCCTGCTCCATGCCATGTAACAGCAACGCCTCAGCCTGCTCCATGCCATGTCACAGCAATGCCTGTCTGATCTGCTCTGGCCTTCTGAGCCTCCTGGCCATCTGCCTGATCTACTCTGGGTCTCCTGGCCATCCGCCTGTTCTACTCTGGGTCTCCTGGCCGTCTGCCTGATCTGCTCTGGTTCCCTGGTCGTCTGCCTAATCTGCCCTGGTTTCCTTAGTCCCCTGGTCATCTACCTGATCTGCCCAGGTTTCCTTGGTCCCCATGTCACCCACCTGATCTGTCCTGGTTTACTTGGCACCATGATCGACTGCCTGATCTGATCTGGTCTCCTGGGTCCTTTGACCACCAGCTTGTTCTGCTCTGGACTCTTTGTTCTCCGGCTCCATCTTGGCCCTGCCTCAACTTCCTGCTCTCCTTGGGCATCATGAGCCGCCAGTTTGGGGGGGGGGGGATATGTTACGATTCACTGTTGCCATTTTGCAACTGTACTAGTCAGTCAGTTCAAGATTTATTATGAGGTCTTGTTTAAGGATGCGTCAATTGTCACCTGCATCAGACGGACACATTTGGAGCGTCTCAGTTGTGTTGCATCATAAACGTACTGTTTTAAGTCACTGTGTAAAATTAAATGAAGTTTGAAATAAACTCAGAAAAACACATCTTGAGATTTCTTGGTTTGGATTTGCATTCCATCAAGCTGTGTTTGTACGCAAGAACGTGTTCTCATCCTGTTGGTAAAGGTGGTTTATACAGCGAGTTTCACTTACTGCCATCTGGAGAAAACAGTTGGTACTTCAAGCTTGAGTTGCTTATATGGATGGAATATTCTTGTTACGGTCTGGGAAAATGATTAATGGTATGGAGCAGGCTGAGGCATCACAAAACGGCTGTGAAGGTGGAATAAGGCTGCAGCATGCCTTAAAGTTCCAGTTGTCTTGGATTCCTTGCCATTGGAGTAAGCTTGAAGTACTGTCAAGGGTCACGTGTCTGCTGGTGTGCAACAGCACTTGCACGTTAAAACCAACTCATGTACAAGGCATCTTCCAACAATAATCAAGATTGGTGGTTACCTGAGGATACGCTCACCTAAGTCATGCAGCAATCGGTTATGTGCAAAGGGGCCAGGATCATGCATCTGGAAGCTGTCAGTTTGGACTCAGCATGCATTTGGGGGATGTTTGATACAGTCGTTGATCTTTTGGAGAAGAGCTCTTCGGCAGCTGCATCCACGACTGAGTAGCCCTTTTTAAGATTCACTCTGCTACCCCACATGGGGAGGAGGCTGGAAAAGATGCCCTAAACATAGTCTGGTTTGAACTATCTGCTCTGGATAACCGTTTCTAGAGGAATCACCAGAAAAATTAGCAAACTATTACATTTGGAACATGGAACATCCGAACACTAACAGACAGCTTGAACAGACCAGAAAGAACAACAGCTCTGGTCACCCGTGAGCTTGGGAAATACAACCTAGACGTTGCTCTCAGTGAAACCAGGAGAGCAGAGAAGGCCAGTTGAGGGAAGAAAAAGGAGGATACACCTCCTTTTGGAAGGGATGCCTTCCAGATCAATCAAGAATTCATGGAGTTGGATTTGCTATCAAGAACACCCTCCTTCCAAAACTGACTGAACTCCCCATAGGTTTCAACGAACACCTGATTACACTGTGACTTTATCTTGCAAAAAACAAAAGGCGACTGTCATCAGTGCCTGTGCTACCATGCTTGATGCTGAAGACAAAGAAAATGAAACTTTTTATGTGCAAGTGGAGTCAATCATTGCCTGCATTCGAAAAGAAGATAAAATCATCCTGCTTGGAGACTTCAATGCAAGAGTTGGAAGGGAGCACAAGCTCTGGAAAGGAACTATAGGTATGTACGGCATTGGAAATGTTAATTCTAATAGAACACGTCTTTTAACTAAATGTGTGGAACATGATCTCGTCACCACTAAAACCTTGTTCTGACAGAAGAACAGATATATAGTCTCATGGCAACATTCACAGTCAAAGCATCAGCACTTGATTACATCATTGTCAGATCCAGAGATCAAAAAGAAGTTCTCCATACAAGAGCTATCACTGGAGCTGATGATTATTGGACTGACCATCGATTTAATCCAGCATCTGGATCGAAATCCGACCACATAGAAAAATTCATAAGAAGATTACGACCGACAAATACAATGTTGAATCATTCAAAAACATTACAAAAAAGGCAGAATTCCAGCAATGCCTTGAACAACAACTGCCATCCAAATATCTAAATGAGGTTGAAGAGCACTGGAACCTTTTGAAGAATGCCATCACTTCAACATGCAAAGAGATCATTGGAATTCAAACCCAGAAAAATCAAGACTAATTTGATGAAATCTCAGAAAAGCTCCAACAACTTATTGATGAAAAACACTAGGCCTTCAGAGCTCTCCAAGCAGATCCAAACTCTAATGAGAAGCAAATTAGACACCATAAACGCAAGAAATGCAATGTTCTACAGAAGACAACACGTAATTTAAAAGACCTATGGTTGACAAACAAGGTTCGAGAAATCCAAAATTTAGCAGACACGAACGATAGCAGAGGTTTTTACACTGCTACCAATGCCATCTACAGACCAACAACGAATGAACAAGCACCTCTACAAAGCCGAGATGGAGGTACTCTCCTGAAGTCCAAGGAAGAAATCAACCAGCAATGGAAGGAACATTTTGAAGAATTCCTCAATTTTCATTCTGACGTTGATGAAAATATAATTCTCCAGCACCTTCCATGTTGATGAAAATATCATTCTCCAGCACCATTTCGGACTATGGAAGAAACCCTGAATAATACCCTGACTTTGATCAAAGTCTGAGATGTCCCCGTGATGAACAACCTACAACCACCTGTTATTGAGCTACAAACTCAAGTTCTCAAAAATGCTACAGCTTTGGCTAGCTGGGAAATTACCTCTCCACTCCTGCTGACATTCACTGTGAGATACAGCATCATCTGAAATGTGTGGCAGCAGCTTTTGAATGTCTAAGAGGACGAGTCTTTCAGAACTGGGACTTGAAGACCAAAATCCTTGTGTACAAGCCAGCTGTCTTGTCCACTGTTTTAAATGGATCAGAAACCTGGGTCAGCTACAGGAGGCACCTTAACCATCTGGAAGGTTTCTTTACATTATGAAGATTTGCTGGGAAGACTACAGAACCAGTGTCAGTGTCCCTGATGAAGCCATGTCCACCAGCATTGAAGCAATCATCAACAAAAATCATCTTCACTGGGCAGGCTCTAAATGGACGACAGTAGAAAGGAAGGAAAATAATCAAGAGGACAGAAGAAGTGTTACAAAGACATCCTTAAAGCAACATTCAACAGCAGCAAAATCAATGTTAACAGATGGGAAACACTCGCCCAAGAGAGAAATACCTGGAGATCACTCATTAATCAAGGAGTGGAATACTTTGAACAACACAGGAGGAAACAAGTGGAAGAATAGAGAGCAAAAAATATTTGCATGAGTCCTTTTGCCTAAGTCCCTTCTCCCCACAGGTGTAAGGGTGTTCTTACTGCATCAAGATATGTGCAGCCAGGATTGGACTCATCAGCCATATCCGAACACATCAACAAAGCCAATGATGATGGATGACAATCATCCTCGATCGCTAGGGATAGCCAAGAGAGAGATACTGCAATATAAAAATATAATATAATAATGAGCATATAATCAGCTCTGTAGTTAGTTGTATATATTACATCATATTACTGTATATAATGTTCTATCATATTAATTGATATTATATTCAGAAAGGTCAGTTTTAATATGTAAAATTTTTCAATAACAAAGCATTGAGGCTGATGGCACCGCTACCTGTCTGTGAAACCTGAGTCATGGGTTGTGTGTTTCTGCCATCTGTACATTACCAATCACATCTGTTTTAAAACTTTCTGCTTAACTTAGCAACTCCTGTGACGTTTCCAACAAAGAAATCAAGCTCTGTAATAAGCTGCAGCAATATTCCTGTGGCCCGAGAATGCTGGGAGCACTCCAGAGATGCTTTTAAAGGTTTGGCAGACAAACACGGTTAGCAGCGAGTTCGATTAGAGCAAATGTTTACTGGGCTCTCCAACTAACACACTGCTGCTTGTGGGGGGGGGAGGGAGGGGGGGGGGGGGGGGTGTTGTTGCCTACATTGTTGTTACCTAATGTCCCCACAAGGATCGGAAAACCTGAAATGTCTGACTATGTGGGGAGAAACCAGCGGTGCCCATGAATACAATGAAGTGTTTATAGTCATTGTGATTATTACAAGCCAAGTATAGAAAAAGAATAAAAATTATTTCCAATGAAAACAGAATGCAATATATGACAGTGGCAAATAACCTACTCAAATTAACAACAAATATAATGAGGGCTCCAGACTAAATGGTCACATGTTGTCATAGGTAGCACCGGTGCAACTACAAAACTGGGTAAGTGCTACTATTTCTGTTGCATATGGAAAATGGCAAAAGTCAAACACTCCAACAAAGTGTGATGAAACAGCAGTACCCCATGAAATCATGGACAGTTCGTTTACATTGTTTTGCAAAAACAGTTTCAACTGTGCAACGATTAAAACCAGCTTCCGAAAGTCTGTGTACCCTGAAATCAACCCCATACTTCAGTACCACATTTGTATGGAAACCAGGACGTTATCACATTACTACATAGAAACAGGTGTTAATCTTTACTTGAGTGAAAGTATTGCTGTTGAAGAAATAATTAACTTGAGTGCATGACTCGAGTAAAAGTAAATAAGTTGTTTGCTGAAAAACTACTCCAGTGATTACAAGTTACTTTTATGAAGTTTTATTAGGATATATAAATAACAACTACAGTCAAGATTTTAAAGCATGGTTTACTGTCAAATATGCTTGCCACCTGCCATATCACTATTATTACTGATTTATGTCATTTGTATGTATTTACTGCTCTCATAGACTAACAAGTCTAGGGCCCGGACAATGATTTAAAAACACAATGCACAGTTAAATAAATAAGATCAGCACAGAAAATATAGAACAAGATCTGTCTCCAATGCACTTCTGTGTGTAAGTGTGTTCGTTCTGCCTCAAGGGTTTCACAGAGAAACACACTTACACTTAAAACTTACCAAACAACAAACGCACACACACACGCACACACACACACACACATACATGCACACACACACACACACACACACACACACACACACACACACACACACACACACACACACACACACACACACACATACATGCACACTTGTAGGCTGTTTAAGGACGACTCTGCCTAAGGTTTTTGGGCATCAGATGCAGGAAAACAGAGTGATTTAATGTGGAGTGAAACAGCTGAGAGACTGAGAGAGAGAGAGAGAGAGAGAGAGAGAGAGAGAGCAGCTTCAGTTTAATCAAGCACTGCTACTGCGATTATCTACTAATTATTATTGAGCAATAATGTGATTTATATTAACACAAACTCAAACGGGTCCAGTTTACAACGAGACTTTAGTAATCACGTCAGGAAAAGGTTCATGTCAATTTTGGTAATAACTTTATGACGGTTCCATTACTCTGTAGAAAAATCATTTTCTTGTCTTGATTTCCAGTTCAAATATCAAAACATCCTTTTGATGCATTTACATCAACATATTTTCAGAGAATTTATCTTGAATCCAGTTTACTTGTCTTACCCCAATGGCTAATTGTTTTTGTAGACAAAAACTTATAATTTATAGACATTGATATTCTCTGAGAACACTTATTACATGACTTCTATACATCTTACAGCTTCTCAATTAAACATATCTTGTTTCAAGCATGTTTACATATTTTTACTGAAAAACAAGGAACATGATGGTTTGTTTTTGCAGTGTTACGAGTCAACAGCCGACAGAAACCTAAAATGCAAGACGAACTGTAGGAATCTTGATGGTTTTAAGGTGAGAATTTGTGAAATAATCTCACTTCTTCAGGCGGTTCAGTTGTCTAGAGAAAGTCCTTCTGTAAAGCGAGATACGCGTCCGTTCTCCTGAAAAGAAAGCTGGACATTTACACACAATTCTCTGAGAGTGACAGTGACGTATCACCTTAAACACTCCAGTATTGATCCAAAGCACACACTCCAGAAGTAGCGTTCGCTACAGCACGGGCATGTTGAGGTTAGTCAGTGTGGAGAGTCTTTAAGTCTTTCTGGCTGAGTATTAAAGGAAATGTACACTCAAAATGAAAGTTCTGCCATTATTTACTCACACTAATGTCATTCAAAACACATTTGCTGTTAATTTGGTAAAATTGTTACGCAATTCGTACTGACCAGGGGCTGTGATAAAAGTAGTTCAGAACTGTGTGTTATATTTAAGGACTTCTGAAGTCATACGATAGCTTTGTGTGAGGAACAGACCCAAAGTTATTGAAGTTATTGTAAAACAACATTGGTTCATATGTGCAACCAAACACAATGTGCCAATTTTTAGCTCAGGACATGAGCGAGACAGATGCTTTTGGAATTGCAAATGATGAAGAACGCACTTCTCGGCAATTAATAAAGTGCGTTCGTTAGGTATGATGACAAGTAGCATGATAAACCTCATCCGGGTATGTATGCATTGTCCCGTGTTCTGAATAAATGATATAACAACAACAACCGAGAAAATAATTTGTAAATTATTAGGCACAAGAAAATAATTTTTGTTATATATTGTATATGTCACATTCATTTAAAGGAGCCATCCGACCCACTTATTCCCGTCGCTACTGTAAACTTTTGTGTGGCCAGGACAATTCTCGAGTTAAAACCTGTTATACAGTAATCAATCCCAAACACTGAGGGGCGAAGAATTAATTGTTTGTTGAAAGCGCTGTTTTTTGTTGTTGCAATGTTTCATGCCCGTTTCCCTAAACCAATTATGCAAATCTGGCATAATCTGCGTAATTTCCACGGCCTCATTTTTCAGTTGGTTCTGAATACTTGGTTGTAACGCACGTGTAATTAGCATAATTTACATGGAAAGTAGTCTTGTTAGCACTGTAAGGCGTAACACTGACTGCAATTCCAGCACTGACTGCTCCTGGTTAAACTGGTTTGCGGGTGGTTAGTGAATAAATACTGCATTCAACAGTGTCACTGAATTTGCTGGCTGTGTTAATGCATGCAATTCATTTCAAATTTAAAGTGAAGTTATTGAGGCTCATAAACACTTTTCTCAAAACTGGAATTAAAGAACTCTTTACAAGCTTCAGAAAGAAAGAAAGCAGGATGGATGAATGGACAGACAGATGGGGTCTAGAGCGAAACAGCCTCTATCAGCCTTTTCTTTGTCTCCGAGTTCCAGTTGTGCCCGGTGCGATGGGGCTGGAATGCTGCGAAAACTGTGACACCTGAAATCTGCCCATCGGTAGAGGCCATTTATCACTTTAATAAGAGCTGTCACGTTTGTGAAAGAAAGAGCCGCCCGGCCGCGAGGACCTTCAGAGGAGCGTTTCGCGTGTTTTTCTCTGAGTCTGGCCTGCTATCTGAACACAATGAGCCTCTAATTGGGTTTGTGTAAAAAGCGTTTAACGTGCGGCGTTGGAGGAGCCCAAAACCGTTTCACTTTGATGACAATAATTCCGGCTTCCGCACGCTTTTGATAAGAACCGGAAATATTCCGCATTTGAATTTGCTGACTTGAATTTTCCATAACCTTTTCATTTGTCATATGTATTCATGAGCTTAAGTTGAGAAGGGAGAAAATATATAAATGGTTTTACACAGCAAGTTCTTTAAGAGAAGTTTGGATTACTACCTTTAAGATAACCGCATGGAGTCTTTAAGTGAAAGCAATCCTTGACGTAGCAGAAAATAAATATCACCAATAGAGCGCAAAGGTGAGCGCCACAATTTTAAGCAGAAAAATTCTTCATTAAAGAAATCGGACAAAAATACTTATGAGGGAATGAATGAACTAAAATCCCAAGAAGCATTGATTAAAAATAATGGTACAACATATAACTATTGATTTATGTGAAATGATTGATTATAATTGATACAAGTTAAAAACAATATATTTGATGTTTATTGCAAAATATTCAAATCTTGCAGTATTTCAGATAAGAACTGTAGGAAGTTCTTTTAGGAAGAGAAACAATGCAGGTTCTCATGTGAATGAGCTTCAATCATGAGTTTTTTACTAAAAGATACTGCGTCTTCAGGAGACTTCTAAAGTGATGCACAAGTCACATTATCTACTTTTATGATAATTTTGGGTCTTTTTTAAGCTTTAAATTGAGGCACCATCAACGGCCATTGTACTGAAAAGATGAATATTCATTAAAAATGTTCCTTTTATTTTCTGCAAAGAAACAAAGTCATTCTGACATACAAAGTGGGAACTGTTTTTATTTTTATTGGAAGTTGGCAGTTGCGGCTGAGCCCTCTAGGTGCGATTCACATTTCCAGTGCAACAGCAACTTCTTCGATTGGTGGATCCCTCTTCAGGATTATGGGTAGTGTAGTTCTTTACCATGAATTTGACATTTAAAAAACAAAAAGGAGCCAAGCACACCAAAGGTAAAGATTTTGACTGAATTTAGAATTCCAGTGATAATTTTAAGCAGAATGGTGAAAAAATACATTCTTTTAATTACTTATAGTGTAATACAACAGCTTATAACATTTGAAAAATAGGTGGTCACCAAATTGATATGGTATTGTCAGTGCTTGGTCACAATGCCACATAAAAAGTTTCATGTCGATATCAAAAAATCAATATTCAGTGTCAAGTTCATATTGCCATATACAGGTTATTAGTTAATGAAGGCTTTGGTCTATCAAAAAGCTTTTCATAACTTTTTGTCATGAGTGTCCCTGGATGATACATGGTAAATTTAGTGCTAGGAGGAGGTTAGGTCTATGCTTTCCATAAAATTCAAATGGTTGACAGGAAGTATGGCGTCCATGGCAAATTTCATATTATATGACTCTTTATGCCCTAAGAAATGTAAAGCGACCAGTCTCATGATTTTGGGCCAAACTATTCAGAAGCTATAAATTATTTATATTTCTTGACCTTGGTGTTGCTGTGCCAAAACTGTGCAGATATCTTCACGTCATGTTTGTGATGACATATACCAAATTTCATGTTAACACGCTAAAGCAATGTGATGTGCTCACCGTCAAACTCATTGATGCAGTATACAAGAATGGTTTGGTCTATCACCATGAATCTCATACGTTTTTGTCATGAATGCCTCTGCATGATACTCTCAAGTCTAGGAGTTTGAAAAAGTAAGTAAATCTAATCATGGTATCTTACAGTTCAAAAGCCAAATGTATGATCAAATTTAAATTCTTGGTGGCACTAGAGGGTTTGAGATAGAGACCCAAAACTGTGTGTGGGAGCTAGACATACACACCCCTATCAGTGTCCCAAATTTCGGCATTTTCCTACCTATGGTTCTATGGGCTGCCATAGAAGCCTCAACTGTAACATACATTATCACTACCTCAGAGCTCACTGAAGGTGTATCTTCAAAGGTTTGAACGTTTGAAGAAAATGAACGCAATTAATTTGGGAACCTGATTATTGCTCTTTAATACAAGATGTTGATCTTCAGAAGAGACAGACTGGTGAGTTCAGGAGAGGACGGTATAATTACACTGCTCTCATTAATCGAAGATGTCTCTAAAGATTTGCACACCAGCAGTTTAGACTAAACAAATTAACAATATATTTATTTTTAAATACTGTGATTTCAAAGAACCCAAATTAAATCATACAAAGTACTAAAATCACTCAGACCTGTAAAGTGTGTGTTGTGCCAGTGGACTTTACTCATGTCAAGCTGAGTGTGTGTTTGTATGTGACTGACTGTAACTGTTGTGACAGCACACGTCTGTCTGCGTCAACTGCTGCGTCTGCATGTCAGCGACAGCCACTCAACACACCAATACCACACACACACATCCAGAGTGGGTGCATTTCACCCGCTGTGGGCGTTATCTAAAGTCACATGCCAGCAGACGAGCAGCAGTAAATAGCACATTCTATGAAAACAGTGCACTTTTGTGTCCCATGACTTGTAATATATTTAAAAAAACTAATTTCTAACATATATTTAACCATTATAAACATATCAATAGCCATGTTTCCAGTATCAGACCAAATGAGGGCGTGCTAGTGCGTGCCAGGCAAGTTACATTCCCACTGTCACTTCTTGGGGCCAATGGCCTTTGCCCTGCCAGATACCCTTGGGCCAAACAAGGCCAACCAAGGATTGAGGAGGGTTCAATGTGAAATGCAGAGTTTTGACAGACTTCCCAGTTTGTGTATCTGGTGCACAATGGTATAGGTTCAGAAAAAAAAAATTCAATAAAAGTGGGCACAGTACAAATTTGTTAAAATGCCCAATGGACAAAGCGGTGCCCAAAGAAAGAATTTTCCATGGTTTGGTGAACTTTCATAGACGGTATGCTGGGACATTGTCCCGCTGTTAGTAGAAGACGTTACAGTTGGTGAGTTGTCAACGCTAATTTATCTTGCTGTTTACATTCGATATAAACTCGATATGCTTGATAACATGATACCTCAGCTTGAGCTTCCCTCTTGCTTGTGAAATGGGCAGTGTGTATGACGTTGGCACTGCAGCAGCGTATTAAGGGTGTTTTATTTCTTGGGGCAACGCTGCAGAGTTATTGGCCAGATGGTGGGAACGCAGATCGTTTTTGTTCTCACAGCTACAGGTCCAAGACTACTGCCCCTGGCTGGCCAGTTGATAGCCCATGCTCACACTGGCCTAATAGTGGAAAAGAGGTTATTATCTATATTCCATATTAAAAAAATTAATTATTTGGTCTGACATCCAACCTCAGAGGTCTTGACCTTCTTATCCGTAGCCAATAAGTACAATAATGCAACAATGTCACAATTTTGACAAATCTGTTGAATTGATATTCATTGTAGTAAAAAATATATTTAAAACATAATTTTTTAATAGTATATTTTAATCCAATAAAAAATAAAGTTGAATTTATTTGTGAATTTAAGCCCTGTTACCAAGGTAAAAGCAATTAAATGTCAAACTTGATATATAAATATGTCTACTTCAAGCCATCATTAATGTAAAGTGTCTGGTATACTATTTTATCTTTCATGAACTGCAGCAAGTATCACAGCTTAGACTGCTTAGAAGCCTATACAAGGGCTCTCATGTGATGAGACATATGTGTCTCTTTCATGCCCAGAAAAGCAATTTGAAGGGCGTTCTGGATTATAGTTTGTGCATTTTTTCCAAATGCCCTACTGTCTGTCTCTAGTAATAAACATAACAGCACTCATATGGCGCACTGTCACACTAGAACTTTTTGCACATACCTGAGTTAATTTGACATCAGAGTTCAGTTTGATTGGTTGGTGTGAAAGTGTGTTTTCATCTGTAGTTAGTGCCTTATTAAAATCCAATAAAATGGCTTTACGATATATGCTGTCTTATCAATGTAAATATGACAATAAATGTATTTTAATTAGGTCACATAAAGATATAAAGGTGAAGCTATGAATTGTAAAGTTTAATATTTCTAGTGCTGCTTCATCAGTTAGCTTGCAAGATAACCCGTTAGCATATTAGCTTATCATGATGTTTGCCAATTAGGCTGCTATTTTAGAATCCTGCTAGCTGATGAGCCCTTAGCTTATCATAACGCTTGCCAATAAGCCCACTAGCTTAGTATACCCCTTGCCAGTTACCACTCCCTCTAAGTCGGACATCTAACATTGTCACAGAACGTCTCGGTTACATATGTAACCTCCGTTCCCTGATGGAGGGAACGAGACGTCGTGTCGAAGAAGCGACACTAGGGGTCTCTCTTGAGCGCCGAAAGATACCTCTGATCTATGAAAAAAGGCCAATGAGAGTTGGCGAACAGTATTTGCATACTCCGCCTCCGGATACAGATATAAAGGCGAGAGAAATACGCTCGTTCATTCAGGATTTTTCTGAGGAGCCGGGAGTGTACCGGGCACCTCAGCGGCTCGGCTCAGCGACGTGGCCGGGAAGACACGACGTCTCGTTCCCTCCATCAGGGAACGGAGGTTACATACATAACCGAGACGTTCCCCGTCTGCCGCTCACTTCGACGTCGTGTCGAAGAAGCGACACTAGGGGTCCACTTCAAAACTCAATGCCATGCGCTGAGCCGTGTACGTGTACTGCTGACACAGAAGCGGGCAGGTATTTGCACGTGCACAAGCGACCAACTGTGTTCAGGCTGCACGTACTCTTCCCCAATGTCCCGAAAAAGCGTCAGCATCATTTTGGTTACCCTAGGGGGGAACAAGGTGACGCTCCCAACTAGGGAATGGGCCAAGCCTGGCTGGGCCTCTTTTCTCTCTATGTTTTCTCGGCATAGAGCAAGAGCAGCCGGGGCCCTTACCGCATCGAGGGAAGGGGGTCTTATTCCCGAATTGCTATTCTTTTAGGGGGAAAAGACCCTGCGGAGGCCACACCCGCCCAGCAGGGGAGGTAAAGGTGGCAAAATACATCACATGGCCACTTTGGGCATGTGAGAGGAAATGGCGCGGTGGTAGATCCAACCTCGAGGAGGGGGGAGTTGCTACAACACGGTGACCGGGGGGGCAACGAAGGACTGCCTAAGGGAGACGCGGGTCAGCTCGTAAGGTGACCGTACCGCGGAAATACACACAGGAGGAGTCCCGTAGGAGGCCTGATCTGTGGAGCACCTATTCCAGTAGGGGTAGCCGGAGGTACCCGTAGTGGACTGGACCAGCACGTTCCTCCGCTGAACTGCTGCGGGCCCGAAGGGCTAGGGAGGAATCAACCAGGGACCTAGGTCCTCTGGGACAAAAGCGCACTGTTTTGCCTTGGCAGAGGGAAACGGCGCTGGAACAAGCGGTTCACCCGGTCAGATCGTCGACGTGTACCGAGTTCTACGGGCTCGGACCTGAGAGAACACGGGACGAGACTGACTCAACCCTGAGATTGTAGAATCTCGTAAAGGTGTTAGGTGCTGCCCAGCCCGCAGCTCTGCAAATGTCTGCTAGGGAGGTGCCCCTCGCCAGTGCCCATGAGGATGCCACACTCCTAGTGGAGTGGGCCCGAACCCGTAAGGGGGGGTGGCACGGCCTGGGTGTGGTAGGCCAATTGAATGGTCTCCACCACCCAGTGAGACAACCTCTGTTTGGAGACAGCGTCCCTTTCTGCTGTCCTCCAAAGCAGACAAAGAGCTGCTCAGAGCGCCTAAAGCTCTGGGTGCGTTCCAGGTAGGCACGCAAGGCACGTACTGTACACAATAGTGAGAGGGCTGGGTCTGCCTCCTCCCGGGGCAGCGCTTGTAGGTTCACTACCTGATCTCTAAAGGGCGTGGTAGGAACCTTGGGCACATAGCCCGGTCGAGGTCTTAGGATCACATGAGTGTCTGCCGGACCGAAATCCAGGCAAGTGTCGTTAGTAGAGAACGCTTGCAGGTCCCCGACCCTCTTGATGGAGGCGAGCGCGATCAGCAGGGCCGTCTTTAGAGAGAGGGCCCTGAGTCCAGCTGATTCTAGCGGCTCGAAAGGGGATCTCTGAAGACCGGCGAGAAATAGCCTCCGTCTGTCTTCTCACCGCGGAGAACTGCTGGGCGAAGTCCTCGACGGTGTCGCCGAAGAGGCCAAGCTGGGAGACAGGGGCGTCGAGGAAGCGGACTTTGTCGGCCTCACGCATCTCGACCAGGTTGAGCCAAAGATGACGTTCCTGGACCACAAGGGTGGCCATCGCCTGCCCGAGTGCCTGCGCGGTGACCTTCGTAGCTCTGAGGGCGAGGTCGGTCGCTGAGCGCAGTTCCTGCAGCACATCGGGGTCAGGGCTACCCTCGTGCAGATCTCTGAGCGCCTTGGCCTGGTGGACTTGCAGGATGGCCATGGCGTGCGAGGCGGAGGCGGCCTGTCCCACGGCGCTGTAGGCTTTGTTGTTCAAGGAGGATGAAGTCCTACAGGCCTTGGAAGGGGGTACAGGGCGTCCGCGCCAGGTGGTAGGGTTACCGGGACAAAGATGGAGCGCAACTGCCCTATCCACCTGGGGAATCGCCGTGTACCCGTGGGCCTCTCCGCCGTCGAGGGTAGCGAGAGCGGACGAGCAGGGCTTTTGACGAATGGAGAGCGGCGCTCGCGGGAAAAACGGGACCGGGGGGAGGCGTGGCTGTGAGCGGCGCCCAGACCCCAGGAACCAGTCATCCAACCGTGACGGGTGTGGGGAGGGTGGAGGTTTCCAGTCCAACCCCACCCCGACGGCGGCCCGGGCAAGCATGTCGGACATCTGCGCGTCCGCCTCAGCCTGGGCCTGCTGGCCCGAAGGCGGCAGTCCAGGGGAGGAGTCAGCGTCAGATGCCGCGCTTTCCGACGGAGCGGCGAGCTCATCGGCTTCAGGCTCCAGAGGATAGGCAGACCGGCCCGGAGGCGAGTCGCCGTTACCTCGAGGCAGGACGGAGGTAAACGAGCGTGTCGGGGGGCGGGTGGTCCGCGGGGACGTGCCCGGCGGAAGCGCACCCGCTGCCCTCCCCAAATCGCCTCCAGCGCCAACCGCATCGTCCTCAATCCCGTGGGAAGAAGGAGCGATACGGGGGGCGGCTGGAGTGGCGTGCTTTCTATTGAAAGCGAGCCGCGACCGCAACGTTACCATGGTCATGTTCTCGCAATGAGAACATGAACCATCCACAAACGCTGCCTCGGTGTGATCGGCGCCCAGACACACGAGACAGCGCCTGTGGCCGTCAGAAGCGGAGAGCACTCTACCGCATCCAGGAACTACACAGGGGTTGAATGGCATCTTTATAAAGACGCGCCCTGAAAAGGGCGTTCAACACCACTGTGTATTGCTCTTTTAGAGAAATAAACTCTTTATTTTTTGAAGAAATATAACTCTTTGGAAAGGGAACTCTTTCAACTCTGCGCTGTCGAAACGCCCAGGGGCAAACTGCACGCCGGCAGAGAAGAGAAAACAGCCGCTGAAGTGCGCCGTAAATCCAACAGCAGCAGAGCGTGAGAGGATCAGAAGCAAGATCAGTTGTGTGTAGCACAGCAGACAGCATTCACACGACCATCGGCTCCAAAGAAAATTACTGAATGAACGAGCGTATTTCTCTCGCCTTTATATCCGTATCTGGAGGTGGAGTATGCAAATACTGTTCGCCAACTCTCATTGGCCTTTTTTCATAGATCAGAGGTATCTTTCGGCGCTCAAGAGAGACCCCTAGTGTCGCTTCTTCGACATGACGTCGAAGTGAGCGACAGACGGGGAACAAAATTTATAAATATGCAAGAAACAAGTAATCTACAAGATGATATTAAGAAGAATTATTTGTGTATAAACAATGCCTACATCTTCTCCAATTTTTCTCCTACAGCATAGCCATCTAGCTATTATTTGGAAAGCGGTGCATGCCATTATGTGTGATTGACTGGAATGCATTGAGATCGGAAGTGGGGAATTTTGTAAAAATTTATCCAACTTCTGACTTAATTTGAAGTTCGGCATTAGCCTACAACTTAGTATACCGCTGGCCAATTAGCATGATACCCAAGCATAGCACTTGCTGATTAGCATACTAGCTTTGCATACAGCTTGCCAATAAGCATGCTAGCTTAGCATACCGCTCGCCAATTAGCATGCTAACTTAGCAATGCTAGCCAATTAGACTTCTAGCTTAGCCTGTCACTTGCCAGTTAGCCTGATAGCTTAGCATACCACTCACTGATTAGCCTAGTAGCTTAGCCGGCTGCTCACCTATCAGCCTGCAAACAGCAAGGCAATTAGCCTGCTAGCCTAGCATATATCCTAAAAGGATAAACAGATGTGATATTAAAATATGCATCCTCATTTACATTACTTGTGTCTTAGTTCCCCCCTCTTACCATGCGTTCTGACCAGAGGCAGCGAGAGCATCAAAATTCGCTCTGGCTGCACTGCCAACAATGCTATCGAAAATTTGTGAACGCTCTGACATATTTCAAATAGGCGGCAACGTTCGTTGAGAATGCTTGGTTTTGTGAACTATATTTAAATGGGCCACAAAACATCCAGAAATGTCAACCGGTATCTTTTTGACGACATATCACAATTAGCGTATATCCGCATTAAATATTTGAATACATTATTATATAATATTATATAAACCATAATATCCACTTCATCAACTCACCTGACACACCAACAATTTCTGACACCTTTGTCCACGCATCGTTTTTTTTATTTTATTTACATCAGGCAACCAACACGGTGGTGTTCTCTAGACTTCGCTAGAGTGCAGCACTTCTATACTCCAACAGGTTGCCGCCGAACCACGTCAAAGCTCATTACCATAATGTTGGCTGCACATAAACTTTCCTCTGATGCCCACACCGCCCAAGACTCGCCGCACCGCTTCTCGCAGAGAGACACTGGCTGTCATAGAAAATGAATGACTTCCGGTCGATTTGACGCTCTCACCGCCTCTGGTCTGAACACATGGTTATGATGTGAAGATGAGAAGTGAGGATGGAGGAATTAAAGTATTTGTTAAATGGATTATCCGTTGCTTACTCAAGCGTCACTTAAAATAGCCTTCTTTAAGCAGCTGTATTACATTACTGCACTTAAAGGGATAGTTCATCCAAAAATGAAAATTCTCTCATTATTCACTTACCCTGATGTCATCCCAGATGTGTATGACTGTCTTTCTTCAGCAGAACACAAATTAAGATTTTTAGAAGGTCCTTAAAATGGAAGTACATGGATGCCAGCTCTTCAATCCACACTCTCCAGTCAATAAATGAATGTCTTCTGAAGCAAATCGATACATTTGTATAAACAATAAATTGATAATTAAAATATTATTATCTTTAAAAAAGTGCTTCCTGCCAGCTGCTGATGCGAATCGTGATGTAAGCGCATTGGCAAGTTCAGGCAAAGTATGTGAGATTTATGGTTTGTTTCAACCGAAAGGTAAAATGTGAATTACAACCGTAGTGCCACATGATGTCAGTTTTTAGGTGAACCTGTAAGGCTAATTTACCATGGCTTCCCTCTGGAATGTTCTATGGGTTTTTTATAAAGGGGCTTTTAAATAAAAAAAATGGCCTTTGGTAAACATTGAAGCTACATATTGTTCTTAAAAATAAAAATACACAGACAAATTCAAATGTGAATTTTGAAACCTGATGAGATTTCACAATTCTCGGAATTAGCAGAGTATATCAATGAAATAAAAAATTGGATGGCCAGAAATTTCCATCTACTCAATTCTGACAAAACAGAGGTACTAATTATTGGACCAACAAAACCTAAAAATAAGCCGCTAAAATATCATTTGACTCTCGATGGATGTACTGTTACATCAACTTCAACAGTGAAGAACTTAGGTGTTATATTTGATACCAATCTGTCCTTTGAAAATCAAATTACCAATGTTTGTAGAACAGCATTCTTCCACCTAAGAAATATTGCAAAATTACGGCACATGGTATCTGTTGCTGATGCCGAGAACTAATTAATGTGATCATGACCTCAAGACAAGATTATTGTAATGCATTACTGGGAGGATGTCCAGCAAGATCAATAAATAAACTTCAACTGGTTATATTGATAACGAGAACCAAGAAATATGATCATATTAGCCCCATTTTATCATCGTTACATTGGCTACCTGTTAAATTCTGTATTCATTTAAAAATTCTGTTAACTACATTAAAGCTTTGAATGGTCTAGCTCCGCAGTACTTAAGTGACCTTCTACCACGCTATATTCCACCACATTCATTACGATCGCAAAATTCTGGCCTGTTAATAGTTCCTAGAGTATCAAAATCCACAAAAGGAGGTAGATCCTTTTCATATTTGTCTCCTAAACTATGGAATAGTCTCCCTAACACTGTTCGAGATGCAGACACACTCCCTCAGTTTAAGTCTAGACTAAAGACTCATCTATTTAGCCAGACATACACCTAATTTATCCTCCAACCCACAATTAGACTGCTTTAGATGGGTCTGCCGGAACCAGAAACCAGAAAAATTTATCATGATTTATAACTCTGCAATAAATTGGACAGCATCTATGCTTATATTATTTTATTTGTTTCCCTGTCTCAACCTCGGGACTCCTATCCTGAGGTCACCAGAACCGGTTGGATCCAGCACTATTCCTGCTTCATGTTGGACTCCACTGCTACGCGTCACTGAATTATGATGACTAAATGCAGCCGGTGCCAGCCAGACATAACTTCAGACTTCAGAGGATGAACTGATGCCAACTCCAACCATAAGACATGGGATACTTCATATGCCATTGTCTGAACCTTGGATTTAGGATGGACCACACCAAACCTCACCGAAATTACCGGCCAGGTTGAACTGCGTTTCACATCTCTGCCTGCATCACCTCGGTCTATTGATGGACTACGATCTTGAAATGGAATGCATAGACTAACAATTGCCAACAAAAGCCTTCATCAGATAATTAACAAGGACAATTGCATCAATGTGAACTTCTGCAGTTAATGCAGGATGGACTTCAAAGACATTGGTCATTAATCTTACAGTTCAAACAAAATCGATGTTTAAACACTGACCATTAACACTTAGTTTAATAATTTTAAACCATGACTTTAACTATACATAAGTAATATTGACATTATATTCATGATGTTAGTCAGATGGGAACTGGCCCCCACAGTGAGTCTGGTTTCTCCCAAAGTTATTTTTCTCCATTAATCAACATTTTATGGAGTTTTGTGTTCCTTGCCACAGTCACCTTCAGCTTGCTCACTGAGGTTATTATTAATAACAAGTTTAAAAATAAGTAATTAAATAATATTATTGAATTATTTTTAAACAAGATTAACTATCATATTTTATCTAATTACACAATGATAATTCATCGACATTATAGACTTTACAGTTTTACCTTCTGTTAATGCCTGATCTTTTGTAAAGCTGCTTTGAAACGATGTGTGTTGTGAATGGCGCTATACAAATACAATTGACTTGACTTGACTTGAAGTCACTGTGTTTTTAAAAAGTGTATGTTGCTAAATAAGGACTGCCAAAACTGTCATTGTAAAAAACTCACAGGAAAATCCAAAGGGAACCTAGACTCAAAAATGCTATTTCTCTTCTGGGTTACTGGACTTCAACCTGAACAGTCTTATTAAAACTGTGTGAAGGAGGGTAGCATTCTGAGGCACACAGAATCTTGCACGACACTAGAACTATCACAACACTTTTGTATAAAACTCCCCTTTTCTATAAATTCCGAGAGAATGTTTGTGGTGTGCTGTCCGTCTGTCCCTCACAGACACTATTAGTGTAATCTAAGGGCTGTTAACTAGAGGCTGGACTGCCACATTACAGCACAGGAACATGGAACAAGGTTTATTTCATCTGTTTGACAAGAATGCATGAGATACTACCCTACCCTCCCTCAGTGTGTGTGTGTCATATTTTGCCTGACCCTTTCTCGGAGAGTCAAAGCCTTTATCTGGCATATCTACAGGCCAGTGTGTGTGTGCTGCTTCAGATATTTTGTTCATATTCCCATTAGCCGCTCAGAGGGACTGGCGGTTTAAACGAGGGTCAAACATTTTGACTTGTGTACAGAATCAGGCGGGGAAAATCAGACCAACTGCAAGAGATCACTTCCTAGGATCTGTCAGTGAAACAATGAAATCTGGAAAAGTACAGTTCAAAACAAACTTTGAATTTTGTCTTGCCTGGGAGTTCACAACAGTTTGGAGGTTGAGCCAAGGATAGACTTGAGGACTGTAGCTCATCTCTTATGTTTTGTTTCTAGATCATATTCAACTATCAGCCTGTCAGAACTTTCCAAGTGTCTGCACTTTTGAGACATGTTACGGCTAGTCGTAAACACTACAACAGATTTCAAACTGCTTTAAACTCTCTCCATTGCTAGCATATTGGTGGTCAGTTGCTAAGTTTTGCTGGCTTGGTGTCTAGGGCGTATCTATGTGGTTGCTAGGAGATTCCTAAGCAGCTGTTTGGGTGTTCTGGGTGGTTGCTACCAACAGGTAGGTACATACTAGGTTGCTTTGGTTGGCTGCTAGGGCATTGCAATGCAGTTACTAGGTTGTTCTAGCTGGTTGCTTAAACATTTTTATACAGTTGCTAGAGCATTGTTATGCAGTTGCTAAAGTGTTCTGACATGTTATTAGGGTTTTATTGCTATTGCTAAGATGTTCACCCTAGCAACTAACATTGTTTTGTGTTTGCTAGGGTGTTCTGGCTGGTTGCAAGGGCATGCGTATGCAGATGCTAGAGTGTTCTGGCATGTTGCTAGGGTTTTGCTGCTAGTGAGTTGCTAAGGTGTTCTGGCTGGTGATGAAAGCACTGCTACCCAGTTGCTATGGTGTTCTGACTGGTTGCTAGGGTGTTCTAGCTGGTTGCAAGGGCATCATTATCCAGTTGCTAGAGTGTTCTGGCATGTTACTAAGATGTTATTGCAAGTGAGTTGATAAGGTGTTCTGTCTGGTGATGAGGGCATTGCAATCCGGTTGCTATAGTGTTCTGACTGATTGCTAGAATGTTTTATCTGGTTGCTGAGGCATCATTATGTTGTTGCTATAGTTTTCTGGAATGTTGCTAGGGTGTTATTGCTATTCAGTTGCTATGGTGTTCTGACTGGTTGCTAGGTTGTTCTAGCTGGTTGCTAAAGAATTGTTATGCAGTTACTTGGGTGTAGTTGTGCAGTTGCAAGTGTTTTCTGTCATGTTGCTAGGGTGTTATTGCTGGTTGCGACTGCATTGTTATGCAGCTGCTAATTTGTTCTGTCAGGTTGCTAAGGTGTTACTAGCCACATATGAGGATGTGTTGTTAGTTTATAGGGTGTTGGCTGAAGGGATATAGGCCTAGGTGGTTGCTAAGTGTTACTGGAGATACTGAGAAATGCTAATGAAAAACAACAAGGCCTACATTTTTTTCTCTTTTGAGAGAATAATTATTTATGTACATTATCAAGACCCTAACCCTAACCATTCTTTCTCAATTGAAAATAAGTTACAGAATTACTCTCATACATCACTTTTAATACTGTAGATATAATACCGGACCTCATTTTATGAACCCTTGACATCTAGAAATCTTTTAGCATGTGATCCAGGATGCTAAAACATAATCAGTGTAATGATCGAACAATTATCTCAAGAGTAATTAATTAAACATGCCGATTAAGTCATCTTGTACATCTGCTTTCCGTTCTTAATCACACGCAGAAGTAAATGAGGACAAGCTGAGCACAGTCCTTCTATTGTTTTACCACAGTAAATAAATTAGAATCACCAGAGAGGATCAAAATCATGTTTACAAATGAAATGAGGACACTGTAAATTTGGATTGGATTGAGTTTTGATCATTTGGTTGGTGTGAAATCCATACGTACTTGACCACTTGCATGACAGTCATATCTTGGGGTGTGACATGCTAAACTCCAATCAGTCTCACATTACTTGTTAACACCAATTTAAAGGCACATTTCACAAAACTTTCACTTTCCAAGAGTAGATAATGAGCACAAATGTATTTCCATCTTCATGCTGTACATTTGTAATATTTTTCTACATTAATGATTCAAAGGCCCATCAATGATTGTACGTTCACTAACAGAGCCATGGTGAATAATTTCTCAGATGGAAACGATGCCGTAATTCCCCTAATTACATCTGAGCACATGAACTCTGTCATTAATCAAACTGCACAGAACATCTCCCCAAACCCTGCCAGCTCATTAAATTAACCATATTATTACAAATCATGATTGCGATTATTCGGCCTCCCACACTGTTGCTCAATACGAGACTTTATGGATCTAAATTTCTCATCCGTTTGTTTTACGGTGATTTTGGGACACTGGAGAATCATTCAGATATTCTGTGTTCGGTTGCAGATGATACACATTATTTCATTTCATCTTGAGCTCATTTGCAGTTGCTGATATTTCAATAACAACAGATTGTCATTGTTTTAAATGAGTGATTCTGGAGCATTACTATTACAGTCCAGTTTGCTGATTGACAGTTGTGCCTTAATGTTACATCATTGGCAACTTTATTATGCATTAGTTCTTACTTATGCCTGACCAATAAATCTAACCTGAACCCTGATCTAACCCTATATCTAAACCTAAACCCAACTCTCATATAACCGCACCCTAAACTTAACCCTGATTTAAACTTAAATGTTAATTCCTGCACCCTGGTTACTTTTACTTTGATTGCACAAAATTAACAGACCCTCAGCCATTCAAATTAACCTATAATTGGAAATCAAGACTACATTTAACAGGCAAACCAATCAGGAAGCATATCCTACTCATAGTCAATCATACTTTCTGTTAACTTTCTGTTAAAAAACAGAAGTTCTAAAGTAATTTACAGAAAAATAAAGAAATAGTCATCAAACTTGTATATCTTGTATATTCATATATGCTATACTTTTGAAACTTATTTTTTTTTTGTATTTTATCATTTGTAAACAATAACCATACAATTAAATCAATAACAGTTTACAATATGGTCCTATTAGTTAACATCATTAGTTAACATCATTAGTTAACAACATTAGTTAACATCATTAGTTAATTTCTCTAAAAGCGTGTGCACAGTGACTTTGAATGTCTTTTTAAAGACGCATCTTTTGAAAGATGTCATTCCATCTCTGTGCAGTTCCTGGATGTGGTCGTTACTTCTCCGCGTCTTACGGTCATGAACATTGTCTAACGTGTCTGGGCCATTGCCACGTTGAGGAAGCCTTTGTGGATGGTTCATGTTCTCACTGCGAGAACATGACCATGGCCACTCTACAAGCGTGGCTCTCCATCTTCCGAGGGAGTACCTCTTCAGCCATCCCCCTTCCCGTCCATCATACCTATGGGTACGGCGGCGATGTGGCTGATGCTGGAGACATTCCACGGGCTTCACTGGGTACGGCCCCACCGGGTAATTCCCCGTGGGCTGCCCAACCCACAGTGCACTCGCTGGCCTCCGTACACCTCTGGGATGAGACAGGCAGCTTGCCTCAGTGCAGCCTAATGTCTCTCCCAGAGCCCGAGACTCAGATGAGATGTTGATCAATGCATCGGAGGGCATCCTAGCATTGTTCGATGCTGAAGACTCGACCAGACTAACGCCTTCGGGTGTGGCAGCTCGGTCTGAGGCGGATGCTGAACTCACTGCCATGCTTTCCCGGAACCCTCCTGATCACTCACGGCTGGATGACTTGTTTCTCATGTCAGTGCGCCACTTGTGGCATCTCGACAAATCAGACACACAATTATTCATTATTTAATGAATAAGCCAACAGATGTCTCTGTTATAATATATATATATATATATATATATATATATATATATATATATTGCATTGTATGCTTGCTATATTAATCAGAGCATTAAAGGGCTTAAACTAACCCCAGTCATGCAAATGAGTCAGCTTCCAAACAGAGGAACATTTCCCGCTTGGAAATTGCATCTTTCTCATTGGTCAAGCCAGACTCGAATGTTGGGACCTCCAGCAGAAGTTAAAAGACACATCCCACTCTCTCTCTTTCTCTGCTGCTGGTTGTGCCGACCCTGAGGTTGCAGGCTGGCAGGACTCAACACCTCAAGCCATGTGCAACTACCTCAACCATAGAGTCAGTGAACACCACAGTTAATCCTAATTTTTTCATTTAACACGAAAGACATTGATTGCATCTTGAACACCATTGACTCGAGGAACCATCAAGATGTTCTCCTTCGACTGAATCCGGGCTCTCTCAACAGCCAAGGCAATTGCAAGTATCATACCAGTAGCTAACTGAACCAATGTTTAGTATAAAAGGTAAATCCCTTTGTAACAAAAGGTGCTTTATAATTAAGAACTTGATGGTCCTCTCAGATGGTCAAAATGACTTTTTCCATAACTGCATTTCCCCTATTCTGTTCCGGTTTAATTTTATTTTCACTTTCCTCTTTCCCATGTATGAGTGATTTTGTGTGTATGTTTTTGTTTAGATTAGTTATGTGTTCGTATTTTAGTTAAATAAATTTTGTGTACATTCTTGCAAGTTGATTCTGGTCTGCTTGTAAATCAACATCAATTTAATGATTTGATCTTAGCCACAGGCTAAGAAAGAGTTTGTGAAAAAGAGTTTCTCATGAAACATATCCTTTCTGAGAATTGATAGACAATCAATACTGAATGTTCGCTGGACGAACAGATTAATTGATTCTAATATTAATCCAGCTACCTCAAGTTGATTCTATTAACCGATCCAAATGTTCATAATTAATTATAATGAGTTATGATTAATTATTCATGTTTACCTTTTAAAGATATTTTAATTGTGGTATATTCTGATAAATAATCTCATCCCTGTTTATAAAAGATTTCACTTCAGTTATACCTATATGTGTAATATTATTGTCAATAAGCCATGAGAATAATATTACTCCAATAAGAGAATTAATCATAATTTTCTTATTAAAGCTAATTCCCTACAGTAGAAATTGTAAGCTGATACAACAAGCCTATGTATTACAATTTTAATGGTGGAGAATTTTATTCAGAGAAATAATCTAGTTATCTGTAATTTATATAAATTATAACGGTTGTCAAATGTGACTGATTCCATTCTAAATTTCCTTACATAGTGATGTAGAAATAGGACCATTCAATTTAATTCCTAGCTCACACATCCTGTTACCCTTACAAATGAATGAGCGTGCGCATTTGGTGCTGAACTGCCTGAACTTATCCAGGTGGCAAATGTCGGTCCCACTGAAGTACATTCAGAGGCTCCAGGGGCATATGGCATTCTCAGTGGTGGTCACACCGCTCGGGTAGATGCATATGAGACCGCTACAGCATTGGCTCCAGACCCGAGTCCCGAGGCAAGCATGGTGCCACGGCACACATCGAGTGACTCTAATGCCCACAGCTTACCGCATTTTCAGCCCTTCGACCGACCTTGCTTTCTTGTGGGCAGGAGTCCCCATAAAGCAAGCGTCCAGATGCATCATGGTATTGACAGACGCCTCCAAGACCGGCTGGTGCGCCGTGTGCAATTGGCACGCAGCTACGGGCTCCTGGACAGGACCTCACCTGCATTGGCACATCAACTGCCTCAAATTTCTGGTGGTACTACTCACCTTGAGGAGGCTACGGTCATTGATTCAGGGCAAGCATGTGTTGATCAGGACAGACAACACCTCGACGGTGGCCTAAATAAATCGCCAAGTCGGTTTACACTCCTGTTTCATGTCACAACTCGCCCGTCAACTCCTCCTCCGGAGTCAGCATTTGCTCAGGTCACTGCGAGCCACTCACATTCCGGGCGACCTCAACATCACAGCAGATGCAGTATGCATTGATGGGAGCTCCCCTCTGCACAGATGCGCTGGCACACAGCTGGCCCTGAGGGCTAGCATGACCTGATCATCAGGTTCCTGAGAGGCACCAGGAGGCTGAACCCTCATTATCATTGCTGTGTCCGATCTGCTTTGCACATCTATTTGGATCACACACAGAGCTTTTGATGCTCTGAGCAACTCTTTGTCTGCTTTGGTGGACAGCGGAAAGGGAACAGTCTCTAAACAGAGGCTTGCTCACTGGATCGTGGATGCCATAGCGTTGGCCTACCAGGTCCAGTCAGTGCCCACCCCCTTGCGGGTTCAAGCACACACCACGAGGAGTGTGGCATCCTTGTGGGCACTGGCCAATGGCACCTCTCTAGCAGACATATGTAGGGCAGCGGGCTGGACAACACCCAAAACCTTTGCAAGGTTTTACAATCTCCGGGTTGAGCTGGTCTCATCTTGTGTTCTTTCAGGTGTGAGCAGGTAAGTAAGTTTTGTTACACAGACAGCTGGCCGGGTGTACCGCTTGTGGATAGCGCCTTTACCCTCCAACAAGGTGAAGCCATGCGCTCCTCTATCCCATGCGTGTTCACAATTTGTGAACCCTGGATGTTCTTCCTCCTAGCCCTCTGAATTATGAATTCTGCGGAGGAATTTGTGGTCAGACCCAGTAGTTGTGCTACATGTCCTGTAATGGGATAAATGCTCCACTGGTTGCCGGTTTCCTTGTTGACCTCCTGTGTCATCTGCGGCACGGTCTGTCCCTTCCTTGTGGTAGACCCGCATCTTCCTTGACAGAGCCCTCTCTGACCCGGTCGCTGTGTTATAGAATCTCCCCCCCTACAAAGGGCAGGACTTACCAACACACCTCTCCAATGTCTGGCCATTGGGCCCGTATGGTGTATTTGCCACTCTTTACCCTCCCCTCCTCTCTAGGGCAGGTTGTGGCCTCAGTGGGGTCTTTTCCCCTGAAAGAATAGGAACAGAAATGAACGCCTTCCCCAGAGCATTTTATAAGTACTTTTTAGGCCCCAGCTGAATCTATTTTTCTACGGAGAGAAAACTTAGAGAGAAAAGGCTGTGGCTGGTGCAGCCTGCTCCCATATTTTGTATGTCTCCTCCCCCACCCCTCAGGGTTATGGGGAAGCATTGACATCTTGGGGCATCAGGGGAGGCTCTGTGCAGCCTGAGTGCATCTGTTCCTATGCTCATAGTAGCTTGTCTACACCTGCATCAGCAGTTCATGTGACCAGTTTAGTCATTGTGGCATTTCCTATATGGGACTGTCACTTCATGATAGTGTCACTTCATCAATACAACGTTGAGTGAGTGACAGAAGGGGAATGTCTCAGTTACTGTCATAATCTCCTTTCCCTGATAGAGGGAACGAGACGTTGTGTCCCTCTTACTACAGACAGAACTTGACCGCTGTATCGGCCGGGACCTTGTCTCGGCTCTTCAGTGTAAATCCTGAATTAACTTGCCTGCTCTCCTCCCTTTTATACCCGTATATCGGGGGGAGTGGCATGCAAACACAACTCGCCAATTCTCATTGGCCTTTTCTCAAAGATTTGAAGACATTTTGAGCTCTCAAGATCGACCCCTAGTGTCATTTCATCAATACAACATTATTTTTCCCTCTATCAGCGAACGGAGGTAAAGACAGTAACCGAGACATTAACATCATTAGTTAACAACATTAGTTAACATCATTATTTAACAACATTATTTAACAACATTAGTTAACATCATTAGTTAACAACATTAGTTAACAACATTAGTTAACAACATTAGTTAACAACATTAGTTAACAACATTTGTTAACATTATTAGTTAACAACATTAGTTAAAAACATTTGTTAACATCATTAGTTAACAACATTAGTTAAAAACATTTGTTAACATCATTAGTTAACAACATTAGTTAACATTATATTTATAGATTCATGCACTTATTCTATTTAGCACTTATTTTTAGAATTGCGCATTTATAAAATTATGGATTTTTACTAATCACTAACCACAACCCTAAAGTATACGTTTGTTTCCCTCAAAAATGTATTTTTATTAAGTATAAATTTATTAAATAAACTTTTTATTACAATTAGATTTTGAATTTCTTATCTTCACCAGACTATAATTTAATGGCAGTATTTATAGTGATGATGTTTGCCAGTGTCATATAAAAGATTTTCTTTTTCTTAATACCTAACTCAACTCTGATCTAATCCTGTATCTTATACCATGACCTCTGCTTAACCCTAAACTATAATGAGGCCTTATGCATCGAGGTTTTGAAACACGTTTAGGCAACGTTCAAATATCAAACACACACGTTTGGTGGGAAGAATGTAATTAAATCTGCTGGTGGTAAAATCTTTGAGAAAACGCTGGTGGGTGGCTTTATTTTGACAGAAATATGAATTAAACTCGACCCACGTCTCTCAAACCCACATGGCTTTTAAAAGTGCTGCCAGCTTAATTCATGCTGCCGAAATAAAAAAGGCAATCAATTATTGGTAATTAAGTTCTGCTGAAACGGTTGCAGTCTTTTCTCTGTGAAACGAGGCTTCGCTCGGGATCACCAGAAGCTGGTTTCTCGAAGACAAATAAAAGGTGTTTTTCCTTCTCAGAAATGTAAAGTTAAAATGGAATTAAATATATTTCTATGAGCTTCTGTTTGAACGCACACATGTAGTGTCTCCCAAAATCAAGTCTTTAATTTGTTGAATAATTTAAAATGATTGAAAGCCCAAATTCATTATTTTATGCTGTGCCATTGCTTTAAATTCAACGTGTAAATGAAATATTAAACTTTAGACAAGTTATTTTCTACACCTTTAGTAGTTTGAAAGAAATGCAGCTAACTTTGAAAACAGCGAGTTAGTCAGTTACAGGGCATTTCCTAGAATTAATAACATGGAAAAGCAATCTAATTCCTGCCTCCAGTAAATAAACAAATAAACCGGGGGGGGGGGGGACAATAAATAGATATGAAAATAAACACTAGTTTGAGATACTGTGAGATTACAGTAATATTCCTAAAGGCTGTTTGCGTGTTACTGAGAGTTTATTATAGACCATCAATTCAACCCAGCGTGACGAAAAATTAACACTCGAGAATCAAACACACAATGCAGGACCATGCTTTCACCGCACAACACATTTCATTGAATTATTTAGTTCTGCATGTCTTACAAATAAATATAAAATTATTAATAAGAACGTGTTTTATTGTCCAGGCTTGTGTTTTTCTGTGTCCTTAAGAGTGTGTGAGACCACCATGAGCCGTGGAGCATGAAATTAAGCACGGCACTAAATGCAAGACAGAAACATCTCTCACATGCATTATCACATTATCCTATCATCACTCTTGTGCCGCAGGAGTTGAAATGAAAGTCTCGATTAATAAAGATGACAATACAACACATCAGAACACCATCAAAAAATGCCCTCTTACAAATGAGTGTTAAAATCACACGACATGACCTTAATATTGAGTCGCTTACATTTGAGGCACATTACGTCCAGTTATTTTGCCTATTGTCCATTTCTTCTTTTCTTTAATGACTGGAACGGAAAGATTTTCATGATGTTTGAGTCTTTTAATGGTGCCTGAACATCTACTTTCTTCCACATATGTGGATGGAACAACGTACTAAAATACTCTGACAGTGTTTCCTGCCTTTTTTAAACTACTGTATTATCTAGTGTGAAATTAACCTAGCAATTAGCATCAACGTAATGTAATGTTGATTGAGAGATATACCTCAAAAGTCTGTTGTATCATATTTAATACATGGATTTCAATGGGGTTTTTTTCAATAAAATAATATACAATAAAATCATTACTGTCACTTTAACTCTATTAAAATCAGCTGTCATTTATCCCAACATAAGAATCACTTTTCATTTTAAATAGATCACCCAAACCCAACTAGAACACTTCAGAAGACATTAATTAAACCACTGGAGTCGTATGGATTATTTTATTCTGGATGTATCTGCTTTTTAGAGCTTCATTCACTTGCATTGTATGGACCATCAGAGTTGAGATATTCTTCCAAAAATCTGTGTTCTGCAGAAGAAGGTAAGTTATACATATCTGGCATGAGTTGAGAAAATGATGATAGAATTTTCATTTTTGGTTCAAGTAATCCTTTAAGTGCCTCCATTTACTGAGTATTTAATGACAAAAAAATATAATCCCTGCATCTGAAATTGAGTACTGTTACAGTATGTACTGTATTTGACAAAGGACGCACTTATCTGCCAGTAAATCAGTCCGCTTTTTCAGGTATGTGTGCGAGTAGTATGAATAGATTCCGGAAATACTTAATCCAGTGGCATCGTCTCGTGAAATACTTAATTACGTGGGCATCGTCTCGTGATCCGAATATATGACGTAAGAACAACAACCATAAAAACAATCTGCTCTGGTTTTGTTTAACAAACATCATTTAAGCACAAGGAACAATTATCTTGAGAAGAGTCGTCCGGCTCACGATTCACCACGTTCTTTTATATCCAGTGTTTTGAACATGACGTTGCTCAGCTGCTGAGGGATTATGAGATCATTAATCGATCTGCACTTGAGAGTCTAATCAGAAATAGTAGGTCATCCGGGTACTTCTCGCTTACTGTCATGTCTTGATGTGTTTTTATTCATGTTTTGTTTTCATGTCTTTAATTTTGAAATTCTAGTTCATGTTTCATTTCATGTTCATGTGTCTTGTTTTCATTGGTTTATTGTCTTATCAGTTCAAATTTGTCATTGGTTTATGGTTATTAGTCTTGTTATCTTGTTTATAGTTCTGTCTGTTCATTGGTGTTCTTGTTATTGTTTTACCCAATGTCTGTGTATTTAAGCCCTCATGTTTGCCATTGTCTCTTGAAGTTGATTGCAGATGTTAATGTACCTTGTTTGCTAAGTTTAAGTCAAGTTTATGTTCATGCTAATTCTTCATGTTCATGTTTAGTTTAGTTCATGTCTATAGTTAGGGTTTTGGATTTCACATATGTAATTTCATCTGCGAGATTCTTCATCTTCACAACATTGTTTTCATCATTGCCAGTGCCAGCACTTCATTAAAGAATACTTGAGCACCCAAAATTAACACAGCAGATCTACTAATATGACTACGTCAAGGAAAACGTTCTATCGAAGACTACGTGGAGGACTTCTACATCCTGCCAGACAAAGTAGGCTTCAGTGAGATCTCCCTCAAACAGTTTTTTCGTGCAAGCTTGAATGAGCCGGTGCACACCTGGATGCCTGGCAGTAGGAGTACCTTCAATCTGGCTCAATATATGGACTATATCGCCCTGTGGATAAGTGGTTCAACTTTCACTGTGAGGGAGGCGGATAATGAGCCAACGCCGCCCATCATGGTCGACAAGCCAGGGTCCCACGTCATGGTCAACGAGCCAGCGTCCCACGTCATGGTTGACGAGCCAGCATCCCACGTAAATGCCCACGCCTGCCATGGCCAACGATTCAACACCCACGCCTGCCAAGGCCAACACCCACGTCTGCCTGCGTTGCCAGCCTTGTGACCATGGAGGTCGTTTCCAAGTCTCTGTCCATGTTCACGACCTAAGAGGTCATCTCCAAGTCTTTATTTAGCCCACAACCACAGAGGTCATTTCCAAAATTCAGTCCATACCCACGACCACAGAGGTCGCTCTCAAGTCTCTGCTCATGTTCACTACCACTGAGGTCTTTTCCCAGTCATCTAGGACACTTAGTTTCAAGCCTCCCACAGCTCCGCCTTCCACAACTTGGCCCCACGTCATGGCCACGAAGCCCGAGTTCCACATCATGGCAGCCACGCCAGAGTCCAGGCCATGTCACAGCCACACCAGGGTCAGCTCCTGGCCATGTCACAGCCACGCCAGGGTCAGCTCCAGGCCATGTCACAGCCATGCCAGGGTCAGCTCCAGGCCATGTCACAGCCACGCCAGGGTCAGCTCCATGCCATGTCATGCCTGAGTCTGCTCCATATCATGTCACCGCTGTAGGTTTAAAATTGTTTAGGATCAATATAACTCAAAAGGGTGATTGAATTACAGTGAATAAGAACCTAATTTATTTGCAAATTATTCAGAATTAATATTTAACACTTTATCAACTATTCGTCCACCGATAAATTGAGATTAGGGTCTTTTATTAATTCTGGATAATATTATCCCGTGGCCTACGGAAATAATATCATAAAATTATGATCACTGATTATGAGCAAGGTAACGAAATCTACAGTTTAAGGCAGTAACTTGTAAGCACACAGCACAAGACACTTGTATGTAAAATCAACCAAGACTTTATTAAACTACTCTAATACACACAAACTAATCTAACGAAAACACACAAACATTCATTCAAACAGTGACAGGAAAGGTAATGTTATTAACGGAGTATGAATGGAGTCCCAAATGTCTAGCGTTAGACACTATTTCTTGACCGCAACCTGAGAGAATCAATACTAGTATTTCAACCTTCGTTCGTTTGCTTAATAGGACTTGCACCAGTTCAGCAAGAATTAGGAGATTGTGTACTTGCGTTTGGATGCTCCTGCGAGCGCGTGCGTTCCCTTCGGTGACGAAGTTGCTGGAGGGAACCTCTTCGGCGCTGATTGGCGGGCAGTCGGTTGATGATCTGAGGGACAGCACTCGATGGTGAATGGTTGGTTGGCTTTGCCGGGTGGCGCTTCGTGTGCCGGTTTCCTGGATTGCGGGTTGCTATGCAACAGAGTTTCCTCTGAGTCTGGAGAAGCTGCTGGAGCGACTCTGAGAGGGGGTTCTTTGACGAAGTTCAACGAAGGCTCTTATGGAAGAGTTGATGAGTTCTGAGTGAGCTCTTGGTGGTGTGAAGAGCATGTAAGCGTAGGCTACTGGACGATGAAAAGGTCCGCACAAAACTCAAAGCAAGAGCAAAGGTCACTGCAAAAGCAAGACAAAAAGCAACGCAGAGCTGCTTGTCATTGGGTTATAAGCGTGTCCATCCGACCTGTCCTTCCGAGTGTGTCAGCCAATCAGATATTGTCTTGGGCGGGACCTACGCCCCGTTCTCCGGTTCTTGCATGTCATTAGCATAATGTTCACATGATTGTGCGTGCTCAAATATCTAAGAGTTTAGATAAACACTTTAATAAGCCAACTTTCATAGTTTAAATTTGGTGCATCCTACGTAATTCTACTTCATATCAAAATTCTAGAAATCGTTTACCTATCAAGTAGGTACCAAATAACATATATTTCCCACAGTTGAGGTAGGAGTTAATAAGGATTTAGCTATGATAAATGTTTAAGACACAGAATAAGCGTAGGTGATATAAAGCATACATAAACCAGAGGATATACACATATGAGGCAACTTCTGGTGATTAGTTCTTATAACTGAGGTAGAAAAACCTAAGAGTAGGCTGTAATAACTGTTAAACACACAAGAAGAACTTCACAGGTTATATAAAACATACATGATACATAAGATATATGTGAGGTAAATACTGGCGATCATTTCAGCTTATTGGAAGCAATTTTGAGACCGTTGTTGGTTAGAAACCATGAGTGGGTTTATTTCAGTCTATTGGTTTTGGAGACAAAAGTCTCTGGAATTTACAGCTGCAGAAAGGAGGTGTCCCTGGTTTAAGGTTTGTGGTGATTCCGGGCCATGGGAATGCCTTAGCACCCTTCGTTTCCTGATAAGGGTATGGATTTATGCATTGGGGTCACCACAGGGTTTCTTGGCCATTTGCTCTTAAGTTTGGGGAACAAAGACAAATCCTTTCGTGATGTCCTGGCATTGCTGGTGTGAGATTAGACAGGCACAGAAAGGGAAAGGGGGGGGGGGGGGGTGACATCTCCTTTAGCCATCTTGGCACCATGAATGCGTTTTATGACTTACTAATGGTGCAATGGGGAATCGTTCCGAACTGTGGAATGCGGTGTTGTGTTCATTGAATGGCCTGTTCATGGATAATCCTACACCGCCATGCCAGAGTCTGTTCCAGGCCATGTCACGCATCAGCCTGCCTCATACCATGTCACAGCCATGCCTCAGTCTGCTCCAAACCATGTCATGCCTGAGTCTGCTCCATATCATGTCACCGCCATGCCAGAGTCTGTTCCAGGCCATGTCACGCCTCAGCCTGCCTCATACCATGTCACAGCCATGCCTCAGTCCGCTCGATGCCATGTCTGTGTCTCTTGAAGTATTAAATGTGATTTGTAGATGTTAATGTAAATTGTTTGCTAAGTCTAGTTTAAGTCAAGTTTTTGATCATGCTAATTGTTCATGTTTATGTTTAGTTTTGTTCTTGTCTATAGTTAGGGTTTTGGATTTCATGTATGTAAATAAACTGCACTTGGGTTCTTCATCTTCACTTCAACGTCTTCGTCATTGCCAGTGCCAGCACATTGTTACACTTACTGCTTCATGAATACTGTGGATTCGGACATACTACTCAATTGGCATACTGTTTTTGGCATACTATATAGTAGGGAAGTATGGATATTTGGATGCAGTGAATGACTGCATCCAAATTAGTTACAATTTCATTTGTAATTAGTGAAAAGCGCCATCAGTCCTGTTTGGTCTCTGTATTGGTGAGCTTTGACTTGCACTTCTATGATTCTCCATCGATGCAGTCTGTTCATGTTTGGCACATGCTGATGCTCTTTTGGAAAACGTTTCCATCGACACAATAATTAATTTAGCTGTTTGTGTATTTGCTGCACCTGCAGGTTTGGCCATCGACTATCTGGCCTCGTTAGTAAATTCACAGGTCAGTGCAACACACTGTCAAGAGATGTTTAAATGCGCCTGTTGTTAACTGGTAATTATTTGAAAATGACTCACCTTTGCAACTACAATTTAAATGATTTAGTTACTTCTAAATTAAACAGCTTTTTCATGTGTTTGCCCTGTTTTTAATTTCTTTGATGCTTTTAAGACAGGCAGCAAAATAAGATTTTTTTTTTCCATTTCTGAATCCGTTTATTTGTTTGTAAACAGCACAAGAAAAAAATAAAGAAATTTTACAACCAGATCCAAACGACACACTGAAAAATGCATTTTTTTTTGAGGATTTTTTGTCTGGAAATCAAATAATTATTAAATTGACAAATTTAAACAAGACATATTTATTTTTAAATAAAGACAGAATATATCTTGACAAAAAATTTTTTCTCTTACCTCACTGACACTTTGTTTTTAATAAGCACACTTTAAATTTGTTAAGATTTATGCCTATGGACCTGCCAGCGTTCCAATAACGTGCGCTATAATCGCAAAAAAGTTTACGCTTAAAACATTAAAGTCTCCGTATACATAAGTCAAGCATATGAGATATCATTGGAAAGTTCAGAATAACTTTAAATATAAAAAGTCTACACACCCCTGTTAAAATGCCAGGTTCTTGTGATGTAAAAGAATGAGACAAAAATAAATCATGTCAGAACTCTTTCCAACTTTAATGTGACCTATAACGTGAACAATTCAATTGAAAAACAAACTGAAATCTTTGAGGCGGGAAAAATTAAAAAACTCACAATAACCTGGTTGCATAAGTGTGCACACCCTTAAACTAATACTTTGTTGAAGCACCTTTTGATTTTATTACAGCACTCAGTCTTTTGGGTAGGAGTCTATTAGCATGGCACATCTTGACGTGGCAATATTTGCCCACTCTTCTTTGCAAAAGCGCTCCAAATCTGTCAGATTGCGAGGACATCCCCTGTGCACAGCCCTCTTCAGATCACCCCACAGATGTTCAACTGGATTCAGGTCTGGGCTCAGGCTGGGCCATTCCAAAACCTTAATCTTCTTCTGGTGAAGCCATGCTTTTGTGGATTTGGATGTGTGCTTTGGGTCGTTCTCATGCTGAAAGGTGAACTTCCTCTTCATCTTTCTAACAGACGCCTGAAGGTTTTGTGCCAAAATTGCCTGGTATTTGGAACTGTTCATAATTCCCTCCACCCTGAGTAAGGTCCCGGTTCCAGCTGAAAAAAAACAGCCCCAAAGCATGATGCTGCCACCACCACCATGCTTCACTATGGGTATGGTGTTATTTGGGTGATGTGCAGTGTTGTTTTTGCACCAAACATACCTTTTGGAATTATGGCCAAAAAGTTCAACATTGGTTTCATCAGACCATAACACATTTTCCCACGTGGTTTTGGGAGACTTGATGTTTGTTTTTGCAAACTTTAGCTTGGATGTTTTTCTTTGTAAGAAAAGGCTCCTGTCCTACCCCATAGCCCATTCTTATGAAGAATACGGGAGATTGTTGTCACATGTAGCACACAGCCAGTACTTGCCAGAAATTCCTGCAGTTCCTTTAGGCCTCTTGGAAGCCTCCCTGACCAGTTTTCTTCTCCTCTTTTCATCAATTTTGGAGGGACGTCCAGTTCTTAGTAATGTCTCTGTTGTGCCATATTTTCTCCACTTGATGATGACTGTCTTCACTGTGTTCCATGGTATATGTAATGCTTTGTAAATTATTTTGTACCCTTCTCCTGACTGATATCTTTCAACAATGAGATCCCTCTGATGCTTTGGAAGCTCTCTGTGGACCATGGCTTTTGCTCTGAGATGCAACTAAGAAAATGTCAGTAAAATCCTACTAGAACAGCTGAACTTTATTTGTGATTAATCAGAGTCACTTTAAATGATGGCAGGTGTGTAATGACTTCTATTTAACATGAGTTTGAATGTGATTGGTTAATTCTGAACACATCCCCAGTTATAAGAGGGTGTGCACACTTATGCAACCAGGTTATTGTAAGGTTTTCCCCCACAAAGATTTCAGTTTGTATTTCAAATGAATTGTTCACATTATAGGTCACATTAAAAGTGGAAAAAGTTCTGACATGATTTATCTTTCTCATTCTTTTACATCACAAAAACCTGGCATTTTAACAGAGATGTATAGACTTTTTATATCCACTGTAACACAATAGGACCTCAAAACATCCGTGTTGAAAACTAGCACACCCTAGAGGTAATGGGGTAGAAACATGTATATGAAAATAACACAGTTCAAATGATTTTCAAAACAATCACAACATGAAATATAATTTCATCAAAGTCATCAAATACAAACATCTCTTTTATGCTTCGATCAATTCTGTTGTAAGCCCCAAGTAGCCAAAAACTTTATATCTGCTTTTACTTTAGGGAGTTTCCTAAAAAATAATATTTTTTTTACTTGTCTGTGAGTTTGATTGTCTGAATAATCCAATGTTACTCTATATTTTAGATGTTCAGAACAAAATATGACATCCAGCAAGAAAAGTATGCAGAACAAATCATCAGAAAATATATGCATTTGACTATTGATTATAACATTTTATATATCATCACAAATGAGAGGATCTCATTGTAAAATTATTTTTCTAATGACAACAAGATTGAGCTTGTAGTCCACTCAGAGGCTGAGATATTCAATGAGATAATGAGGGTGGTACTTGAACTGAAAATTAGACTGAATGTCTATGGATGAGCACATCAGTGAGGACTACAATGCGTTAGAGCGCCACCTACAGTTCACATCTGTATATTGTGATGGAATGAGATAATATAAATATCTTTATGCTAGAGCTTTCTGTCATCTAGTGGAATAAAATTAAACTTTTCAAAGTGAGGTAGAGTGAACAGAACCAGAATTACATGTTTTTAAATTTAGAACTATATAAAAAAAAATTGTTAATCATAAGATTATAATCAAATGCAATATTATTTATGAAAAATTGGAGTCTTTTATTTATTTGGGGGGTTCTCTGAAAAATGTGACTTTTTTGCAGTTAGTCCACAGCATGTGTAAATGGTGAACTTTTAAATTTGAGAGTGAAAAATTGCAAGTGACAGCCCAAAAATGCACCAGAGTTTAAGGGGATAAATCAAAAACAAAAACAAAAACAATTTAGCAATAGGGTTAGAAAACTATACTTGTGTTCTCTAAAAAATAAGTCTTAATGTCTTCAAAAACAAAAATATAATGCAGATGGACCAAGGAATGCTTCCTATAAAACATGAACATCCAGGAAGTCGGCATGTTATTACCAAGAGTTCTGGTACAAAAGGATCATACACATTATGAAGACTCACTGACAAGCGGCATCTCCAATCAGATGTTTTTGCATTGGCTTACCATATTTACCTTTCCTTGTGGTGCAACCGAAAGCGCATTGCGTTTGCAGCATGGGAAACTCCGATTTGGATCCCGTGTTGAAACCAAGAAGAAAGTATTTGCATAATCAGTGATTATGATTAGGATATTGATTAGAAGGGTGCATTTTTTCCTCTAACATTATATTTTTAATGGTTAGGGTTAAGTTTGGGGTATGGGTTGGGTAAAATATGCATTTCAGCTGAAAACACCTCACCTCCGTGGACATTTCACCTAGGAAATGGTGCTCACATGTGCCCATATGTGCCAATACGTCCAACAACACTTACCGCTTTAGCCAGTTGGGGCAGTGTTTCGCATTTCAGTAAGCACAGACCTACTGTTTCCGATTTCACTGGGAGATTAGCCTTTCCTGTGTGAACTGCCCCCAAATGTAATGGTGTAATGAGTGGCATGAACGATGATTAGGGGGACAGACATTATTATTATTATCATATTATTATTTAAAAAAAATTCTTGATGATGTCATAATTTTTTCTGTTTTTCAAGAGAAGGCATTTTTTAAAGTGTGTATATCTGCTGAATTTTCAAACTTTTGCATAAATAAGAACTGCAAAGCTACCATTTTGATTTTTAAAAACAACCTCACAAACAGCCTGAAATCTGCTTACATTTGGTCCATCAGAACATCTGATGGCGGCTGACACACAAACCCCATCAGCACCAAAGCTCAAAAACTACAACACTGTGAGAATTAGATTGTTTGCTAATTACTTTCTATCATACTTTAGGGCTCCTGAATGATAAATCAACTCAAATAAATGCCATGTAGAAGTGCAGTGCGGACTAATCAAACACACATCTGTCGAAACACTGGACAGCCCATCTCTCTCTCTCTCTCTCTCTCTCTCTCTCTCTCTCTCTCTCTCTCTCTCTCTCTCTCTCTCTCTCTCTCTGCCGCTCCATTTGCATCCATGATGTTATTTTTGTGGATGATTTTATTGTATGCCACTTGTGCTGTCTCTGACACATTGCACTGAAACTATTCAAAAAAAGATACATATATTTCATCAAATGTTCAGTAAAAGTGCTTAACCTTAATAAAATGTTGATCGCTAAACATCACAGTCTCACAGACTTGCACCAAAATATCTAGTGCCCTAGAAATTAGAGGCCTACTTCTCTGCTAAATTCTACAGAATGTTGTGGAATGTAAAGCATTGTAAGAAAATGTTTTTGAATTTGAGAAATTTATGACATATTAATCTAGGTCAAAAGATTGGTTTGATGGCATGAGACAAAGAGAAAGCATTTTACTGTATGGAACCCCAGTGTTCATGGAAGCTCTTGAGATGTTTGTTTATCCTGTTGGCTTTGTTGCGATGTTTAAAGTGCAGTATGGTTACCTTGAATGTGTAGTAATGATCAGTGGTGGTTTGAGTGCTCCTTCATTTTAAAGTACAGTTAGGCTGTCTTTGTATACTTGGCAGGACCATTTCTATGTAAGATCTGGGAGTGTGTTTGTGCACTGAACAACGACTGCATTTATCAACCTATGCTTACATAATTGTAAAGTAATGGTGGTGGTCACCGGAAAAAGTATCACCTTAAACTGAAAATCTAGGATTGTAAATGTGTTAATTGATAGCGTTAATTAATTAGTAGATCTCAACTTGTGGGATGCAGGTGTGCTCTGATAGAATTGTTGACAGCATGGAAAAAAAGCCACATTTGCATAATAAAATGCAACTAATCATTTAATCATACGTTCATATGAAAGTTCATATGAAAACTAAATACAATAAATGCCCCCCATTTTGCCGCAAACTTATTTGTCAATTGGTAGAACATGGTCAAATTAGACATACGTCAACATTGATAGGTTGTTTCCAGAGACAGTTTGTATCATGTTCAAGAGACATTTAAAAACAAATGTTCTATTCAGTGCATAGTTGAGCATATAAAGTTCATGGTACTACTGATAAATTGAAAGTTGTCAAATTTAGATTTAAATGAAAAGGTTGCCATTTGATGTCCAATATAAAATCTGGGCCCTGAAGAAAAAAAAACAGAGTACAACTGATGTTGGAGTCATTTTGATGGCTTCAATTGTAAATTAAAATGAACTACGTGTGAACAAATCTTTGAACTGTATGAGATATCAATTTGGTTTGGTGCAGATTGTCCATTTATTAGTTTCAAGAGGTAGAGTGTAGAGTGTAACTTTTTAGACTGTAGTTGCCAATGCCGGTGGGTAAGAACTTTGTTCCCATTTGTTTTCCCGTTACTTTTTTCCTGTTTTTTTTTTCTTTTTTCTTTTACAATTTATGTTAGCAAATGGATTTAAAATAAAATCTATGATGCACACTGATTGCACATGTCATTCTTCTTGTCGTTAGACAGAGGCTCAGAGTGAAGATTAGCCACAAAAACTGATATAGAGTTTAGCTTTAACACCTTCAGAAAAAAGTACTGTTCAAGGTACAAGGCCATAACTGACGTGGTACACTCAAGGGGACAAAAAATTACGTAACCTGAATATATAAATGTTCTTTATGGGAAACAGGGACACAATAGGTCCTTAGGGTACACAATTATGCACCCAAAATGAGACATACATTTTAACTAAAGGTGCAGAAAAAGTACCAAACCAGAGATGGCCCTAGTCTCTGAAAACCATACATCTTATTAATTTAGCTTCTCAAGTATATGTATCTTGTTTTAAGAAAGAATATTTTAATTTAAAACAAGACAAAAAATACTCTGTAAGAAAAATGTTTTTTTTGCAGTGTGTAAAATGTATAATGACTTATAAAATATTGTTAAAAGTCTCTCTCTCTCTGGGTGTGAGAGATATAGTGATAGTTGTCAAGACAGTTGTTTGAGATAGTCGAGAGAGAACCACAGACGGTGTATTGTTTTGGAAAAGGTGCTTGGCACTGTGTGTAATGAGCTGGTGAGCAGGGACATCAGAGGTCAACACTCAGCAAACACGAGATAACATGACAAACACACACACACACCTCTAAAAGGTTCATTCGGCAGTTATACACCTGAGATTTCCAACTCACACACACACACACACGGTAAAGCAACATTACAAAATACAATGGCTACGTTCACACGGTCAGTGTTTGGGACTGACAACTATGTTTACTAGGGGTGTGAAAATGCATCTTTCAAATCCATTTTGATGCATCGATTATGGATTTTAAGAATCATTTATCAGGCCTGGGTATCTCAGCGAGTATTAACGCTGACTATCACACCTGGAGTCGCGAGTTTGACTGCAGGACGTGTTGAGTGACTCCAGCCAGGTCTCCTAAGCAACCAAATTGGCCCGGATGCTAGGGAAGGTAGAGTCACATGGGGTAACCAAATTGGCCCGGATGCTAGGGAAGGTAGAGTCACATGGGGTAACCAAATTGGCCCGGATGCTAGGGAAGGTAGAGTCACATGGGGTAACCTCCTCGTGGTCACTATAATGTGGTTCTCTCTCTCGGTAGGGCGCGTGGTGAGTTGTGTTTGGATGGCGTGGAAAATAGTATGGGCCTCCACACACACTATGTCTCCACATTAACGTGCTCAACAAGTCACGTGATAAGATGCGTGGACTGACAGTCTCAGACACGGAGGCAACTTAGATTCGTCCTCCACAATCCTGATTGAGGAGAGTCACTACTCCACCACGAGGACTTAAGAGCTCAATAGGAATTCCAAATTGGGGGAAAAAAAGAAGATTTGCTTATCATTACTATATTAATACCCAATCTGCTCGTATCACATTACACGAATCTTCTCGGAGCAGACACGGAGCGGAGCATGCAAGATCGGAGGGAAAGAAAGCACACTTTGATATAAAGAAAATTTACGCTGCAGACTTCACCCTGCGAACCTACAAATGCCAAGTTAGGCTTTCTGTGTCAATATTCAAAACTGTTTGCATACATTTGACAAAAGTTAATTGTTGTTGCCTTCTTCCCCGATTACAATATATTATGTTAGCCTAATATTGCTTTTGTATCTCCATAAAATGTGTTATATCTTCATAAAACAGTTAAAACATGAATAGAACTTAGCTTAAATAAATGTGAGAGGTGGGCAGTATTGGCTGTGAACAAAAACACTTGTTCATTTGTTCATTCATTGCATTTACAGTTATTAGTGAATGCTACAGGATTTACAATCTGAAATCACAAGAGTGATTTCAGATTGTCCTGAAGGTTGAATACAGTCACCTGTGATTGATCATTGACACACAGCAGCAGCAAAAATATAAATCATTTGTATCTTTTGCAGTTTGTGCCGCAAACAGTCCTGCATGAAAATGCAATTGGATTCTTGTTAATGAGCTTGCCAAGCCTCCGTTTAGCTGCCTCGCGCCACTCTCTGTCCTAAAATGAATTGGAAATTCAGTTACCACATACCACAACCACCTTTAAATCTTACTAATAGACAGTTTTTTAATCGATTACCCTGCTCGATTTAAACATAGACCTTATCTGCCTGCATGATATTTCATCTTTTATTATTTGTGCAATATCTTAATGTTACAAGATTCATGCAATTCTCTAATGCTTTTTAACGGTTTACCGTGTGCGTATCAAGTCATCATGTTGCATTAGACATTGTTATTCTTTATTACTTTCGGATATCTATTATGCATGTAACATATCTATATGCACCACATTATGTCTAAATGCAACATAATATCTATTGTGCATATCATGTAATGCATTGTTTGTTAATGCAGCCACACATATAAGCCAAATCAAAATCTGTGACTCTAGTGCTCAAGTCTGGTTCAAGTCTAAATTATGAATGTTCAGTAAAAACTCATTTGTTTTGAAAATAATAATAAATTGTTCCAAAATAATTGAATCAAATCAGATTTTAGATTTCATGATACATCGTAATCATTAGGCAAATAATCATAATTGAATAGAATTGTTGTCAGAGCGAATCGTCACACCCCTAATGTTTACTAACTCTGTACTGGACATACAACAGGTTACAGAAAGCAACTCAAAATTAACAAATCACAGAGATCAAGGCCCTTTTCTGTCATCGCAGTGAAATACACCTGTAAACATAGTGACAGTGACTAAAGTAAATATCAAAGATACTGACTTCTATAGCACAGAACGGTTTTATCAGAAATGACACTACGTTATTTAATGTTATTTAATAAATCAGTCCAATCAAGCTGTGAGTTCATATTTCTAATACAAGACTGACAACATTCAACATTTTAAACAGTCAAAAGAGTGGTGAAGTAATGCAGCACAGTCCCAGTAAAGTATAGAAAAACTGACCCACAATAATAGGAATTGGGTTGTGCAAATTGCGGTATTTGCACAAATTATTTTGCATGCTTGCAGCATTACCTGATTTGCAAAATCCCTTTAGTGAATTGGGTGCTAAAACAGCATTGGCAAATAACTGATGCTATCACTGGCCTCAATTAATTCTTACTGAATTCCCTCCTGAGTCTTTGTGAGCAAATTGACAACAGAAATATCAGATATTATATTTTTTATCAAAATGATCAGACTGTAATTCCAAATGGAAACATTGAAGGAATAAAAAACTCCAGTGATTTATTGTATTACAGTAACAAGAAAGTCTGGGAGGAGAGATAGAAACAGAGACAAAAAAAGAAACTACTCAACGCGTCAAAACAATCGATGCATTTCAGTTTAAGACAGTGCCGTAAAGTGGGAGCCTGCAACAGCTGTACATTAATCTGTAATTGCTAGTCAGTTTTTTGTTTTTCCCAGCATCTTTAATCAGTGTTATTTTTCCTGCAACTGTATCACAATCATAATGAGGCATAATGGTAAGTAGCTGATTTACTTCTTTTTACTGTTCTTGTTACTAGGATTACTATTCCATGCAACCACGGCGAGGTTTGATAGTGTATTTTTTACATGCAAAATCAGCTGATTGTGCTAGCGTGTCTGACTCAACTCACCAGGGACAGTCCATCAGTCCTGGTGAAGCTGATGAGTAAATGGTGAGCGTATAATGATTTGCAATGAAGGGTGAAAATATTTGGAGCTGGGAGCACTGCTGAGGTGCCTGAAAGGCCAGACAGAAAGGCCAGCAAAAGTGGTAAGAGGAAAGGAGGTGGACTCCTGAAAATAGTCATGTTGTGTAATGTTTTCTTAGCCTAGACCTTGAACTTATTGACCATGGATGGTGTCCATTTTATCTTACTTTGTTGCTGTTTATATTCCACCTATGGCAATGCAGAGGCAGTGTGTGACATGATGTGCACAGTTACAGCCACAGGCATAAGCCACAACTAAGAACTTTCTTTGCAATATAGTGAAATTTAATTATGTCTCTGTTTCAACCACCCTGCCTACCTTTCAGCAGTTTGATAAGTGTTCAACCAAGAAAAATGTAACTGTATGCCAATGATAAGCAGGCTTATAACTCCACTGGCCTCCCTCCACTTGGCAGAGCAGATCAAAAATCTTGTCTTGCTTACATCATTCTACAAGCCTGTTAACCAGCTTCAACCAGTTACTGTGAGGAGAAAGACTCGGGAGGGGGTGGACGATCCGTTTAAAGCCCTGCACATCAGTGACTGAGATTACTGTGCAAGTCCCATGAGGATGACATGAATCTTAGTAAGGGAAGACACCATATATTTGATTTTCAGACAGTACAACCCATTGTAGGAACAATAAAACGCTTTCACTTGTGTCAAGTTAAATCTAGCCAATGACCAATATCACTAATAACCAGGAGACCCAACTAAATTACAAGATGAGGTAAAGGGTGTATAACAGCCATTTTTATGTTGAAGGAGATCAAGGAATCTTATTGGAGGAGATGCAAAGATAAACCTGGAGATGACCAATGAGCTGAAGCAATTCTTCAATATGTTTGTTTTGGGGTTTACAACTTATTCCAACAAAGTCACTCATTCTCTCACAGCTGCAACTGCCCCTGTCCTTTGCCTCAATCATCTCTGGGCCTGCAGCTACAGCCCTCAACAGCCATACCTTCTCCTCCATTTCTGGTGATTTGAACATCTCCTAAACCAAGCTGACCAGATTAAGCTGACCATGATGGCTGAACAGATTAAGAGTGTCCCAGTGTCTTGTGCTGATCAGCAGAGTAGGGTACTTCAGCCACTGTACTCTGGAAATCATCACATCTGGTCCCATTGCCTATCGACAACAGAACTATAGCACCAACCTATTCATCATCATGAAAAGTCTTGCTTTTTGGCACTGGGTTGACATTGGCACATCTGAGATCCCTGGTTGGCTCATAGCTGGAGCCCCATGCAGGTCGCCAAATGGACCCAAGTGAGTGTGGATGATGTATATTCAGCAAAATGCCTATTCCTACCTGGACAGAGCTTTAAGCACTATAAGGATGGCAGTGAGATGCTTTCAATACCATCTAGCCTGTGGGCGGAAACTGTAGGCAATAAAGGTGGACAGATCCAGCATCTCTTAGGTCACTGACTACCTCATGGACAGAGCAGTTTGTGAGAGAGCAGATAATAGACTTGAGCAGGAGGTGAGCAACACCTCAGGTAACACTTGAGGGACTCCTAAAGGAACAGTTCTGTCTCCATTCCTCTTAACCCTATATACTCCAGACATTAAATACAACTCATGCCATTTGCAGAAGTTCTTGAAAGACTCTGCTATTGTGGGAAGTACTGAGGGTGGAGTATAGAATGCAGATCAATAGCTCTGTAGAGTTGTATGGAAGAGTCCATTTACATGTTAATGTTGTGAAAATGTAGGACCTTGATGGAAGACGTCAAGAGGAAAAGTACCTTGAGATTCATATTTATGGTAGAGGAAAAGGACCAACAATCAAAAAAAAAGGCCTACAAGAAAGGCCGACTTCTTGAGAAGGCTCAAATCCTCATAAGTGCTCATAAGTATATAGACACAAACACCACACCCATACTGTACTGTATGTAGTTTTGAACATTTAATTTCAAAACCATGGGAGTTGGTTATACTCTTCTGGGAAAGCTTTCCACTAAATGTTGAAACATGGCTGCAGGGTTTCTCACATTCAGACACACGAGTATCAGTGAGGTCAGGCACTAAAGATGATTGATGGGGCTTGGATCACACTCTGAGTTCCAATTCATCTCAAAGGTGTTCAAAGGGGTTCAGGGCATGGGCTTTGTGCAGGCCAGTTAAGTATTTTCACACCAGACTCAGTAAAACATTTCTTTATGAAGCATGCCTTTATGTATGTATCTATCAGTCCTTCTCTTCTCAACCAGCAGGAAAATACATTCTCTCTCTCTCTCTCTCTCTCTCTCTCCTCTGATGTTCGTGCAGGGGCTTCGTTCTGCTCCAGAAATCCATTAGAATCTGTGTGTCAGCACATTGATGCCAGACGAATTAACCGATCACCATAAAAATGTCACAGAGAAAAACACAGGCCTTGTGTTATTTGCATGCGTTTGGAGCACAGGGCAGGATTTATGGAAAGGTCAGCCACTGAAGGTGAAGGTTTACGAACTGTGAAGGGACGCTCACTGCTGTTATCATCACAGCGACAGAAAATTATGCTTGCGAGCACTTACACACCAGAGAGAACACCATGCCATTGAGTTCAGAGGATCTATCTATCTATCTATCTATCTATCTATCTATCTATCTGTCTGTCTGTCTGTCTGTCCTGGTTAGATAGCAATTATGTGGGTCTTAAAGGTTAAAAAAAGTTAATAATTTGAGCTGTAAAACTGCCAGAGGAAGCTTACCACCAGGGCATTCGAATCATACAGTGTAAGCCTCAAGCCTGTCTGCACATACAGCCTAAGCTGACCTCTAGGGTCTCTGAGCTCCTCCACACATACAGTGAATGCTGACCACTAAGGCCCCTGGCCCCCTTACCACATACAGCTAACCAGAGCAGGCTGCATTTTTTTCGCTGTCTAAAGTTAAACTACCAAAACTTGTCTCATATTTTTCTTTCAAGCCAAATCACCCATGTTGCTCAAAGTAGAAAAGGGGTCTACCACTAGGGGCAGCGGACAACACTTTGTCTATAGACAAAACATCCTTTATATTTAGTCAATATCATCATGACATACTCAGATTTTTTAGTTAATTCTACTCTAAAATGCCATATAATTTTAGTATATGAAAATTATATTTTAATTGACGAAAATGACAAAAATATGTCAAAACTGTACTTAACCAAACCTTAACTGCTTGAAAAATTATATATATAAAAAATGCAATTTTTTTTTTATCAGACATATTAAAGATCAATCAACAGAAACAAGATGATAAAACTATCCTGAAAACCTAAGCTCCTGAAATAATAGTACTAGAATTTACTTAATGAATAATTGACGACAGAG
>JAVLUX010000003.1:1185000-1437500 GCA_032164185.1 Moxostoma hubbsi | reverse complement strand
CACACTTACCCACAATAAGCAAGTTCTTTCAATCACTTCCAAAAAACTGCTGGACAAATATAATAAAGAAATGTATAACAGAATGTGTGATTATGAACTCAAAATCTCCAAAGACTGAAACCACAAACTCAGTGAGATGAAGAGACACACTGCTTGCACACGCTTGCATCAGAGACAATGATCAGTCAAAATATAAACACAACAACAGAAAAAACTGGGTCAAAAACAGAGACAGTTAACAAGAAAAAGAAAGACAGATAGAGAATGAGAGAGGGTGTATAAACAGATGTATGAGAGAGTGAATTTTAAGAACATTACGAGCTCTGACAGAGTTCACAGATGGCAGAGAAACGGCTCACACATTCTCACAGTTGTTTTTCTGTGCATTTATGGAAGCGCGGATGATGAGCGGAGAGGGACTGCCTTTCTGAAATCTCTGATCAGACAGACAGCAGATAACAACAGTGAGATCACACTGTCACCTGCTGGACAGAAGCAGAACTGCAGAACACATCAGACACACATGATGATTTAAAAGCAGGACTTCTCAACTTTGTATTTTACTGCAACCTTCCAGTGAATGCATTGCATTACAGATGAAAGGTATGTCATCTCATTGGGTCATTTTCCAATTTTAATTTAGAACTTGATGGGCGCAAACCAGATATACTGTATTCTATAATAAATTCATGATAAATCAGTGCCAAAACAGCTTCACATTATAAAACACTTGAGTTCCTGGTATCATACAAAGGATCATTTGAGCCACATTCACAGCTGTTCGACATACAGATATCATCTCAGAAATGAATTAGAAATGTATGTTTTCTTTTTTAATCCATTTTGGCAGGCAGTCAAATTTTGATATAATATTTTTACTTCCAGTTCTTTCATCACACTGGAAATGGAAGGTCAAGTGGATTGTATGGCATTGTGTGCATAAAGTAAATATGTGTATAGTATGCATACTACAGAAATAGTATGCTCTCTGTCTCACACGGTTTCTGTGGCAGTGTTTTTCAATATCATACTGCCATCTGCTGGTGAAAGTGAATAATCATTTCTCATAAAATAATACCAAAACTTGAGTGAAAATGTGCTTGAATATCATTGTCACAATTATAAAAACACACACACACACACACACACACACACACACACACACATTCTCACACACACTCACACACAGACACACACACAAACACACACACACTCACTCACACACAAACACGTATAAAGCTGTAATTAGATGAATATCTCAGTTCTTGAGTAACAGTTAATAAAGCACATCAAAGTGAAATAACAATAATCCAAATTAATATTAACAAATAATGGATAAAAAAATAGCAGTGCAAAAACAATATTAATATATATAAATAAAATAGTATTATAATTGTTTTTAAATTACATTTAAATAAGTAAAATAAAAGTAAAAAGGCAAAATAACTGCACATAAACAAACTTCATATACACTGAAGTTAAAAAATAATAGTGCAAAACCATAAATGTAAGAATAAAAAATAAAATACAATATAGTAATGAACAAATTGAAACAAAGTTCAAATGAATGAAAGTAATATTAATTAAACAAGTAATTAAGAAAGATAAACTAAAGGTTACTCCACACAAACGTGATCTACAAGACAGATTGAAATATAACTTCCATGATGAAGATAATAATGTGAGTCAGAGAAATGTTGCTGCACTTGATGTGGCTCATAAAAACTAAAGACAGAAGCCGACTCATTTCTCAATAACAAACCAATATGAGCCATCATATGTATCAAGAATGACTTAATGAATGAATGGATTCATGAATAACTCTCAGCAGCTTTCTGTCACTCTCAGTACATGTTTCAATCATGTCATGAATAATCATGTGAAAGAATAACACAAATGTCTGTGACCAAGATCTGTAAATAAAGAATAAAAGTAAAAGTGTAATGTCAGGAAAATAAAGAAACAAACATGACACTCGCAACACATCCTTTAACTTCTGTGTTAATTATCAGTTCAAACAATACTGAGAGTTTAATAAATGATTCATTCTTGAACTAAAAGACGCTGAAGATGATCAAATTGACTAAACATACACCCAGCTATAGCATGACACAGCAGACCCTGAGTGTGAATTTTCATTTGTGGGTGAAGGGGGAACAGGTTTTCTTTTGTTTCAGCACGTTTGTGCGTATTAAATGTGTTTGTGTGTGTGTGTGTGTGTGTGTGTGTGTTCAGTCACTTACACTCGGCTGCGTCCAGCTCATCAGGCAGGATCCATCTGGATACCTCAACCAAAAACACACTACACACTCCGAATTGAACCGCACCTACAGAGAGACACACACAATTATAATTAAAGCTGCAAGCAGCGATGACGGGCCCAAGCCGGTGGCACCGCAACCCTGGTGCCTTTAGTTACCGGGCTCATTTCCACTTGGTGGCTTTCGGAAAACAAAGGATGATGGACACAGCAACAACTCAAAAATATAGCTGCAAGCAGCAATGCGATTCCTCCTCAAAATGGCAAATCATTTAAAATTGATCAATAGAGGGTTGGGGTTAAACCCTCCCAATGAAAAAATCCAAAAAACATGTCTTTCTGTCTGAATCCTAAACTAAACATTTTCAGTGTACAGGAAAATCCATCATGCCGGACCTTATGGATCCTGTAGGGTTTTTTGTTTACAATGAGAAATGAGGTATGTTCACCAGGTTTCAGAAAACTAAATAAATGGGGTGGAAATACAATCACTTTAAAAAAATGACATTTGGGCATGGCCTGTAGCGCCCCCTAAGGGCGAATGTGAGCCATTCTTGGTTTGTAGGTTCCTGTTGGCCTGTAGTATTAATGTACCAAATTAGAAAGTATTTGACAAAAAAATGTGCAATTTGGGAATGGCCTTTAGCGCCCCCTAAGGGCGAATGTGAGACATTCTTGGTTTGTGGATTTCTGTTGGCCTGTAGTGTCAATATACCAAATTAGAACATTTTTGACCATAAAATGGGAATTTTGGGCATAGCCTGTAGCGCCCCCTAATGGCGAATATGGGCAATTCTTTGTTTGTGGGTTCCTGTTGGCCTGTAGTATCAATGTACCAAATTAGAACATGTTTGACCAGCAAATGGGAATTTAGGGCGTGGCCTGTAGCGCCCCCTAAGGGCGAATGTGGGCCATTCTTGGTTTGTGGGTTCCTGTTGGCCTGTAGTATCAATGTACCAAATTAGAACATTTTTGACCAGCAAATGGGAATTTTGGGCATGGCCTGTAGCGCCCCCTAAGGGCGAATGTGGGATATTCTTTACGCAGTACTTCAGAGTGATGTCATCTTGAAGTATAAATATATAGGTCTATTTCTAACCCACACCTATAATATCACTTCTGAAGGCGTGGATTTAACCACTGGAGTGGTATGGATTACTTTTATGCTGCATTTATGTGATTTTTGTAGCTTCTGAGTTCTGATCACCATTCAAGTCATTGAAAGGTCCAACAGGGTTGAGATAATCTTCTAAAAAGCTTAATTTGTGTTCACTAGAAGAAATAAAACAATACACATCTGGGATGGAATGAGGGTGAGTATACGATGAGAGAAATTTATTTTTGGGGTGAAAACCATTTGTAGGCCTACTTTTTATTTACTTGGAAAATTGTTACTGTCTCTTTAAGAGGATTTTAAACGCATTTCATTCAAGGAACAGTCTGTGCGGCTTGTTTTATTGAGTTTAATCTTTTGAGAACTGTGAAGTCTCATTATTTTCGTGCTGTTACATCTGTATTCATTTCAGAGATTACTTGATTGAGATTGTGAAACTACATACAACCGACAAACCTCCATGAAGATGCGAGTAAAAATGAGATGCCTCGCGCTGTCAGACACAACGCTGATAATCATTCTCGGAAGTGTTGATACTAGATTTAGATTCGCGATTTCTTCATCAACTGTTTATGTTCACTTGGGACAAAACAGACAATATATCATGTATTTTGACATTTTGTAGTATGAAATTGTCCGTTCAAACGCAAGAAGAAGCGAATGCGATCTCTCATCGGGGCTCGTGCGTTAGACGCGACGCATCTCGCGGTTTCACACAAAACTGCTCACAAACATTTATTTGAGTTGTTTTGTCATTTTTTTCCAGAAATAACTAGCAATACTCCTACAAATAAATGCTTCGTAACTAAAACGTTTTGACTTTCTATAGAAAATATAGACAACACGTTCTTACCTTGCAAAAATCGCCTCAGTATTTAATTTGAAGCAGTAAATCCAACACTGGAGTAAATCTCTCGTGATATCACCGTCCCATTGAAATGAAGGAAGACGGTGATGACGATACAGTTATTATTCTTGCCCAGTAACCCCTTAACCAATCACATGTGCCTTTAGCTTGTATTGTCATGAGTATCTGGGCAGATTTCAGAAATAAAATCGGTGATCGGACGACGATGACACTGAGACAGGAACCATGGGAATAATTGTTCCCAAATTTGAACGCTCTGGCTGTAAATGGTTAAAGGTTGTTAAAAATTGTATCCGCCACTCATTTGATGTATATATTGAGTGGGGACACATTGTTTGCCTTTTTTCTGGGATTCGACTGCAAAAGAGCTCAAGCAACTGTTGAACTCAGTCCCTACCCATTCTGGACTCAGACCTGTTGTAAATCATTGAACAATGAGGCTTGGATGCCATCTATTGGACATTTCTTGTAATTGCCACTCAGAGAATGAACAGACAGTGGATTAAGCTTTAGTTTTTTAGACTTTAGTTCTTTGTTGTATTCACCTGCTACGGCGTGTGTAACATTTTTCTGTCAACTCTGCATACAGGTGAAACTCGAAAAATTAGAATATCGTGCAAAAGTTAATGTAACCCATACTATGTTGAACACAAGAGGGCAGTATAGCCCTATGTATTACATCACAAGACCCCCTCCCTTCCTACTCCTCACACACAGAGTCTTAGAGAGTGACTTGCAAAATTCTGACATTTTCTCCACATTCAAACCAAAATATCTGACTTTCTGTTGGTCGGAGCTAATGACTGTAAATTAGAAAGTTGTCCGGCTTGAGGAGAACTATATCAGTACCAATTTTTGTACCTGTAGATGAAACTAACCCCCCACTTTTTTGTCAAAAGGTGGCGCTACTGAGCCCCTCACCACACCCATTTCTGAAACTTTGCACATGTCTACTGGCTAATAAATGTGACGTGTCTGTCGAGTTTCATGCAATTTTAAGTATGTTAAGAGTCACAAAAGCATCAATAAATAAAAGTAAAGTTTGAAGCGTTGCCACGGCAACAGTATCTAAGATATCAATAAACCTTTCACAGGTCTAAATCTGCCGTGTGTTTACATTATACACGTAAAGTTTGAAGCAAATTGGGTAAAAACAAGAGGGTGATTTCAAAGCATTTTGAAAGTGACACACTTCCTGCTGCCAGTTGGTGGCGCTATAACTTTGACTCACAATAGTCACATCCGTGTGATCGGCCTCTTACAATGAACACACTGCTGAAGTTTCATCAAGATCTGTTAATTTATGCAGAAGTTATAACACACTTCCTGTCTCACTTTTCTCGCCATAAATTTGTTTCCTCGCCACGGCCAAACCGTTCGAGATATCAAAAATCCGCTGGCAATTTTTCATCCTCAATGTCTTGACTTCATGCTGACTGAGATTCGTGGCGATTAAATGATTTCTCTAGGAGGAGTATTTCAAATTCCATTGCATACGTTTTCCAAACAACCCTAAATAGCCGACTTCCTGTTGGGCTGAGGTAAAAAGTAAGAGCATGAAGTATATATGAAACGATGAGATCTATATGTGTACCGACTTTCATATTATTACATGCAAGTGTGTTTGATTTATGGACCAAGGTTTCGGACCCCGTTCCAGGGGGCGCTGCTGAGCCCCCCTGCCACGCCCGGGTACCATCTTCAGCCCGGCTCTGATGGCCGCGGGTTCTGACCCGTGTGCAAAGTTTCAAGAGTTTTAGAGCACGTTAAGGCCCCCAAAAGTGCCCGAATAGTCGATAAAATAATAATAATAATAATAATTAAAGCTGCAAGCAGCGATGACGGGCCCAAGCCGGTGGCACCGCAACCCTGGTGCCTTTAGTTACCGGGCTCATTTCCACTTGGTGGCTTTCGGAAAACAAAGGATGATGGACACAGCAACAACTCAAAAATATAGCTGCAAGCAGCAATGCGATTCCTCCTCAAAATGGCAAATCATTTAAAATTGATCAATAGAGGGTTGGGGTTAAACCCTCCCAATGAAAAAATCCAAAAAACATGTCTTTCTGTCTTAATCCTAAACTAAACATTTTCAGTGTACAGGAAAATCCATCATGTCGGACCTTATGGATCCTGTAGGGTTTTTTGTTTACAATGAGAAATGAGGTATGTTCACCAGGTTTCAGAAAAACTAAATAAATGTGTTGGAAATACAATCACTTTGAAAAAATGACATTTGGGCATGGCCTGTAGCGCCCCCTAAGGGTGAATGTGAGCCATTCTTGGTTTGTAGGTTCCTGTTGGCCTGTAGTATTAATGTACCAAATTGGAAAGTATTTGACAAAAAAATGTGCAATTTGGGAATGGCCTTTAGCGCCCCCTAAGGGCGAATGTGAGACATTCTTGGTTTGTGGATTTCTGTTGGCCTGTAGTGCCAATATACCAAATTAGAACATTTTTGAGCATAAAATGGGAATTTTGGGCATAGCCTGTAGCGCCCCCTAATGCGAATATGGGCAATTCTTTGTTTGTGGGTTCCTGTTGGCCTGTAGTATCAATGTACCAAATTAGAACATTTTTGACCAGCAAATGGGAATTTAGGGCGTGGCCTGTAGCGCCCCCTAAGGGCGAATGTGGGCCATTCTTGGTTTGTGGATTCCTGTTGGCCTGTAGTATCAATCTACAAAATTAGAACATTTTTGACCAGAAAATGGGAATTTTGGGCATGGCCTTTAGCGCCCCCTAAGGGCGAATGTGGGCCATTCTTGGTTTGTGGATTCCTGTTGGCCTGTAGTATCAATATACAAAATTAGAACATTTTTGACCAGAAAATGGGAATTTTGGTCATGGCCTGTAGCGCCCCCTAAGGGCGAATGCGGGATATTCTTTACGCAGTACTTCAGAGTGATGTCATCTTTAAGTATATATAGGTCTGTTTCTAACCCACACCTATAATATCACTTCTGAAGGCATGGATTAAACCACAGGAGTGGTATGGATTACTTTTATGCTGCATTTATGTGATTTTTGTAGCTTCTGAGTTCTGATCACCATTCAAGTCATTGAAAGGTCCAACAGGGTTGAGATAATCTTCTAAAAAGCTTAATTTGTGTTCACTAGAAGAAAGAAAATAATACACATCTGGGATGGAATGAGGGTGAGTATACGATGAGAGAAATTTATTTTTGGGGTGAAAACCATTTGTAGGCTACTTTTTATTTACTTGGAAAATTGTTACTGTCTCTTTAAGATGATTTTAAACGCATTTCATTCAAGCCGTCAAGCCGTCTGTGCGGCTTGTTTTATTGAGATATAATCTTTTGAGAACTGTGAAGTCTCATTATTTTCGTGCTGTTACATCTGTATTCATTTCAGAGATTAATTGATTGAGATTGTGAAACTACATACAACCGACAAACCTCCATGAAGATGCGAGTAAAAATGAGATGCCTCGCGCTGTCAGGCACAACGCTGATAATCGTTCTCGGAAGTGTTGATTCTAGATTTAGATTCGCGATATCTTCATCAACTGTTTATGTTCGCTTGAGACAAAACAGACAATATATCATGTATTTTGACATTTTGTTGTTATGAAATTGTCCGTTCAAACGCAAGAAGAAGCGAATGCGATCTCTCATCGGGGCTCGTGAGTTAGAAGTGACGCTGCTAGACGTGTGCAGGGAAGCGCATTTCACTGAATTTACGATGTTACACGTATAAACCTTCATCAACCCGTTAATCCAAAACGCAAATGCCGTTATTTTGCGTCTCTCGCTCCTGCTTGTGATTGACAAAGCTGTCAAACGGGACAATTTGCAAGCGTGCAAGTTTGGATCGGTCTTTTCACGTTTTAATAATTTGCAGTGTTCGACATCTACGTTCAAATCGAGCGGTGCAATATGCAATTCATCCAAAATAATTACAAAGTTATTTTCGCTCTTGTTCTACATATTTTTTTCAAGCGTCAGCTGATGTTTCTACAGTATTAATTTTCCTGCGCCACCACGAACAGAGTTGGAAATAAAACACGCATCCGGGCGTTCAGATGGGTTAAAAAAAACTGCTTAAAAAACATCTGAACAGCGTCTGCTCTCGGTCTCACATTAATTCAGGTGGATTTTTCACAAGCGACAACATTGGCAAACAAAAGTGCTAGCTAATGTTTAATTAGCAAGTTTCACCGAAATGTATTAAAAATAGAGGCTAGCTGCCTGTCCGATGAACAAATAGAGTCACGTCATTTTTTTTCCAGAAATAACTAGCAATACTCCTGCAAATAAATGCTTCGTAACTAAAACGTTTTGACTTTCAATAGAAAATATAGACAACACATGTTCTTACCTTGCAAAAATCGCCTCAGTATTTAATTTGAAGCAGTAAATCCAACACTGGAGTAAATCTCTCGTGATATCACCTTCCCATTGAAATGAAGGAAGACGGTGATGACGATACAGTTATTATTCTTGCCCAGTAACCCCTTAACCAATCACATGTGCCTTTAGCTTGTATTGTCATGAGTATCTGGGCAGATTTCAGAAATAAAATCCCCTTAACCAATCACATGTGTCTTTAGCTTGTATTGTCATGAGTATCTGGGCAGATTTCAGAAATGAAATCGGTGATTGGACGACGATGAAACTGAGACAGGAACCATGGGAATAATTGTTCCCAAATTTGAACGCTCTGGCTGTAAATGGTTAAAGGTTGTTAAAAATTGCATCCGCCACTCAGTTGATGTATATATTGAGTGGGGACACATTGTTTGCTTTTTTTCTGGGATTCGACTGCAAAAGAGCTCAAGCAACTGTTGAACTCAGTCCCTGCACATTCTGGACTCAGACCTGTTGTAAATCATTGAACAATGAGGCTTGGATGCCATCTATTGGACATTTCTTGTAATTGCCACTCAGAGAATGAACAGACAGTGGATTAAACTTTAGTTTTTTAGGCTTTAATTCTTTGTTGTATTCACCTGCTACGGCGTGTGTAACATTTTTCTGTCAACTCTGCATACAGGTGAAACTCGAAAAATTAGAATATCGTGCAAAAGTTAATGTAACCCATACTATGTTGAACACAAGAGGGCAGTATAGCCCTATGTATTACTTCACAAGACCCCCTCCCTTCCTACTCCTCACACAGAGTCTCAAGAGAGTGACTTGCAAATTCTGACATTTTCTCCACATTCAAACCAAAATATCTGACATTCTGTGTGTTGGAGCTAATGACTGTAAATTAGAAAGTTGTCAGGCTTGAGGAGAACTATATCAATACCGATTTTTGTACCTGCAGATGAAACTAACCCCCCACTTTTTTGTCAAAAGGTGGCGCTACTGAGCCCCTCACCACACCCATTTCTGAAACTTTGCACATGTCTACTGGCTAATAAATGTGACGTCTCTGTCGAGTTTCATGCAATTTCAAGTATGTTAAGAGTCTCAAAAGCATCAATAAAGAAAAGTAAAGTTTGAAGCGTTGCCACGGCAACAGTATCTAAGATATCAATAATCCTTTCACAGGTCTAAATCTGCCGTGTGTTTACATTATACACGTAAAGTTTGAAGCAAATCGGGTAAAAACAAGAGGGTGATTTCAAAGCATTTTGAAAGTGACACACTTCCTGCTGCCAGTTGGTGGCGCTATAACTTTGACTCACAATAGTCACATCCATGTGATCGGCCTCTTACAACGAACACACTGCTGAAGTTTCATCAAGATCTGTTAATTTATGCAGAAGTTATAACACACTTCCTGTCTCACTTTTCTCGCCATAAATTTGTTTCCTCGCCACGGCCAAACCGTTCGAGATATCAAAAATCCGCTGGCAATTTTTCATCCTCAATGTCTTGACTTCATGCTGACTGAGATTCGTGGCGATTAAATGATTTCTCTAGGAGGAGTATTTCAAATTCCATTGTATACGTTTTCCAAACAACCCTAAATAGCCGACTTCCTGTTGGGCTGAGGTAAAAAGTAAGAGCATGAAGTATATATGAAACGATGAGATCTATATGTGTACCGACTTTCATATTATTACATGCAAGTGTGTTTGATTTATGGACCAAGGTTTCGGACCCCGTTCCAGGGGGCGCTGTTAAGCCCCCCTGCCACGCCCGGGTACCATCTTCAGCCCAGCCCTGATGGCCGCGGGTTCTGACCCGTGTGCAAAGTTTCAAGAGTTTTAGAGCACGTTAAGGCCCCCAAAAGTGCCCGAATAGTCGATAAAATAATAATAATAATAATAATAATAATAATAATAATAATAATAATAATCCTAAGGAAAACAATAGGGCCTTCGCCTTTTCAGGCTTGGGCCCTAATAATTAAAGCTGCAAGCAGCGATGACGGGCCCAAGCCGGTGGCACCGCAACCCCGGTGCCTTTAGTTACCGGGTTCATTTCCACTTGGTGGCTTTCGGAAAACAAAGGATGATGGACACAGCAACAACTCAAAAATATAGCTGCAAGCAGCAATGCGATTCCTCCTCAAAATGGCAAATCATTTAAAATTGATCAATAGAGGGTTGGGGTTAAACCCTCCCAATGAAAAAATCCAAAAAACATGTCTTTCTGTCTGAATCCTAAACTAAACATTTTCAGTGTACAGGAAAATCCATCATGCCGGACCTTATGGATCCTGTAGGGTTTTTTGTTTACAATGAGAAATGAGGTATGTTCACCAGATTTCAGAAAAACTAAATAAATGGGGTGGAAATACAATCACTTTAAAAAAATGACATTTGGGCATGGCCTGTAGCGCCCCCTAAGGGCGAATGTGAGCCATTCTTGGTTTGTAGGTTCCTGTTGGCCTGTAGTATTAATGTACCAAATTAGAAAGTATTTGACAAAAAAAATGTGCAATTTGGGAATGGCCTTTAGCGCCCCCTAAGGGCGAATGTGAGACATTCTTGGTTTGTGGGTTCCTGTTGGCCTGTAGTATCAATGTACCAAATTAGAACATGTTTGACCAGCAAATGGGAATTTAGGGCGTTGCCTGTAGCGCCCCTTAAGGGCGAATGTGGGCCATTCTTGTTTTGTGGGTTCCTGTTGGCCTGTAGTATCAATGTACCAAATTAGAACATTTTTGACCAGAAAATGGGAATTTTGGGCATGGCCTGTAGCGCCCCCTAAGGGCGAATGTGGGATATTCTTTACACAGTACTTCAGAGTGATGTCATCTTGAAGTATAAATATATAGGTCTATTTCTAACCCACACCTATAATATCACTTCTGAAGGCATGGATTTAACCACTGGAGTGGTATGGATTACTTTTATGCTGCATTTATGTGATTTTTGTAGCTTCTGAGTTCTGATCACCATTCAAGTCATTGAAAGGTCCAACAGGGTTGAGATAATCTTCTAAAAAGCTTAATTTGTGTTCACTAGAAGAAAGAAAACAATACACATCTGGGATGGAATGAGGGTGAGTATACGATGAGAGAAATTTATTTTTGGGGTGAAAACCATTTGTAGGCCTACTTTTTATTTAGTTGGAAAATTGTTACTGTCTCTTTAAGAGGATTTTAAACGCATTTCATTCAAGGCACAGTCTGTGCGGCTTGTTTTATTGAGTTTAATCTTTTGAGAACTGTGAAGTCTCATTATTTTCGTGCTGTTACATCTGTATTCATTTCAGAGATTACTTGATTGAGATTGTGAAACTACATACAACCGACAAACCTCCATGAAGATGCGAGTAAAAATGAGATGCGTCGCGCTGTCAGACACAACGCTGATAATCATTCTCGGAAGTGTTGATACTAGATTTAGATTCGCGATTTCTTCATCAACTGTTTATGTTCACTTGGGACAAAACAGACAATATATCATGTAATTTGACATTTTGTAGTATGAAATTGTCCGTTCAAACGCAAGAAGAAGCGAATGCGATCTCTCATCGGGGCTCGTGAGTTAGACGTGACGCTGCTCGCTGTTTCACACAAATATTTATTTGAGTTGTTTTGCCATTTGTTGAGTTGAATGGTGTAAAATCGCTTGAAAGTTCAAACAGGAAAGTGTTAAAAACACATACAACAGACAAACATTGCTCGCACTGAAGATGTGTTCATTGAAGAAAAGTGTTCGCGGAGTTTCACTTGATTTTTCTGACGTGTATCAGACCGCTAAGACAGATTCGGCGCACACGGTTTATTTTCGTTATTTTACAAAAGCTCAAGGTTTTGTTGTTATTGTAAGTGTACACAAATAACAGTAGACCTTTTATAGTTTGTAATGATCTCTTCCATGTATCTGAATGGGCAAAAATGACGCAGTATTTTGTTTAAGTTTTTTCCGCTGTTTAGAACAATGCATCTGAAAGGACATTACAGCGCCATTGTTGACCCCCGTAATAATGCCAGAATTCAATAATGGTTCCCGATTTCAGATTCCTCGTTAACATTTATTTGAGTTGTAATGCCATTTGTTGAGTTGAATAGTGTAAAATCGCTTGAATATTCAAACTGGGAAGCAGTAACTCTCATCGGGGCTCGTGCGTTAGACGCGACGCATCTCGCGGTTTCACACAAAACTGCTCACAAACATTTATTTGAGTTGTTTCGTCATTTTTTTTTCAAGAAATAACTAGCAATACTCCTACAAATAAATGCTTCGTAACTAAAACGTTTTGACTTTCAATAGAAAATATAGACAACACATGTTAAATGACATTCTTACCTTGCAAAAATCGCCTCAGTATTTAATTTGAAGCAGTAAATCCAACACTGGAGTAAATCTCTCGTGATATCACCTTCCCATTGAAATGAAGGAAGACGGTGATGACGATACAGTTATTATTCTTGCCCAGTAACCCCTTAACCAATCACATGTGCCTTTAGCTTGTATTGTCATGAGTATCTGGGCAGACTTCAGAAATAAAATCGGTGATCGGACGACGATGACACTGAGACAGGAACCATGGGAATAATTGTTCCCAAATTTGAACGCTCTGGCTGTAAATGGTTAAAGGTTGTTAAAAATTGTATCCTCCACTCAGTTGATGTATATATTGAGTGGGGACACATTGTTTGCCTTTTTTCTGGGATTCGACTGCAAAAGAGCTCAAGCAACTGTTGAACTCAGTCCCTGCCCATTCTGGACTCAGACCTGTTGTAAATCATTGAACAATGAGGATTGGATGCCCTCTATTGGACATTTATTGTAATTGCCACTCAGAGAATGAACAGACAGTGGATTAAACTTTAGTTTTTTAGGCTTTAGTTCTTTGTTGTATTCACCTGCTACGGCGTGTGTAACATTTTTCTGTCAACTCTGCATACAGGTGAAACTCGAAAAATTTGAATATCGTGCAAAAGTTAATGTAACCCATACTATGTTGAACACAAGAGGGCAGTATAGCCCTATGTATTACTTCACAAGACCCCCTCCCTTCCTACTCCTCACACACAAAGTCTTAGAGAGTGACTTGCAAAATTCTGACATTTTCTCCACATTCAAACCAAAATATCTGACTTTCTGTTGGTCGGAGCTAATGACTGTAAATTAGAAAGTTGTCCGGCTTGAGGAGAACTATATCAATACCAATTTTTGTACCTGTAGATGAAACTAACCCCCCACTTTTTTGTCAAAAGGTGGCGCTACTGAGCCCCTCACCACACCCATTTCTGAAACTTTGCACATGTCTACTGGCTAATAAATGTGACGTCTCTGTCGAGTTTCATGCAATTTCAAGTATGTTAAGAGTCTCAAAAGCATCAATAAAGAAAAGTAAAGTTTGAAGTGTTGCCACGGCAACAGTATCTAAGATATCAATAATCCTTTCACAGGTCTAAATCTGCCTTGTGTTTACATTATACACGTAAAGTTTGAAGCAAATCGGGTAAAAACAAGAGGGTGATTTCAAAGCATTTTGAAAGTGACACACTTCCTGCTGCCAGTTGGTGGCGCTATAACTTTGACTCACAATAGTCACATCCATGTGATCGGCCTCTTACAACGAACACACTGCTGAAGTTTCATCAAGATCTGTTAATTTATGCAGAAGTTATAACACACTTCCTGTCTCACTTTTCTCGCCATAAATTTGTTTCCTCGCCACGGCCAAACCGTTCGAGATATCAAAAATCCGCTGGCAATTTTTCATCCTCAATGTCTTGACTTCATGCTGACTGAGATTCGTGGCGATTAAATGATTTCTCTAGGAGGAGTATTTCAAATTCCATTGTATACGTTTTCCAAACAACCCTAAATAGCCGACTTCCTGTTGGGCTGAGGTAAAAAGTAAGAGCATGAAGTATATATGAAACGATGAGATCTATATGTGTACCGACTTTCATATTATTACATGCAAGTGTGTTTGATTTATGGACCAAGGTTTCGGACCCCGTTCCAGGGGGCGCTGCTGAGCCCCCCTGCCACGCCCGGGTACCATCTTCAGCCCAGCCCTGATGGCCGCAGGTTCTGACCCGTGTGCAAAGTTTCAAGAGTTTTAGAGCATGTTAAGGCCCCCAAAAGTGCCCGAATAGTCGATAAAATAATAATAATAATAATAATAATAATAATAATCCTAAGGAAAACAATAGGGCCTTCGCCTTTTCAGGCTTAAAAGTGCCCGAATAGTCGATAAAATAATAATAATAATAATAATAATAATAATAATAATAATCCTAAGGAAAACAATAGGGCCTTCGCCTTTTCAGGCTTGGGCCCTAATAATAATAATAATAATAATAATAATAATAATAATTAAAGCTGCAAGCAGCGATGACGGGCCCAAGCCGGTGGCACCGCAACCCTGGTGCCTTTAGTTACCGGGCTCATTTCCACTTGGTGGCTTTCGGAAAACAAAGGATGGTGGACACAGCAACAACTCAAAAATATAGCTGCAAGCAGCAATGCGATTCCTCCTCAAAATGGCAAATCATTTAAAATTGATCAATAGAGGGTTGGGGTTAAACCCTCCCAATGAAAAAATCCAAAAAACATGTCTTTCTGTCTGAATCCTAAACTAAACATTTTCAGTGTACAGGAAAATCCATCATGCCAGACCTTATGGATCCTGGAGGGTTTTTTGTTTACAATGAGAAATGAGGTATGTTCACCAGGTTTCAGAAAAACTAAATAAATGGGGTGGAAATACAATCACTTTGAAAAATTGACATTTGGGCATGGCCTGTAGCGCCCCCTAAGGGCGAATGTGAGCCATTCTTGGTTTGTAGGTTCCTGTTGGCCTGTAGTATTAATGTACCAAATTAGAAAGTATTTGACAAAAAAATGTGCAATTTGGGAATGTCCTTTAGCGCCCCCTAAGGGCAAATGTGAGACATTCTTGGTTTGTGGATTTCTGTTGGCCTGTAGTGTCAATAGACCAAATTAGAAAATTTTTGACCATAAAATGGGAATTTTGGGCATAGCCTGTAGCGCCCCCTAATGGCGAATATGGGCAATTCTTTGTTTGTGGGTTCCTGTTGGCCTGTAGTATCAATGTACCAAATTAGAACATTTTTGACCAGCAAATGGGAATTTAGGGCGTGGCCTGTAGCGCCCCCTAAGGGCGAATGTGGGCCATTCTTGGTTTGTGGATTACTGTTGGCCTGTAGGATCAATATACAAAATTAGAACATTTTTGCCCAGAAAATGGGAATTTTGGGCATGGCCTGTAGCGCCCCCTAAGGGCGAATGTGGGATATTCTTTACGCAGTACTTCAGAGTGATGTCATCTTGAAGTATATATATATAGGTCTGTTTCTAACCCACACCTATAATATCACTTCTGAAGGCATGGTTTAAACCAATGGAGTGGTATGGATTACTTTTATGCTGCATTTATGTGATTTTTGTAGCTTCTGAGTTCTGATCACCATTCAAGTCATTGAAAGGTCCAACAGGGTTGAGATAATCTTCTAAAAAGCTTAATTTGTGTTCACTAGAAGAAAGAAAATAATACACATCTGGGATGGAATGAGGGTGAGTATACGATGAGAGAAATTTATTTTGGGGGTGAAAACCATTTGTAGGCCTACTTTTTATTTACTTGGAAAATTGTTACTGTCTCTTTAAGAGGATTTTAAACGCATTTCATTCAAGGCACAGTCTGTGCGGCTTGTTTTATTGAGTTTAATCTTTTGAGAACTGTGAAGTCTCATTATTTTCGTGCTGTTACATCTGTATTCATTTCAGAGATTACTTGATTGAGATTGTGAAACTACATACAACCGACAAACCTCCATGAAGATGCGAGTAAAAATGAGATGCCTCGCGCTGTCAGACACAACGCTGATAATCATTCTCGGAAGTGTTGATACTAGATTTAGATTCGCGATTTCTTCATCAACTGTTTATGTTCACTTGGGACAAAACAGACAATATATCATGTAATTTGACATTTTGTTTATGAAATTGTCCGTTCAAACGCAAGATGAAGCGAATGCGATCTCTCATCGGGGCTCGTGCGTTAGACGCGACGCATCTCGCGGTTTCACACAAAACTGCTCACAAACATTTATTTGAGTTGTTTTGTCATTTTTTTCCAGAAATAACTAGCAATACTCCTACAAATAAATGCTTCGTAACTAAAACGTTTTGACTTTCTATAGAAAATATAGACAACACGTTCTTACCTTGCAAAAATCGCCTCAGTATTTAATTTGAAGCAGTAAATCCAACAATGGAGTAAATCTCTCGTGATATCACCTTTCCATTGAAATGAAGGAAGACGGTGATGACGATACAGTTATTATTCTTGCCCAGTAACCCCTTAACCAATCACATGTGCCTTTAGCTTGTATTGTCATGAGTATCTGGGCAGATTTCAGAAATAAAATCGGTGATCGGACGACGATGACACTGAGACAGGAACCATGGGAATAATTGTTCCCAAATTTGAACGCTCTGGCTGTAAATAGTTAAAGGTTGTTAAAAATTGTATCCTCCACTCAGTTGATGTATATATTGAGTGGGGACACATTGTTTGCCTTTTTTCTGGGATTCGACTGCAAAAGAGCTCAAGCAACTGTTGAACTCAGTCCCTGCCCATTCTGGACTCAGACCTGTTGTAAATCATTGAACAATGAGGCTTGGATGCCATCTATTGGACATTTCTTGTAATTGCCACTCAGAGAATGAACAGACAGTGGATTAAACTTTAGTTTTTTAGGCTTTAGTTCTTTGTTGTATTCACCTGCTACGGCGTGTGTAACATTTTTCTGTCAACTCTGCATACAGGTGAAACTCGAAAAATTAGAATATCGTGCAAAAGTTAATGTAACCCATACTATGTTGAACACAAGAGGGCAGTATAGCCCTATGTATTACTTCACAAGACCCCCTCCCTTCCTACTCCTCACACACAGAGGCTCACAGAGTGACTTGCAAAATTCTGACATTTTCTCCACATTCAAACCAAAATATCTGACTTTCTGTTGGTCGGAGCTAATGACTGTAAATTAGAAAGTTGTCCGGCTTGAGGAGAACTATATCAATACCAATTTTTGTACCTGTAGATGAAACTAACCCCCCACTTTTTTGTCAAAAGGTGGCGCTACTGAGCCCCTCACCACACCCATTTCTGAAACTTTGCACATGTCTACTGGCTAATAAATGTGACGTCTCTGTCGAGTTTCATGCAATTTCAAGTAGGTTAAGAGTCTCAAAAGCATCAATAAAGAAAAGTAAAGTTTGAAGCGTTGCCACGGCAACAGTATCTAAGATATCAATAATCCTTTCACAGGTCTAAATCTGCCGTGTGTTTACATTATACACGTAAAGTTTGAAGCAAATCGGGTAAAAACAAGAGGGTGATTTCAAAGCATTTTGAAAGTGACACACTTCCTGCTACCAGTTGGTGGCGCTATAACTTTGACTCACAATAGTTACATCCATGTGATCGGCCTCTTACAACGAACACACTGCTGAAGTTTCATCAAGATCTGTTAATTTATGCAGAAGTTATAACACACTTCCTGTCTCACTTTTCTCGCCATAATTTTGTTTCCTCGCCACGGCCAAACCGTTCGAGATATCAAAAATCCGCTGGCAATTTTTCATCCTCAATGTCTTGACTTCATGCTGACTGAGATTCGTGGCGATTAAATGATTTCTCTAGGAGGAGTATTTCAAATTCCATTGTATACGTTTTCCAAACAACCCTAAATAGCCGACTTCCTGTTGGGCTGAGGTAAAAAGTAAGAGCATGAAGTATATATGAAACGATGAGATCTATATGTGTACCGACTTTCATATTATTACATGCAAGTGTGTTTGATTTATGGACCAAGGTTTCGGACCCCGTTCCAGGGGGCGCTGCTGAGCCCCCCTGCCACGCCCGGGTACCATCTTCAGCCCAGCCCTGATGGCCGCAGGTTCTGACCCGTGTGCAAAGTTTCAAGAGTTTTAGAGCATGTTAAGGCCCCCAAAAGTGCCCGAATAGTCGATAAAATAATAATAATAATAATAATAATAATAATAATAATAATAATAATCCTAAGGAAAACAATAGGGCCTTCGCCTTTTCAGGCTTGGGCCCTAATAATAATCCTAAGGAAAACAATAGGGCCTTCACCTTTTCAGGCTTGGGCCCTAATAATAATCCTAAGGAAAACAATAGGGCCTTCGCCTTTTCAAGGCTTGGGCCCTAATAAATAATCAGGAGGAAAACAATAGGGCCTTCGCCTTTTCAAGGCTTGGGCCCTAATAATCAGGAGGAAAACAATAGGGCCTTCGCCTTTTCAAGGCTTGGGCCCTAATAATAATCCTAAGGAAAACAATAGGGCCTTCGCCTTTTCAAGGCTTGGGCCCTAATTCCTGTAATTGTTCATTTTATTACTGACTGTTTCATTGAATAATATCTTCAAACCATTGAATTAGTTAATAATTTTGTTAATTAGTGTGTTTAACCATTTAAGCATGGATGGGCCCACAAGAAAAGCCAAAATACTAATAACTACAGTCTTGGCCAACACAAAATTTTATTTGAAAGTTTAGAAGCTCTACTTTCCAATGCATGTTGATATTATGACCAAAACTGAACAAGTGCTTTGAAATTTGCTGACAAATCAGAAGTGCTACGTTTTTAGAATTAAAAATATTTGTTCTTTGCAGATTATAGCAATCAGTAAAAACATCAAACTGATCAAATAGTCATGTCTCATATGTTGTTGAAAATCTCTCAAAGAGTAAAATACAACCAGACTATTTGTTTTACTCACAGACAAAATTATAGTAATAGCTAAATATATGTCTTTGACAATTATGTTGGTGTTGCTTATATGCCGTGTTTTTGCTTATCACGTATCATTATTTAGAGTCTGTGATTATCTTTCAAATGAGTCCACACACAAGATAATCAGATGTATAGATCATTAGATTATCTAGACTCAATGATGACTCAAATGACACAGAATGAAACTCATTCTGTGAAGTCTCATGACTAAAATCATGTCTGCATGCTATGCAAAGCTTTAGTGTTTGCATGTGTGGATTAGTGCTTATGTACAATTATTATGTTTTATTTGTTTGGAGAGGCTTTTGGACACTATCATAAAATATTTTCGTAATGTTATAACTTTTGATTGTGTTTTCAAATCAACAAATTATCTCAGATACAGCTTACAAAAGCAGTTTTTTGTAGCCATCTTATTTACACCCAAATATATATCATAAAATATAAAAACAATAATCCAGAATGCTTGCGTGGTCCTCAGAATGGTTTGTTTGCTGGCCTTCTCTGCATATTGCAGCGCCAGTTTGTGGTCCGTTCTGCATAACGCTGCAGCTAATTTTAGCTTGTTCTGTGACACTGCCACACATTCGATCCATTTTGCGGCCAACCCACCAGCCCGCTCGTTTCTTCTGAATGGCCGCAAAGTGCGTTGGCCCACCGGGAAAATGCCCAGTATGCCAGATTACCAGTCCAGCCCTGAACACAATTCAAATACATCAATTACTTTTTTTTGGTAAATGTTTAATATATGTGTGTGTGTGTGTGTGTGTGTGTGTGTGTGTGTGTGTGTGTGTGTGTGGGCATGTTTATGAGGAACATTTTTTTAGGTTATAAACTGGTAATTACAAGGGTATTAAGCTATAAATGTGCTTTATGAGGACATTTCTAGCGTCCCCATAATTTAAATAGCTTAAAAAACATATTAAACAATGTTTTATTGAAAATGTAAAAATGCAGAATGTTTTTTGTGAGGGTTAGGTTTAGGAGTTGTGTTGGGTTTAGGGGTTGTGTTGGGTTTAGGGGTTGTGTTAGGGTTAGGGGTTGTGTTGGGTTTAGGGTTTGTGTTGGGTTTCGGGGTTGTGTTATGTTTAGAGGTTGTGTTGGGTTTAGGAGTTGTGTTGGGTGTAGGGTTTGTGTTGGGTTTAGGGGTTGTGTTAGGGTTAGGGGTTGTGTTGGGTTTAGGGGTTGTGTTGGGTTTAGGGGTTGTGTTAGGGTTAGGGGTTGTGTTGGGTTTAGGGGTTGTGTTGGGTTTAGGGGTTGTGTTAGGGTTAGGGGTTGTGTTGGGTTTAGGGTTTGTGTTGGGTTTCGGGGTTGTGTTATGTTTAGAGGTTGTGTTGGGTTTAGGAGTTGTGTTGGGTGTAGGGTTTGTGTTGGGTTTAGGGGTTGTGTTAGGGTTAGGGGTTGTGTTGGGTGTAGGGTTTGTGTTGGGTTTAGGGGTTGTGTTAGGGTTAGGGGTTGTGTTGGGTTTAGGGGTTGTGTTGGGTTTAGGGGTTGTGTTAGGGTTAGGGGTTGTGTTGGGTTTAGGGTTTGTGTTGGGTTTCGGGGTTGTGTTATGTTTAGGGGTTGTGTTGGGTTTAGGAGTTGTGTTGGGTGTAGGGTTTGTGTTGGGTTTAGGGGTTGTGTTAGGGTTAGGGGTTGTGTTGGGTTTAGGGGTTGTGTTAGGTTTAGGAGTTGTGTTGGGTTTAGGGGTTGTGTTGGGTTTAGGGGTTGTGTTGGGTTTAGGGATTGTGTTAGGGTTAGGGGTTGTGTTGGGTTTAGGGGTTGTGTTGGGTTTAGGGGTTGAGTTGGGTTTAGGTGTTGTGTTATATTTAGGGGTTGTGTTGGGTTTAGGGTTTGTGTTGGGTTTCGGGGTTGTGTTAGGTTTAGGGGTTGTGTTATGTTTAGGGGTTGTGTTGGGTTTAGGAGTTGTGTTGGGTGTAGGGGTTGTGTTGGGCTTAGGGGTTGCGTTGGGTTTAGGGGTTGAGTTGGTTTTAGGTGTTGTGTTATATTTAGGGGTTGTGTTGGGTTTAGGGTTTGTGTCGGGTTTCGGGGTTGTGTTAGGTTTAGGTGTTGTGTTATGTTTAGGGGTTGTGTTAGGTTTAGGGGTTGTGTTGGGTTTAGGGGTTGTGTTAGGTTTAGGTGTTGTGTTGGGTTTAGGGGTTGTGTTAGGTTTAGGGGATAGAATCTATAGTTTGTACAGTATAAAAATCATTATGTCTGTGGAGATTTCTCGTAATGATAGGTAAACCGGAGTGAGTGTTTGTGAGTGTGTGTGTGTGTGTGTGTGTGTGTGTGTGTGTGTGTGTGTGTGTGCGTGTGATGCCCTAATGTGTGGCAGTGTAACAGAGTACAGAGTATTGGTGGATTCCTGCTTCCCCCGCCCACCTTTTGCAGAGGTCCATAAGGAGCTGACTAAGGAATTGGGCCATTTGGTTCAAATTTGGCTATTTCCATTCAATGCCTTTATGCTTCAGGTGATTCAGCATGGCAGCATGATCAGCAAAATAAGGGATGAATTTATGATATCACCCAACTAAGCCCAGGAATCTCTGTAATGATGGGATATCATGTGGAGTGGGATAATGAGTAATGGCAGCAATTTTCTCAGGGTCTACCTCCATCCCTTTTCCTGTAATGACATGAGAAAATTGCATTTCTTCAAATTTAAGCTCAAAATCCTGGAGTTTTCTGAAAACTGCCACTAGATCATTATGGTGTTGCTCTTTTGTTGGGGAGTACACAATGATGTCATCTATGTACAAAGCAATTATGTCCTTTAGTCTTTGGAATGTCGCTCCAGCATGTTTGAGACCAAAGGGCATGGTCAAGAAATTATACACTTCATAGGGGGTAATGAATGCAGTCTTTTCCCTACTGTTCTTCTCTATTTCCACCTGCCAATAACCTGAATTTAGGTCAAGAGTGCTGAAGTATTTTACACCATGCAGCAATTCCAGCATATCATGGGCATGGTGTAGGCATCCAGTTGGGTTTTGGCATTTAGATATCTGTAGTCTACACAGAATTGCAGGCTCCCATCTCACTTTGGAACTAGTACTGCTGGTGATGACCAAGAAAAAGGGAAAAAGTTCATTCATCCTCTAATCCTGAGCCCATAACTTTACAAAATTCAGCTGCACTCCAGATCGACTTAGGAATTCAAGTCCTAGTATGAGGAGAAAAGCAAGTTGATCATCAGACATAACTTGAGTGTCCACAGTCCACAGGAGCCCATGCCTTTCGTAAGTAATAGGTTCTCTGCCTTCTGATGCATGTGCCTTCCCTTCTGCTAGCACAAAGACCCTGCTGAAGTTTTCCTGCACCTCCTTAACAGGTTTTGCCAAATTTTCCCATAACTGCTTCTGCATTAATTTGTAAGTAGAACTGGTGTCAATAATGGCATCTATTTGGAATCCACGTATTCTTATGGCAACCTTAAGCAGTGGAAGTGTGGTAGACTGAACTAAAGACACTTGGTGAGTTTGGCCACTAGGGGGTTTTGTGATGTTGATGTGGCGAGAGGTACTCTCCCCTTTCGTTGACTTTGAGTCTTTTTTTAGTTCAGGTCCCTTTCAACCATTGATCCAACGTAACTAACTGTTTTACCATATGTACCACACCTCTCAGACTGCCTGCCAGTGAAGTGTTGCAATTATTTAGAATTCTCCACGTCAGGTAGGTCAGCCTTCCACTTTAAGCACAATGCTCTGTAGTCATAAGCAAAGTCTCGAATACATTGGTCAGGGCCTTGAACCTTAGTTTTGAATTGATCCTCTACCTCTGTGAGGTAGTCCGCAGGAAGAAAGCTGCCAAAAATGCTTTTTTTAAACACAGCCCAGCTATATATCTTATCCTTCTCTGCCATCAACCAGCTTCTGGGAGGCCCAGTGAGTACAGCATTGAGAGCGGCCATGAGTTCTGTATCTGACATGGGTCTGAGCATCAAGAAATGTTCACATTTCTCTATAAACTCCAACACATCACTTGTTTCTCTCATCTCTCCAAAACTAGGAAATTCTAAATTACTTGGAGGATTGGGTTAAGAAGCAGATGGGATGGATGAATGTTGCCCTTCACTGTCAGAAGGGACTTCCCTAAAAGAAAACTGTGACAGAGTAGTACTGGTTTTCCTGATGCAGGCAATTTCTTTTCTCCATTGCTCACCCCTCCTTTGGAGACTGCCTACCACTCCTTGTTCTAGCTGAGCTAGTGATCTTTGCACTGCTGCTTCCACATCCTCAAACCGCTGTTCAATGGAATCTCGCAATCCAGACTCTCTGTTTACAGCACTTTCATTGGAAGATCTAAAATCATTTTTCAGTGAATATATTTTTTCTTTGGACAATCTGAGAGAGGCTGAATACTTCAGATTCTTCCAAACACACTGCTAACAGGGTTCAGAGCTGACTGTTCATCTTCATCACTCTCCTCTGCTGGACTATCAATATACATCTCAATCAACAGAGAGCTAATTTCAACCACTGGAGCTGGGTTTCTATAAGTGCCTCCAGGAGGAGGGATGAAGGGAAGGGACTCTGCACCACCTATATTGCTGGATAATGCATCTATCAGGAGCATTATCAGAATTTATCTCAGCCTGAAACCTAACACTATTACACTCATTGTGTGTATGAAAATAATATACAGCAATGTGTGATACAAATGAAATAATACTGTGGCATGGTGGAGGGCGGGGCCGGGTCGTGACTCAACACGCCCGGTCCCATATTAGGCTAATTAAGCCTCCGAGAGGGTTAAAGGCCGATTGTGGATGACGTGCGGGAGAGAGAGAGATCGTTCACAGACATGTCCGTTGTCTTATGTGTTTGTCTTTTGAGTTCTCCATTAAACCTATTATTTTATATGTCAAGCCGGTCGTCGTCCGCAATCGGCCTTTAATCCTCTCAGAGGCTTAATTAGCCTAATATGGGACCGGGCGTGTTGAGTCACGACCCGGCCCCGCCCTCCACCATGCCACAAATACACTTAAAATAATTTTGACTGATTCCCTGTATGGGCCACGATATGTAACAAACTGGCTTCTGCTTATTGAGAAACACAACTGTTACTGCAAGGATCAAGTATTCTGAAATAGTGCAATCAGTTCAATGGTTTGATATTAAACTCCAATTCACCAAAAGAGGCAGAAGTCAAATTAAAAATCAGATATATTGTTAAACAGAAATATTCAAACACAAGTAACAAATAAAGTCACTCCATAAACGTCTTATCTTGCAATATGTCCTTTTTATGTCATCCAAAAAAGAGAGGTTTGTTTGAGACCCTAACCCGGGCCTTATTCTGATTTCCTTGGTGAATTTGCAATTTTTTTATCAGATCTTGTAGTTACTGTAGATAGAGCTTTAATTGTTGGTGACTTCAACATTCACATATATAATGAAAATGATACATTGGGATTAGCATTTTTCGATATTCTCAACTCTCTTGGAGTCAGATAAAATGTAACAGGACCAACTCATCGCCATAATCATACGCTAGATTTAATTTTGTCATATAGAGTTGATAAAATAGAAATTCTGCAGCAGAGTGATGACACCTCAGATCATTACCTTGTATCTTGTATTCTGCAATCAGGTTCAGGTAGAACTATTCTTTTGACCACTAAAGATAGCTTCACTAATAATCTTCCAGATCTATCTCATACACTCAATAAACCCTAAAGCCCAGAAGAACTTGATGAAATAACCAAAAATATAAATGCATTCTTCTCTAGCAATCTTGATTTTTGTCGCCCCACTTCGATTAAAGAAAATGAAAGAAATAAGCCTTGCACCATGGTACAATGATCACATGTGGAGCGCATGTGGAAAAATACTAAATTAGAGGTATTTCTTGGTGCATGGAAGGATAGTGCATATTTTAGAAAACTCATAGAAAATAACCACAACAATCCTAGATGTTTATTCAGTACTGTGGCTAAATTGGTTAGGAATAAAGCCTCAACAGAACCAGATATTATGTTGCAGCACAAGAATAATGACTTCATGAATTTCTTTACAGATAAAATTGAAATAATTAGAAATAAAACTGGAATTATGCAATCATCTGTCATAGCACCTCAGAAAACAGCGTCTCATAATTTTCCTCGTGTGCAACTTCAATCCATCTCTGTCATAGGTCATGAAGAGCTAACAAAATTTATCGAAACATCAAAAGCCACAACATGTTTGTTAGATCTTATACCAAATAATCTCTTAAAAGATGTATCTGTAATCTTGTAATTTCAGAACCTCTTCTTAATATTATTAACTCCTCGCTATGCTTAGGACATGTCCCAAGAAACTTTAAAATGGCAGTTATCAAACCACTTACTAAGAAGCCACAACTTGATCCTGGAGAACTGGCTAATTATAGACTGATTTCAAATCTCCCGTTTATGTCAAAAATACTAGAAATGGTTGTATCCTCCCAAATATGTTCAATTCTACAGAGAAATAGAATATGCAAAGAATTTCAGTCTGGATTTAGGCCACAGTACAGAGACTTCACTTAGAGTTACAAATGACTTGCTCTTATCATCTTATCGCGGCTGCATTTCTCCTCTAGTGCTTTTAGATCTTAGTGCTGCATTCGACACAATAGATCACGACATTCTCTTGAATAGGCTAGAGAATTATGTTGGCATTTGTGGAGTTGCATTAGCATGGTTTAGGTCATATTTAGCAGACCACTACCACTTTGTCTATGTAAATGAGGAATTGTCAAACCAAACAAAAGTAAAATATGGAGTGCCACAGGGATCAGTTTTAGGGCTATTTTTTAAGTTATTTTTCTCCATTAATCAACATCTTATGGAGTTTTGTGTTCCTTGCCGCAGTCACCTTCAGCTTGCTCACTGGGGTTTATTAATACAATTATTATTTAATTACTTATTTTTAAACACAATTAACTATCGTATTTTATATAATTACACAATGATGATTCATCAACATTATAGACATTGCAGTTTTATCATATGTTAATGCCTGATCTTCTGTAAAGCTGCTTTGAAACAATGTGTGTTGTGAAAGGCACTATACAAATAAAATTGACTTGACTTGACTACACCAACACGACACTGTACAACACCTAAATAACACTACAATATAATACATCAATACAACATATTCAACACAACCTAAGAAAACAACACAGTAAAACAACAGTACAACACTACACACCAATAAAACACAACACACTAATACAATAAAACACCTTTAAATCACAATACAACAACTATTCAGCAAAACACAACAACACAATGCAATACAGCAACAACATTACACATTGAAAATAATACAAAACAATACATCAACAACTTGATAATACACTAATACAACACTACAATACTACTCTAACACAATTAAGTGCTACACAATACACCAACACAACACTAAATAACACTTCCAAAACAACAGTAAAACAATATACACCTACCTGACAACAGAACAATGCAATGCAATACCTAGACAACACAATGCACAAGATGGTCCAGAATAAACAAATACATCATTGTGATTTCTCTTAAAAAGAACTAAACCACTCATCTCGTCATAGTGATTCAATTGATTTTTATATTTTGACAGTTTTGACACCAATGTGGCCTATTTTCATGATCTCATAATCTCATAAGAAGTCTCACAATCTGACTGTTCAACCTGCGGTATTAGTGTGAATTTAAGCATGGAAACTTCATAAATGATCTCAGCTCCGAGTTAAAGACTTCAAAACCCAATATAAATAACTTCTGCTCATTTTAAGAGGACATGCATACAGTATATTAGCATCAATTACACACTCCAATCTTTACATGTCAAAGTCTTCCTGACTTTCAGAAAGTTAACGTGTCTTTCCTCACAGTAAACTCATGTTAAACTCTATGTACCTGCTTTTGGCTGCATTAACCCTTTAAGCTCTGAAGGACTTTTTAAAGATTTCCTGTTTCAGTGGCATTCTCAAAATTAAAGGCTTATAACTCAACAAAAAACAAGGAGGGTGAAGTGTTTGGTATTATTGTAAAGAAAACTTTTCTAGTTTTTAATTATATAGATTATGATTCAGTCTGAGACTCTCAGCCTAAGAAACTGCTGAAAACTTTGTTTTTCATATTTTTTGCAAAACAAAAATATTTTCAATATTTTCACCATCTTGATTGCTCAAGATGGCACCGAGTATGGCTGATGCGTCGCGGGCTCCGTCAAAACACTGCAGTTTATTGTTTGTTTTGTTTACAGTTCTGTGTTTTTTTGTCTTGGATGTTGTCTGCCTTATTGTGTACGACAGACAAACGCTTTTGGACATTGGTTCGGCAATCACACACCGAAAACCGGACTTCAAATTCCTCAATGCCGACCCGCGGTTTACAAACACGCCAGTGGAGCCCTTTGTCTGGGCTGCCCGGCCGCGGAAACGCAGAAGGAAAAGAGGAAAAAGAGCCGGCGTTCTCATCAGAGTAAGACGTCGCGCAAATCGCCCCCCACTACCCAGTATACTACTGGCAAATGTTCAGTCTCTGGACAACAAGCTCTACGAGCTGAGAGCGCGGATCTCTTTCCAACGAGAGATGAGAGATTGCTGTGTTATCTGTTTTACGGAAACCTGGATGTCCGCGGAGATTCCAGACTCGGCCATCGAACCCACGGGTTTCTCCGTGCACCGAGCGGACAGAGCGAAAGACCTCTCAGGTAAAAGCAGAGGTGGAGGTTCATTGTTGCCGGGGACTTCAACAAAGCCAACTTTAAAACAATAGCACCAAAATACCACCAACACATCAACTTCAACACACGAGGGGACCGGGTTTTGGATCATTGCTATTCTCCTTTCCGGGATGGCTACAAATCCCTCCCCCGCCCACCATTTGGCAAATCCGACCACTCTTCCGTTCTGCTTCTGCCCGCTTACAGGCAGAAACTGAAACGGGAAGCGCCCACCCTCAGAACGATCCAGTGCTGGTCGGACCAATCAGACTCTGCGCTACAGGACTGTTTTGATCACGCAGACTGGGAGATGTTCCAGTCTGCCTCCGATGACGACATCGAGGTTTACGCTGATAGCGTAACGTGTTTCATCAGGAAGTGCGTAGAGGACGTTGTTCCGACAAAAACTATGCGGATCTACCCCAACCAGAAACCGGCACTTGCTGCGCGGACCACCACTTTTAATTCCGGGAACGAGGAGGAGCGTAAACAAGCCAGTTATGCCCTCTGTAACTCCATCAGTGCAGCCAAATGCCAGTACAGGCACAAAATTGAAGGACAGTTCAACACCACTGACTCTAGAAGTATGTGGCAGGGAATTAACACCATCACGGACTATAAACAGAATAAAAACTCCGCCATGAACACCGCTGCCTCTCTCCCGGACGAGCTTAATAAATTTTATGCTCGTTTCGACGACAACAACACCGCCCTCGCGGAGAGAGCACTCGCGTCCGATACTACAGAGGTTGGTTCACTCTCTGTCTCTGTTGCGGATGTAACCCGATCCTTTCGACGGGTGAATATCTGCAAAACCGCGGGTCCAGACGGCATTCCGGGCCGCGTCATCAGAGCGTGCGCGAACCAACTGGCTGGTGTTTTTACGGACATTTTCAACCTGTCCCTCTCCCTGTCTGTAGTCCCCACATGCTTCAAAACATCAACCATTGTGCCTGTACCGAAGCAATCAAAAATCACTTGCTTAAATGACTGGCGTCCTGTTGCCCTCACCCCCATCATCAGCAAATGCTTTGAGAGGTTGATCAGAGATTACATCTGCTCTGTTCTGCCCACCTCTTTGGACCCATTACAGTTTGCCTACCGCAACAATCGCTCCACTGATGATGCCATTGCATCTACAATACACACTGCTCTCTCCCATCATGAAAAAAGGAACACACATGTGAGAATGCTGTTTGTAGACTACAGCTCAGCATTCAACACCATAGTGCCCTCCAAGCTTGATGAGAAACTCCGGGCTCTGGGCTTAAAGAGCTCGCTGTGCAGCTGGATCCTGGATTTCCTGTCAGGCAGACGTCAGGTGGTTAAAATGAGCAGCAACATCTCCTCATCACTGACCCTCAACACAGGAGCCCCGCAGGGCTGTGTTCTCAGCCCACTCCTGTATTCCCTTTACACACATGACTGTGTGGCGACACATAGCTCCAATGCCATCATTAAGTTTGCTGACGATACGACGGTGGTAGGTCTGATCACTGACAATGATGAAACAGCCTACAGAGAGGAGGAGCACACTCTGACGCGCTGGTGTCAGGAGCACAACCTCACCCTCAACGTCAGTAAAACCAAGGAGCTTGTGGTGGACTTCAGGAGGAAAGACAGAGAACACAGCCCCATCACCATTAATGGAGCACCGGTGGAGAGAGTCAGCAGTTTAAAGATCCTCAGTGTCCACATTACTGAGGAACTCACATGGTCTGTCCGCACTGAGGCCGTTGTGAAGAAGGCTCACCAGCACTTCTTCTTCCTGAGACGGCTGAGGAAGTTTGGAATGAACCACCACATCCTCACACGGTTCTACACCAGTACTGTAGAGAGCATCCTGACTGGCTGCATCACCGCCTGGTACGGCAATAGCACCGCCCACAACCGCAAAGACCTGCAAAGGGTGGTGCGAACTGCCAGAAACATCATCGGAGGTGAGCTTCCCTCCCTCCAGGATATATATAACAGACGGTGTGTGAAAAAAGCTCGGAGGATTATCAGACACCCCAGCCACCCGAGTTATGGGCTGCTCTCACTGCTTCCATCAGGCAGGCGGTATCGCAGCATCAGGACCCGCACCAGCCGACTACATGACAGCTTCTTCCCACAAGCAATAAGACTTCTGAACACATGATCTCTCACGATCAACAATCAGCACTGCACTTTAATTAGTGTATATATATATTTATATACCCTTATCTAGTGTATGTGTGTTCTACATTGTGTGTATTGTGTACATTTGATATGTAAATTGTTGTGTAAGAATGTGTACATTTGTTATGTAAATTGTGTTGTGTAAATATGTTGTTTATTGTAAAGTGGTATATGTCTCGTCACTGTCATTACTGCAATGTTGCTTGGAACTGCACACAAGACTTTCACCTACTGTTGCACTCGTGTACACAGAAGTGTGACAATAAAGTGATTTCATTTGATTTGATTTGATTTTCTCATTTGACATTATATATTTCTGAGTGTAAATAGGGTGGCTCTGGCTGCTTTTGTTCCCTTTACAAAAAGCTTCACTATGATGCTGCGCTTTGCTAAGCGCTATGGGAATGATCCTAGTCGTGACCGAGCTGTGAATATGTGTGTAACACGTCAATGAACATTGACCGGACTTTATAGCCTCGGCTGATGTAGTCATTAGACGCACCTGAGGCCAGGCTATAAATGGATGCGACACCAGGTGTCGTCAGATCCTCTTTTTTCAGAGCGATTCTGTGTGTGTGTTTTACAAACCCTGTCAAAACTTTCTTTCCTCTGCTAGGAATTCAAATTTGAGGCAGTGTGCAGTGAACCTTTTCTCCTTTCTCTTCTGTCTAGAAAATATATATATTTTTAAAAGAAAGAGAGAATGACTAAAAGCCATAAACAATGAGACATCAGTTTTGCTCTGTTTGGGTGGGGCTCTTGTATGGATCTGGCTGAGGAGCGAGAGACGGGTTCATCCCTTTCGCTCGCTCTCTCCCCAGATCCAGCTGATCCTCGTAAGCCTGAAGCGCCTCGGCGCCTCTTTGGTTCACGAGGACACTGAACCTCTGTAAATCCTGCGTGGCTGTGGAATTAAGAAACAAATGCAAGCATTGCAATCTGCTTTCAGGCAAAATGCTTCGCGCTCGTCTCGCTTTCTTCCGGGAGTCAGCGCCCACATTTCATTCGTGGGGCTCTCGCATGGATCTGGCTGAGGAGCGAGAGATGGGTTCGTCCCTTTCCCTTGCTCTCTCCCCAGACCCAGCTGGTCCTTCCCGTGATCTCGAAGCGTGCTTTGGCACCTCTTCAGTTCATGAGGGGGGCGGGGCGCTCAGGGGAAATTACTCGAGGTGATTACGTGGGCTGTGTCCAGACTACAGCTAGACTGGCCACGCGAACAAGAGACCCACCCCCAAACGCTCCAAACTAGAAGACAAATTTCTGTCTGGTGGCCAAAATAATTAAATAAATAAAAGAGGGAATGGAACTCTATATCAGTCCCTTCCTTTCTTCTATGACCTCCATAACAAGTATTTTCTTTATGGAGGAAATTTATACTTCCCGTGTATTCGTGCCCTCGACGTTGGTGTATTCAACTATCGTGGGTGCTGAAGCTCGGGGGTATTCAGTGATGCCACCGGTAGAAGAGACACCTGCGGGTTTTCTCTCGCCTGGCTCGGCATCATCGCTAAAGAGACCTACTCTCCTCCACTCTTTTGGGGAAAGCTTATCAGGCAGCAGGTCAGGCTGGTGTTGCCCTGCACACTATGGTAGTGTTACAAGCGCACTAGGCTAAATCTGTGTGGGCACCTCACTCAGGGGGAGGGGCCGTTGGCCACCCAGCCCCGCCCCGGTCCTTCTAGACGAGAGGCTCTAAAACAAAACATGGTGAATCTTGCTCCCCTTCGTAAAGACTGGGGCCCAGTTCGTCACCCTCAGCAGCTCCCAATGCAAGACCTCAGGGGCATGATTTCTAAGAAAAAGAAACCTTGACGGTCTTGTACCCAGCCTTGTGGGGGTAGTTCCCCTCGGGACGGCGCGCGTGTATCATCCACTTCGGACCTCCTGATACCCTCACGAAACCTCTTCACTCCCGCCTCCTTTGGTGTTTTGGGTGATAGAGGCTTCCAACAAAGAGTTGGGTGTACCGTTGCTTCCTGCCTTGATCCAGGACGCGGAACACTCGACATCCCCTCAACAGGAAGTGTCAGAAATAATACCCATCTCAGAGAACCTGGCAGCGTGGAAACGTCTGCCAGGTATTTCTATGTGGGTTCTAGAAACAGTAGAAAGAGGCTACAGAATTAAATTTGCTCGCCGTCCTCACCGTTTCAACGGCGTGGTTCCCACTACCGTGAAACCGGGAAAGGCATGTCTACTGTGGAAAGAACTGCAAAATCTCTTGGTCAAAGGGGCCATAGAACATGTTCCCCTTCCAGAGAGAGTAAGGCATTACAGCAGATACTTCCTGGTTCCCAAGTAGGGTGGGGGGTTGCATCCGATTCTAGATCTTCAAGGCTTGAACCACTCAGTGTTCAAGTCCTAGATGTTGACTATCAAGACGATCGTGTCACAAGCCCAACATCACGTTTGGCTGGTCACCATCGATCTCATGGACGCATATCTTCATATAGAGCCACAGCACAGGAAGTTCCTGAGGTTCGCTTTCGGGGGCGAAGCCTTCCAGTATCGGGTTCTTCCATTTGGCCTAGCCCTATTAACCCACACATTCAGGAAATACATGGATGCAGCACTGGCTCCTCTGCGGCAACTCCGCATTCTGAATTTTATAGACGACTGGCTGATCCTAGCGCAGTTCCAAGAACTGGCAGTTTAGCACAGGGATATCATCTTGACGCATCTGGGGGTTATATGGAATTTGGTCACGATGCAGGCACAATCGTCTTCCGCACAAATCGTTTCCATTTAGAACACCCTGAGCAAGGTCAGGCTAGGTCAAGGTTGCACTGATCGTCAGTATCATTGAATACTAGGTCTCATGGTGTTGGTGTCCGCTGTGATCCCGTCGGACCTTCTGCACATGAGACCGCTTCACACAGCTGAAGCCAGAGGGTTTTATCCGAGGGCCGGTCCCCTAAGGCAAATAAGGGTTACGCGCCACGTGCTTCGTTCCCTTTCTATGTGGTTCAGACCCTGGTTCTTACCTTGGGTCCCACTCTAGGTGCGTCTTGTCATCGCAGGCTGCTAATGACAGATGCCTCCCTGACGGACTGGGTAGAGGCCTTAAGTGGTCGTCCGGATAGGAGGGTCGTCAGTTCGGTTGTCACATTAACTGTCTCGAGCTGATGGCCGTACTTCTGGCCCTGAAATACTTCCTCCTGAGGCTGCCATGTCTTGGTGCGGGTGGGCAATACAGCGGTAGCCTCTTACGTAAACCATCTGGGGGATCCACGTTCACGTCAGCTGAATTTCTGGCACGTTGGATCCTCCTTGCGGCCCAGGGCAGCTCCTGTCACTCAGGACAGTTTCATCCCTGGATGCCCGTGTGTGTGGGAGCAGATTTACTCTGAGGTAGTGAACAAATCTGGGTGAGATTTCACAGGGCAGAAGAGGACCTCTTCGCCTCTATGATAGCGCAATGTCTCCTCTACTTCTCCCTAAGTCACCCAGCCCCCTTGGGTCTGGACTTAAAAGCACATACATGACCTTGTATACGTTTTTGTCCCCTGGTTTTTCTGCTCCTGGGAGTCTTGGCAAGGTTCGCCAGCAAGGGTCTTGCCTCCTACTAATGGCGCTGCGCTGGCCGAACAGGATATGTTTCTCGAATACCTCTCCTCGACGGCTCGCCTTGGGTGATTCCGAACAGGGAGGACCTTCTCATCCCTGGCCCGAATTGTGAAACCTTTCATGCTTGGCCCCTAAGGGTACCAACTGAGGTTCACAGGGCTTTCTCTTGAGGCTATCGAGACCATTTCAAGTGCTAGGGCTCCCTCCACTTGGAACTGATCTGGGTAGATTTTACAGGGCAGGAGAGGACCTCTTCGCCTCTGTTGATAGCGCAATGTCTCCTCTACTTCTCCCAGAGTCGCCCAGTTTCCCCCCCAAGTTCATATTACAGAACCAGCTAACTGCCAGCTTGCTTCAGTTCTGGATTTTCTGTAGAAAGAACTGTCAGCGGGCACTTGCCTCGCCACTGCCAGGTTCTATGTGGCCTCCACTGCAGTTTGCCATGCCTTGGTGGGCAGGGTGCCCCCTAAGAGTCATCCTTGCTAGGACCTCTTCATAGGGTAAGACCCCCTTTTTAGACCTCTAGAGTCAGCGTTTGGTAGACTTCTGACTCTCAAGATGGCTTTTCTTATGGCAATTACGTCTCTAAGGAGACTTGGGTACCTACAGGCTCTGTCTCTTTTGCCGACCTGTTAGAGTTTGCCCCAGCTATGACCAAAAGCATTTTTTGCACCCTCACCCTAACTACCTGCCCAAGGTGCCTTTCACGACCCTTGGCCAGTTATTTTCTAAGCCTTCTGCTCCCTGCCATTTGTAATGCCGGAGCAGCTAAGACTTCTCAGACTTTGTCCAGTCTGTACCCTTCAGACTTATGTCCACCGCATTTGCTAGTAAAGGGCAGCAATCCTTCACTTGGAAGCCATGACCAGGGGGCGGTCACCTCCTGGCAGACTATGTCACTTTGGGTGAGGGACATTATTGCCCTGGCCTACGAGGCGCGCGGTCAAGCTTCGCCAGTAGGTTTTAGGGCGCACTTTACCAGAGGGCTCTCCTCCTCTAATGCCTTGGCTAGAGGTCTCCCTCTGCAGCAAGTTTGTGATGTGGCAGGTTGGTCCTCTCCGCACAAATTCATTAGATTCTTATAAGTTTGTATGTTCTTGCCACTCCGGGCTATTATACCCTTGGGTCGACATCTACGCTCATGTCTAAGCAAGTTTGTGATGCGGCAGGCTGGTCCTCACCGCACACATTCTCAGATCTTATGGCTTAAATCTTTCATGCCTGAACAAGTTTGTGATGCGGCAGGCTGGTCCTCTCTGCACACATTCTTCAGGCTGTATGGTTTGGATGTTCATGCTACTCCGGGTTCTTACGCCCCTGAGTCGACATCTGAAGCTCATGTATAAGCAAGTCTGTGATGCGGCAGGTTGGTCCTCTCCGCACACATTCATTAGACTTTTATAGTTTGGATGTTCTTGCCACTCCGGGCTCTTATGCCCATGAGTTGACGTCTCGAGCTCATGTCTGGTCAAGTTTTTGAATCGGCGGGCTGGTCCTCTCTGCACACATTCATCAGTTTTTATGACAAGTTTGTGTTGCGATATGGTCTCTTCGCACACATTCATAATACTTTATGGGTTAGATGTTTTGCTACTCTGGACTCTTACATCCTTGAGTCGTCATCTCAGCTCATGCCTGAACAAGTTTGTCATGCGGCAGGCTGGTCCTCTCTGCACACATTCATCAAATTTTATGGTTTAGATGTTTGTTACTCGGGCTCTTATGCCCTTGAGTCGACATCTCAAGCTCATGTCTCAGACCTCTTGCGTTCTTGTGAGCACACTTCACAACCGTAGGGGTCCAGACAGCCCCAGTGCGGCGGCGTGGGTAATGCGTTCCCATAGTGCTTAGCAAAGCGCAGCATCATAGTGAAGCTTTTTGTAAAGGGAACGTCTCGGGTTACATGTGTAAACCTTGTTCCCTGAAAAAAGCGGAACGAGATGCTGAGCTTCTTTGCCGCACTGGGACGTCCCAGGACTGCTCTTCAAAAAGAATATCTGATGACACCTGGTGACGCATCCATTTATAGCCTGGCCACAGGTGCGTCTAATGACTACATCAGCCGAGGCTATAAATTCCGGTCAATGTTCATTGATGTGTTACACACATATTCACAGCTCGGTCACGACTAGGATCGTTCCCATAGCGCTTAGCAAAGCGCAGCATCTCGTTCCGCTTTTTTCAGGGAACAAGGGTTACACATGTAACCCGAGACGTTTTGTCAACTGTATCTGTGAAAATCCGACAAAGCAATCAAAAGTTATAACATTACGAATATAATTTATCAAAGTGTCCAAAAACATTTCACACAATGAGTTTCATTCTGTGTCATTTGAGTCATCATTGAGTCTGTGTCATGTATTTGGCACCATCTCCTGGTGGTCATATGTAACATTGTGCTTCATGTGGATTATCTAATGATCTATACATCTGATTACCTTGTGTGTGGACTCGTTTGAAAGATAATCACCTCCTCTAAATAATGATGTGATATTTTATGTTCTGTTTATTTTTAGTGAAATTTTAAGCAAAAACACGGCATATAAGCAACACCAACATAATTGTCAAAGACATGTTCTTAGCTATTACTCAATATATTTTTGTCTGTGAGTAAAACAAAAAGTCTGGTTGTATTTTACTCTTTGAGATCTCTCTAACAACATATGACACATGACTATTTGATCAGTTTGATGTTTTTACTGATTGCAATACTGTTACACAATACATAAAAATAGCAGATTTTTTAAATAAATGATCATAACCGAAAAACTTCTGATTTGTCAGCAGATTTCAAAGCATTTGTTCAGTTTTGTTAATAATGTCTACATGCATTGGAAAGAAGAGCTTCTAAGCTTTCAATGACACCTATTTTGTGTTGGTCAAGACTGTAGTTGTCAATTACGTTTAAGACATTTAGAGCAGATGATGCATTTTTTATTTTTTTTGTCTTACCACTCATGAAAAGTTCATCATCTGCGCTGTTTCCGGCCAGAGGATCTGAAAGAATAAAACTCCTCAGGATTTCCCTGAAAGACAAACAAAATAACAGAAGTTGGTCACATTTTAGAACTAAAACTGTTAAATTGAATTGTTAAATTTGAACGTGGAATTTAAGCAGGACAGTGGCAGTGATATAGCCAAGGGTGTGCAAATGCCAACTAGTGTTGAGTGAAATCCGATTACAAAGTAATTACTTACTGTAATGTAAATAACTTTTGGTTAAAAATGTTTCACATCTTTTTAAAATAGTATTATGAATAATACATATAAAATATGAGTTCATATGTTCATATGTACATTTGTTTGTTTTTCTGTGACAGCTGAAGGGTGTGCAACAAAGAACATGAAAATATAGACATTATTTCGATTTTGTTGACCCGAAAAACAAACACTTTTCTTTGAAAATGGTTTTAGAAAGTAACTTAAAAGCGGTTAGTAATGTGATTAAATTTTTATGATTTTTTTGATTTCAGATAAGAAATTAGTTATTTGTAGTGGATTGCATATTTTGAGTTACTCAATACTGCCATCAACTCTGTTACATTTCTAAGACCATAATTATGCATACAAATATATAAACATTTATTAATTAAATTAAGGTGGCACAATACAGTTTATTAACTCTTGTTTAAGTAATTTTTTGTGTGATTGAAAATTTAAAATCTTCCAAAAATGTACTTTCAGAATCAGTGTATTAAATCCAAAAAGCCCTAATTTTCATAAACTGATCGTCCACACACTGTCAGATTTGAGAAATACATCTTCGAGGAAAAGCAGATATGAAACATAATTAAAACAACATCCTTTCTACAGAGTCAGTTTGCTGTTTTCATCTCATGCGAGTCTCCAGAGCTTAGCGTTTTATTTAGCATCACGGCTAATTATGCAAATATATCTGTGCACTCTGCACATCAAAGTTTCTCTTCTGGGTTTATTCACAGATCTAGACACTCCTTTCATTAGCACGAAAAAAACAAAGACTTTAGCACCGCCCCGTTAGAAAATTTATTAATTAGTGTGCATAATTAGTTCAGTGATTTAGAGCAAAACAGTTGTACTAACGGACTGCTGTCAAAAGTGTATTCCACCTCAGATATCTGACAACCTGAAACACAACATGGGGACTCAAACTCACAAATGAGTTTGTGAGTTTGAGATACATGTTTCGTTTGAGGCAGGACAGAGATTTCATAATTTCCTGGTCAAGCAAAGATGCATAAGTGATAAGCAGCAAGCTGTGTTTATGATCATCCCACCTTTCTTGTGTACTGGAATTTTCCTTACACTACAATACAGTATATTGATTGTTCCATATGTATTGTTTACATGCATGATTTGTACCATTTTCAAGTATTTTAATTGATTGGCAGAACATGTGCTAAAATGGTACCGTCTCTTTAAGAACAGCAGCTGTTCAGCGAGCGTCTCACAGAAGTGTTTTTATTGAGCACATATTAACAAGAGTGGAGTCGAATGGCTTCATATTGACATCTGTAATATGTGTGATTATAATTAATTGTTCTTATTTTTCTTGTTTTCGATCATCAACAACTGACCATTAAAACCAGAAAGGCATTATTTTAAGACAAATGGATAGTGTGTATCTCATCTTTGGACAAACATTACACTGAACGTGTCAAACAAACATTTACTCTTAACATGCAGTGAATCTTCTCCACTATTCTCACTGATGAGTGACATCTCAACATTTAATCACAGATGGTTTTAGTCTCATAGTCGGCAACAGCAATGTGGACCAGACATCATAAGGATAGTTAAAAAACTAGTTTATTTCAGTACAAACAGAGCACTGCAGTATTCATAGCTGGTTGATGAGTTCTTCAGATGTTTGTGCTGAGCGGAAACACTTGGATTGTGGATCATGTCTGTTTTGGCGTGCTTCACTTTTGTGTGCTAATTTTGGCCCTGCCACTAATTAACAGCTTTGTGCTGAAGAGTTTGAGTAAGAGATGCGGCTGCACACACTGTTTCCTGCTGTGACACACACACACACACACACACTAGCGCGCAGGTTTGACACCATTCTGTCAGAGCACTGTGGGAGCGCTGCTCACTGTTTCACAAACGAACCCTTCTCTCTCTCCAAATCAGCTCAAAATATGTCTGTCTCTCTCTCTGTACCTGTCTATTTCTCTGCCTTTCTGTCTCTCTGCACCTGTCTATCTCTCTGCAGCTGTCGATCTTTCTGCCTGTCTGTCTCTCTGCCTCTCTCTGTACCTGTATATCTTTCTGCCTGTCTGTCTCTCTCTCTGTACCTGTCTATATATATGCCTGTCTATCTCTCTGTCTCTCTGTACCTGTCTATCTCTCTGCCTTTCTGTCTCTCTGTACCTGCCTATCTCTCTGCATCTGTCGATCTTTCTCTTTCTCTCTTCAGAAACAGCTGTTTAAGTGTCGTACGGCCGTCTGGTCCTGTGATCATTTCTGACGGTTTAAAAACACTGTTAATTACAGAGTTCTGTATTAATTCAGACATCATCAGTGTGTTAGTATTCACATGAGACGCGTCACACATTTACGCTTTACTCAAATGTCTGAGTAACTCATGTACACTGAAAGGTGTCGTGTGTATATGTGTGTGTTGAACTCATGGCTGAGTTTATATTTAGTGTCTGTCTATCTATCTATCTATCTATCTATCTATCTATCTATCTATCTATCTATCTATCTATATGTCTTTTCTTCATATCTATCTATCTATCTATCTATCTATCTATCTATCTATCTATCTATCTATCTATCTATCTATCTATCATCTAATGATGGATTGCGTAAAATCTGTAGAAGGGCATTTTTAGGTCATGCAAATATATTATAGCTTGACTATTCTCTCTCTCTCTCTCTCTCTCTCTCTCTCTCTCTCTCTCACACACACACACACATCATTGTAAGTGAGTTAATTTAGTGATCTCTGGCTGTGTTTAAGTGGGGCAGACAGCAGGGGAGGAGAAAAGAGCAATAGTCATAAATCTACCAGCGAAAGACAGACAGAGAGAGATAGAGAGCAGCAGGAAATATGGCCAAAAATGGCAATAATGGTCTATATTAAAAAAGGAGGAAAAAAATACATAAAGAATGAAAGAAGAGCGATTGAATCACAGATGAAACTCTCTGTAGTGTGAAAGAGATGACTGCAGTTCACATACTCACTACTAGTGAGTGCTGTTACACCAGTAATAACACATAACCAGAGATTCAGACCACATACACACACATACACACACTCACACTGTAAGCATTATAAAGACAGACAGACAGACAGACAGACAGACAGACAGACAGATAGATAGATAGATAGATAGATAGATAGATAGATAGATAGATACACAAGCCTGTAATATACCTTTCTATTTGGCCTTCACCAGCTCAGTGTGTGTGTGTGTGTGTGTGTGTGTCTATACTGTGTGTGAATATTGTTTATGTTCTTATTAAGCTTCTATTTTAAGACTGTAATGTATTCAACGTCTCTGGAGCTTCTGCAGAATTTCACTCAAACACACAGGTTTCACTGTAATAAAGGAGGGGAAATATTAACTGACTAGTAATTCCAGTGTCAACTAGCAGCATAAGAACCATTTAGTTGACTAGTCTCACACAACAATAATTACAACACACTGCACAATACAACACCTAAACAACACTACAATATAATAAATCAATACAACGTATTCAACACAACTTAAGAAAACAACACAGTACAACAACAGTACAACACTACACAACAATACAACACTACACGTATGACAACATTACAACACACTACACTAACACAACACTGTACAACACCTATACAACACTACAATATAATACACCAATACAACATATTCAACACAGCTCAAGAAAACAGCACAGTACAATAATAGAACAATACACACCAATACAACACAACACCTATGACAACATTACAAAACACTACACCAACATGACACTGTACAACACAATACCACACCTATGACAACACTACAATATAATACATTGATACAACATTTTCAACACAACCCAAGAAAACAACACAGTACAACTACAGTACAACACTACACACAATACAACACTACACGTATGACAACATTACAACACACTACACCAACACAACACTGTACAACACCTATACAACACTACAATATAATACACCAATACAACATTTTCAACACAACCCAAGAAAACAACACAGTACAACTACAGTACAACACTACACACCAATACAACACAACACCTATGACAACATCACAACACACTACACCAACACGACACTGTACAACACAATACCACACCTATACATCACTACAATATAGTAAATCAATACAACATTTTCAACACAACCCAAGAAAACAACACAGTAAAACAGCAGTACAACACTACACACAATACAACACTACACGTATGACAACATTACAACACACTACACCAAAACAACACTGAAGAACACCCATACAACACTACAATATAATACACTAATACAACATATTCAACACAACTCAAGAAAACAACACAATACAACAACAGTACAACACTGCACACCAATACAACACAAAACCTATGACAACATTACAACACACTACACCAACACGACACTGTACAATGCAATACCACACCTATACATCACTACAATATAGTAAATCAATACAACATTTTCATGTGCAACACCTATGACAACACAATACAACACAACACCTATGAAAAATAAATCAAATAAAAATAAAAATGGAAGGTTTAAAAAAAAAAGAAAACTAAACTGAAATTATAAGTGAAACGAATTAAAATGAAATAGAATAATGGAGAAAACAATACCCTACCCAGGTATGTCGGGACCCTAGGCGGTCGCCTATATTGCCTATAGAACGGGCTGGCCCTGTGTGTTCCCTATCAAAAACTACACTTTGATGCTACACTTGATTTAGCACTTTGGGAACATCTTTTCGGAGTGACCAGCTGTGAATATGTGTGCAAAACGTCAATGAAACTGACTGGAATTTATAGCCTCTGCTGGTGACATCATCAGGATGCGCCAGTACCAGGGGCTATAAATAGATGCGCCACATGTGCATTGTCAGGTCTTTTGTCTTCCAGACATTCTCTGTGTGTTGTGCTTCTCAAGCCTTTGTTAGGCAGTGTGCAGAAAACCTTTTTTCTTCTTAAATATGAGCAATAAGCAAGGCAAACGGTGTGTGTTTCCGTGTTTATTCCATATGGCTGAAGCGGACACACACCAGGTTTGTTTTGTGGGTTTGGGGGAAGAGTATGCTGCCCTTTCATTGGGGCAGGGCGGGTGCGAGCATTGCGAACCGTTTACAGTGAAAATGATTTGCACTCGTCTCGCTTACTTCTGAGAGCCAGCGACCACCCTTCCATCGTGGGGCTCTCATATGGATCTGGCTGAGGAGTGAGAGACGGTTCCATCCCTATCGCTCGCTCTCTCTCCAGATCCAACCGGTCCTTCTCATAATCTCGAAGCGCCCCAGCGCCTCTTCAATTCATGAAGGGTACATTGAAACTCTTGAATCCACGGACTTTGAGCTACCTACATCTGAGCATTCCTCACATGATAGTAAAGCGGTTGAGGAATTACTCAAGGTAGTTACTCATGCGGTGGCCAGATTACAGTTAGACTGGCCACACGAACAAGAGATCCCCAAACGCTCTAAATTAGAGGACAGATTTCTGTCTGGTGGCTAGGGGAAGGGAACATTAAAAAGACCTACTCTCCCCATAAAGTCGTGCAGGACCACCTCTACGCTTGTGGGGAAAGCTTATCAGGCAGCAGGCCAGGCTGGTGCTGCCGTACACACCATGGCAGTGTTACAGGCATACAAGGCTGATCTGTTGAAGGACATGAGTGCGGGTAGTACGATCGACAAAGAGGCTTTTTCAGAGCTTCGTCGAGCCACGGATCTGTCTCTCCGTGCGACCAAACAGACGACTCGCGCCATTGGCTGGTCGATAGTTGCTTTGGTTAGCACGGAGAACCTTTCGGGCATCAGAGATAAGGTCAAAGTGTTCCTTCTTGATTCCCCGGTTTCACCTTCTGGCCTGGTCGGTGACTCGATGAACACAGTCATCACCAGGTTTCAGGAGGTGAAGAGTCATGAGGAAGCCTTCGGGCAATTCCTTCCTTGCCGCACTCGGGGGAGTGGCCGCCGGACACCCAGCCACGCCCCAGTCCTTCTAAAAGGGAGGCTCAGAAACAAAGTGTGGCAGATCGCGCTCCCCCTCGTAAGGGCTGGGGACCTGATCGTCGCCCTCAGCAGCCTCCAAAGCAAGACCTCAGGACCATTATCTCCAGAAAGAGAAAGTCCTGATGGTCTTGCACCCAGCCTTGTGGGGGTAGCCCCACTCTTGACAGGTCGTGTGAAAAATTCACCTGCACCTTCCCGATACCCCAAGAAACCTCTCCATTCCTGCCGCCTCTGTTGTTTCGGGAGTTAGCGGTTTCCAGCGAAATGTTGTGTGTTCCATTGCTTCCTAACATAGTCCAGGACACGGAACACTCGACATTCCCTAAACAGGATGTTTCAAAATTGATACCCATCTCAGAGAACCTGGCAGCATGGAAGCTGCTGCCGGGTGTTTCTATGTGGGTCCTAAGGACAGTAGAAAAAGGCTACAGAATTTTTGTTCGCCGTCCTCCGCATTTCAACGCCATGGTTCCCACTTCCATGAAACCGGAACAAGCACATCTACTGTTGAAAGAACTGCAACATCTCTTGTTCAAAGGGGCCATTGAACATGTTCCCCTTCCAGAGAGAGAGTCAGGTTACTACAGCAAATACTTCCTGGTTCCCAAGAAGGATGAGGGATTGCGTCCGATTTTAGACCTTCGAGGCGCAAACCGCTTGGTCAGGCGCTCAAGTTCAAGATGCTAACCATCAAGATGGTCGTGTCTCAAATCCAACATCATGATTGGTTGGTCACGATCAATCTCATGGATGCATGTTTTCATATAGAAATTCTGCCACAACACAGGAAGTTCCTGAGGTTCACTTTTGGGGGCGAAGCTTTCCAATATCAAGTTCTTTCATTTGGGCCTAGCCTTATCACCCTGCACATTCACAAAGTGCATGGATGCAGCACTGGTTCCTCTGTGACTCAAGGGCATCCGCATTCTGAATTATATAGACTACTGGCTGATACTAGCACAGTCACAAGAACTGACATTACAGCACAGGAATATCGTCTTAGCTCATCTGGTTTCTCTGGGTTTGAGACTCAACAACAAGAAAAGCATTATCTCTCCTCGAGAGAACTATGTATCTGGGGATTGTATGGAATTCGATCATGATGTGGCCACAATTGTCTCCCACTCGAAGTCAGTCTAGGTTGTACTGTTCTTCAGTATCAACAAATACTAGGTCTCATGGCATCTGCATACTCGGTGATCCCTTTGGGCCTTCTGCACATGAGACAGTTTCAGTTGTGGCTCAATGCTACGCACCCTCTCTATGTGGTTCAGACCCCGGTTCCTCACCTTGGTTCCCACTCTAGGCACATCAACTGTATTGAGTTGATGGCTGTATTTCTGGCCCTGAAATATTTCCTCCAGCATTTGAGAGGCTGCCATGTCCTGGTGCGGATGGACAACACAGCGGCAGTCTTTTACATAAACAATCAAGGAGGTCTACGGTCACGCCAGCTAAACAGACTGGCACGGCAGATTCTCCTTTGGGCCCAGGGCAATCACTTGTCAATCAGAGCAGTTTATATCCCTGGATGCCTGAATGTGGGACCGGATTTATTGACCAGACAGTAAATACTGACGGCGGAGTGGAAACTCCACCCCGAGGTAGTGAGACAAATCTTTTACAAGGCAGAAGTGGACCTCTTCGCCTCCCAACAGACAGTGCAATCAATCAATCAATCAATCAGTCAATCAATTTATTATTTATAGAGCACTATTAAAAACAACTACTGTTGACCAATGTGCTGTACAATAAAACATAAAATACCATCAGCAAAAAGTCACGCATAATACAAACAGAGCAAATACAGTGAAGCCTCACATCATAAATTGAAGGCCAAATCAAATAAATATATTTTTTAGTTTAGATTTAAAAAATAATGTCCCCTCTACTTCTCCCTGAGTCACCCAGCCCCCCTGGGTCTGGACACGATGGCACATACATGGCCCAAAATGCACCTGTATGTTTTCTCCGGATTCTCTGCTCCCGGGAGTTCTGACCAGAGTTTGCCAGCAAGGGTCTTGCCTCTTACTGATAGCTGGTTTTCAGAGATAATATCTCTCCTCGACAGCTCGCCTTGGGCAATTCCATCCCCGGCCCAAGTTGTGGAACCTTCATGTTCGGCCCCTGAAGGGTACCAACTGAGGGACACTGGGCTTTCATCTGAAGTTATCGAGAACATTCTCAGTGCTAGGGCTCCTTCCACTATGAAAAGTTATGCCAATAAATGGGGTGTCTTTGAAAGGTGTTGCACTGCACGTAATCCAGATCCAGTTAACTGCCAGATTGCTTCAGTTCTGGAATTCCTGCAGGAGAAAAAAGCAGGCACACGCCCCGCCACTCTCAGGATTTATGTGGCCGCTCTGTCGGCTTGCCACGCCTGATTGGCAGGGTACCACAGGGGAAACTTCCTTTGCCTGCTCACGTTTGTTCGTGAGGCAATGCGACTGAGGCATCCCGTTAGAACCAGGATCCTTTTATAGGATTTATCTATAGTCCTTGAGGGTCTGGTTGAGACCCCCTTTGAACCTCGGGAGTCAGCGTTTTACAAACTTCTGACTCTAAGATTTTCTTATGGCTATTACTTCTTTAAGAAGAATTCAGGATTTGCAGGCTCTGTCTGTCTTGCCATCCTGCTTAGACTTTGCCCCAGAATGGCAAAAGCAATATTGCATCCTCATCCTGACTACCTGCCTAAGGTTCCTTTCTCGACCGTACATTCGGTCACTCTTGAGGCCTCCTGTCAGGAGGGGGGGCAGCCACCACCAAACAAACAATGTCACATTGGGTGAGGGATGCTATTGCCCTGGCCTATGAGGCACACGGTCAAGCTTCGCCAGTAGGTATCAGAGCTCATTCTACCAGGGGGGTCGCTTCCTCTAAAGCTTTGACTGGAGGTGTTCCTCTGCAGCATGTTTGTAATGCAGCAGGCTGGTCCTCTCCGCATACATTCATAAGATTTTATAGTTTGGATGTTCATGCCACTCCGGGCTCTTACGTCCTAGAGTCAACATCACAAGCTCATGTCTGAGACCTCTCGCGTTCTTGTGAGCACAAACTACACAACCGTAAGGGTCCAGACATCCGCAGTGTGGCGGCGTGGGTATTCTCGTTCCCAAAGCGCTAAATCAAGAGCAGCATCAAAGTGTAGCTTTTGATAGGGAACGTCTCGGGTTACATAACTGGAACCCTTGTTCCCTGAGAAAGTGAAACGAGATGCTGCGCTTCATTGCCATACTGAGAATGCCCCAGGACTGCTCTTCAGACAAAAAAAAACCTGACCTATTTATAGCCCCAAGTACCGGCGCATCCTGATGATATCACCAGCAGAGGCTATAAATTCCAGTCAATTTCATTATCGTTTTGCACACATATTCACAGCTGGTCACTCCTAAAAGATGTTCCCAAAGCACTAAATCAAGCACAGCATCTCGTTCCGCTTTCTCAGGGAACAAGGGTTACAGTTAAGTAACCCGAGACGTTATGCACTGTTAGTTTATAATAAGTAATGCAGTTCACTAATGTTAACAAATGCAACCTTAATGTAAAGTGTTAGAGATATGTAGTGGTGTTAAAACATTTGAACACTAAAACAATACTATGACTAAATAAAAACTAAGACATGAGACAATTTAAAAAAGAAAAATGAAATAAAATCTATTTACGTGCCATTAAATCAAAATAAAACTAAACTAAAATTGAAAAGAAAAATATAAAACAAAATTAAAACTATTGATTTTTTCAAAACAATAATCCTGCACAGTCTACAATATCTACACTATACACACTGTTTACATTATGCACTGTCTACACTGTCAACTGAATTATTATTACCATTTTCACTGAAAAATGCATTACAGTCATTTAATATGGTTAAGGGGTGTTATTTGACACGTGAAGTGAAGCTTCTCATGGATTATTGTTTTTTGTTACACTGTGAGTTTAGAAAAACTTCTAAAGATGTCAGAAGCACAAATGAGCCGATTTATGAAATAGTCTAAGAAAAAACAGCATCATAGAGAAAATGATATCAGTGACCTCTAAAAGATTAAAAACAAGAGCGATCTGTAGTGAATGACTCAAGGATCCAGAGTTCTTCACAGATAAATGAGAGTAAACTCACTTCATAAACATTCACCTTCAGTCGCCCTGCACACACACATACACACAATCTGCCATTATTTCCTGCGCTGCCGCATGATTCTCTTTTCTTTCCTGTCCTTCTTCACCTCATCTGTTATCCATCTGATCTTCTGAACAGCTTGTCCAGTTAACAAGAAAAAATCTGACACGTTTGAGTTTTTCAAACCAATACTAATGATATCTGCAATTCACAAGAAAATTATTGATAGATAGATAGACAGACAGACAGACAGACAGATAGATGAATGTATGGACAGACAGATGGATGGATGGATGGATGGATGGATGGAAGGATGGATAGATAAATATATAGACAGACAGACAAACAGTTGGATGGACGGATGGACAGACAGAAGAACAGACAGACGGATGGACAGACAGACAAATAGACAGACAGGCAGATGGATGAATGGATAGACTGATGGATGGACGGATGGATGAATGGATGGATGGATGGATGGAGGGTTGGACTGACAGATAGACAGACAGACATACAGACAGATGGACGGACAAATGGATAGACAGCTGAATGGATGGATAGACAGATGGACGGACAAACAGACAGACAGACGGACGAATGACTGAATGTTAGACAGACGGACGAACGACTGAATGATAGACGGACGGACTGACGAACGACTGAATGATGGACGGACTAATGACTGGATGATGGACGGACAGACTGATGGATGGATAGAGAGAGAGAGAAAGAGAGAGAGAGAGAGAGAGAGAGAGAGAGACTTTGACTTTTAAAAACCCTTTCATTACAATAATTAAAACACATTTCTAGGAAGGAAAAAAAATAATAATAAAAGATTAAATTAAAATAAATCAAATATTAATTTCTAAAAGACCTTCACTATTAATTGTACACAGAAACTCATTAAAAGCCCAAGTATTTTGAAAGGTATTCTATTCCCCAACTGAGTTATAATAAGCAAAAGCAAAAGCTAACCGGGCAGATACCAAACCTTTTAACATCATCGAAATCTCTGTAGATCCATTTTCTATTATCTTTGCTTTCCTTGTTAACCATATAGTTAATTTTGTCTGACCAAATAACTAATTAAGCAATACATCTAATTTTCTTGTTTTGTACCCATATTTAGGACCATAAATAACACCAATCAATGTGAAATCTTGACCCAACTTTTGACACCACTTTTTCAACTCTTGAAACAATAAACTTAATCTGTCACACTCTATGAATAAGTGAAAAATAGTTTCTGTTTCTAAACAGATAGGATACCTCTTATTAACCTCAGGGTCCAGGCATGCCCTGTATCTGTTTGTAGCTATTGCACCATGTATGACCCACCACTGAAGATCACCCGTTCTTTTTTCAATGAGGGCCTTATACAGAGTCCTCCAACTTCCTTTAGGGGATGAGTTTCGACCTTCAAAGTATTTCCACTTAGATTATTTTAATTCCAGCAGTTCCTGCATCCGCAACACTTTCACACAGATGTAATAGATAGATCTCTTATCTATATCATGAAACAGTCTGAGCTGTGGTGTATCAATGTTCAGCAGTTTACCATCTTCTTTCTGCCAAGTGCCTGTAGCTGCTTTTACTTCTAGTGCTGGAAATTCCTCAATGTTATGACTACCATTGTGCTCCACCACCTCCTTCTCAAGAACACTTTTGAAATACAATGGTAACGCATTCTGAATCTCAGTTAAAAGTCTCTCTGTCACTCGCGTTGAGGTTACATTTATCCTTTTTGCAACACCTTCAGGTGTCAACCACCCATCCATGCATAGAAAATGCGATACCTTGATGAGGGCTGCTCTTATTAATGTGACTCTCATTATTTTAAGCTTTTCACTGGCAGAATAGGATTATAAATTATAGGCTCTTCTGTAACCCACAGTCCATTTGCAAATCCTTGCACTATACTATATAGTTATACCTATATAGGAGTGGTGGTGGCATAGTGGGCTAACGCACATAACTGTTAATCAGAAGGTCACTGGTTCGATCCCCACAGCCACGACCATTGTGTCCTTGAGCAAGGCACAACTCCAGGTTGCTCCGGGGGGGATTGTCCTTGTAATAAGTGCACTGTAAGTCTCTTTGGATAAAAGCATCTGCCAAATGCATAAATGTAAATAAATGTAAATGTTATACCATTGAAATCCACTCCTTTCAAATCCATTAAAAATAGGTGCCGGTCAAGTCCAAGATTCCCTCCTTTCCTTAGTAATCCACAAGCTATGTCAGTCCAGCTGATATGCCTCTCATACAGCAGTATTTGAGCAGCCTGCAGCATGAAAGTAGCAATTCTGCATTCAATGTCAATTAATCCTTGTCCTCCCTCACAAACTGGCAGATATAGTACTGCCCCTCTTATCCAGTGCTGACCTGTCCAGAAAAAATCCACCAGATCTCTTTGGATATCCTTCACTAGGTTTACTGGTGGATCCAGAACAGCCATTTTATGCCACAGTGAAGAAGCAATGAGGTTGTTGGCTATCAAAACTCTCCCCCTATAGGATAGTTGAAGAAGCAACCATTTCCAGTTAGACAGCCGGGCACGCACTTTCTCCAGTACCCCTTCCCAGTTCTTTTTCTTTTAAAATAATTTTCTGATCCTAGAAAAACTCCTAAAAACTTAAAACCATCCCTATTCCAATTGATACATCCAGGCAATTTTGGTATGGATCTTACATCACCCCCCAAACCACACCATAGAGCTTCACTTTTGGCCCAATTGATCTTAGCCGATGAAGCCTTTTCATAACACCGAATCGAGGTGAATACCCTTTTTATATCTTCTCCATTTCTAATTAACACTGTAAGATCATCAGCATAGACAGACAGTTTCACAGGATTATTTACTGAGCTCTCAATATACAAACCCTTAAATTCAACTCTCAATTTACAAAGCAGTGGCTCAATGACTAAACTATAGAGCTGACCAAAAATAGGAAAACCCTGTCTTATACCTCTTTGGACCTTTATAGAAGTACTTAACCCTCCTGTCATCTTTATTAAACATTCAGCCCTATCATAAAGAAATCTAACACATGATATAAAACCATATCCAAAACCATTTGCTCTTAAAACCTCAAAATGATAAGAGTGGTCCACTCTATCAAATGTCTTTTCTTGATCTAGGTATAAAATTCCCAAATCATTATCATTATTCATAGTATAATCTATAACATCTCTCATTAAAAATAAATGATCCTTAATACATCTTTTTTTTACAATAGGACTGATATTTTCAAATTAAAATATACATATAATTGTTTAATCTATTAGCAAGGCATTTCGAAAAAATCTTGTAATCTGTATTCAGCAAGGCTACAGGTCTCCAGTTCTTAAGAAGAGTCAGATCACCCTTTTTTGGTAAAAGTGAGAGTACTGATCATCTAGAACTAACAGGGAGGGATTCTATTTTGATTGATAGTCTTTCCCAATAATTCTCCAAAAATGTTTAAATAGAACTCAGAAGGAAGTCCATCCAATCCAGGGGCTTCCCCTGATGATAGCTCCTGCACAGCTTTAGTCACTTCTTCAAACTCAAGTACATTGTATAGTTCCTTTTGTTGTTCTGAATTAAGTTTCGGAATATAACCAAAGAGTTCAGTCCTGCTATCCAAATCAGTAACTTCAGCAGTACACATCTTGGAATAGAAATCAACAACATAGCTCCTCATTGCATTTGGTTCAAATATTAACACACCTTCATCATTCTTCAAATATAATATTTGTTTTTCTTGACAGACCTTATGCTCTAAATTAAAGAAAAAAGTTGTTGGGCCATCAATGTCTTTAATATGAGTAAAACGGGCCCTAACAAGAGCACCTTTAACCTTTTCTTGCAATAGAGTTTTTAAATGTAACTTCCTATCAGCAATAACACTTCTCTGATAAAACAGGCTTCTCGGCATTTTATCCTCAATTTCAGAAATCTCTTTTTCCAGATTTTGAATAATATTTTCCATCCTTTTTGAGGAATTATATGTATATTGCTGACAAAAAAACTTAATTTGTGTTTTTCCAATTTCCCACCACTGTATAACATCTCTAAACTCACTATTATGAGTTTGTCATGTATTCCAAAACAAATTAAAATTTGCACAAAAAAAACATCTTTTAGAAATTTCTTATTAAAATGCCAATAAGACCCTATTTATGCTGTTTTGACAATACATAGTAGTAACCATCATATAATCTGAGATAATATTTGGGCTTATGGCTACATTACACACTCTATTCCTTGAATTATTGGAAATATAAAATCTATCCAGCCTTGCTGCATGAACTTGTCCTTCTACAACTTTCACCCATGTATACTGTTTAACAGTTGGGTTTGGAGATTTAATGCATTAATAACACCACTCAGGGCAACTGATGATTGATAATGTGGTTCTGCAGCATTTCTATCAATAGCAAAATCTAAAGTACAATTAAATTCACCTCCCATCACAATGTTTCCTTTTAAAAAGTTAGCGCTTTGGGAACAACTTTAGGTAGGACCAGCTGTGAATATGTGTGCAACATGTCAATAAACATTGACCACAATTTGTAGACTCTGCCGGTGACTTCATTGTATGCACCTGTAGCAGGGCTATAAATGGATGCATCACAGGTGCATCGTCAGATCTTTTGTCTTCAGATCACTCTGTGTGTGTGTGTGTGTGTTAATCTCTTGAGTCTGCAGACTTTGAGTTACCCACCTCTGAGCATTCCGGGCATGATAATAAATCATCGGAGGAATTACTCGAGGTGATTACTCATGCGGTGGCCAGGCTTCAATTAGACTGGCCATGCAAACAAGAGACCCCCAAACTCTAAATTAGAAGACAGATTTCTGTCTGGTGGCCAGGGGAAGGGAACGCCTCATCAGTCCCTTCCCTTCTTTGATGATCTCCATGACGAGCTCTCTCATTCATGGAGGAAACCTTATACTTCCCATGTCTACTTGCCCTCGACGTCAATATATTCGACTATCGTGGGTGCTAAGACATGGGGGTATTCAGTGATGCTGCCGGTTGAAGAGACACTTACGGGTTATCTCTCGCCGGGTTCGGCATCATCGTTAAAAAGACCCTCTCTTCCCCACAAAGCCGTGCAGGACTACCTCCACACTAGTAGGGAAGGCTTATCAGGCAGCGGGTCAGGCTGGTGCTACCCTGCACACTATGGCAGTGTTACAGGCATACCAGGCTGATCTGCTGAAGGACCTGAGTGCGGATACCACGCTTGATGAGGAGGCTTTCTCTGAGCTTTGTCAAGCCACTGATCTTTCTCTCTGTGTGACCAAGCAGACGGCCCGTGCCATTGGCCGGTCTATGTCTGCTTTTGTCAGCATGGAGAGACACTTATGGCTCTACCTATCGGGCCTCAGAGAAAATGACAAATTTTTCTTTCTTGATGCCCCGGTTTCGCTTATTTGGGGACACTATGAATATAGTTATCACCAGGTTCCAGGAGGCGAAAAATCACGAGGAAGCATTCAGGCAGTTTCTTCCTCTCCTCACTCGGCACCCAGACCCGGTCCTGCTAGAAGGGAGGCTCAGAAACAAAGCGTGGCGAGTTGTGCTCCCCCTCGTAAAGACTGGGGACAGGCTCGTTGCCCTCAGCAGCTCTCAAAGCAAGACCTCAGGGGAATAGTTTCTAAAAAGAGAAAACCCTGACGGTCTTGCGCCCAGCCTTGTGGGGGTAGCCCCCCTCGGGACGGGGCGCATGTATCATCCACTTCGACCCTCCCAGTACCCCCAAGAAACCTCTCCATTCCTGCCGACTCTGGTCTTTCGGAAGTTAGAGGCTTCCAACAAAATGTTGGGTTTACTGCTGCTTCCTGCCTTAATCCAGGACACAGAATAATTGACATCCCCTTAACAGGAAGTGTCAAAATTAATACCCATCTCAGAGAACCTGGCAGCGTGGAAACTTCTGCCAGGTATTTCTATGTGGGTCCTAAGAACAGTATAAAATGGCTACAGAATTCAATTCACTCGCCGCCCTCTGCGTTTCAATGGTGTGGTTTCCACTACCATGAAACCAGAGCAGGCATGTCTACTGTGGAAAGAACTGCAAAATCTCTTGGTCAAAGGGGCCATAGAACATGTTTTCCTTCCAGAGAAAGAGTCAGGTTTTTACAGCAAATACTTCCTGTTTCCCAAGAAGGGTGGGGGGTTGCGTCCATCTTAGATCTTCGAGGCTTGAGTCGCTCAGTCAGGGAGTTTAAGTTCAAGATGCTAACTATATCGTGTCACAAATCCAACATCATGATTGGCTGGTCACGATCGATCTCATGGACGCATACCTTCATATAGAAATTTTGCCACAGCACAAGAAGTTCCTGAGGTTTGCTTTCGGGGGCGAAGCCTTCCAATATCCGGTTCTTCCGTTCGGCCTAGCCCTATCACCTCGCACATTCACGAAATGAATGGATGCAGCACTGGCTCCTTTGCGACTCCGGGGCGTCCGCATTCTGAATTACATAGACGACTGGCTGATACTAGCACAGTCACAAGAACTGGCAGTTCAGCAAAGGGATATTGTCTTAGCTCATCTGGTTTCTCTGGGTCTGAGACTCAACCAGGGAATTACCTATCTGGGAGACATATGGAATTCAATCAGGATGCAGGCACAATTGTCTCCCGCTCGAATCATGTCCATTCAGAACACCCTGAGCAAAGTCAGGCTAGGTCAAGGTTGCACTGTACGTCAGTATCAACGAATACTAGGTCTCATGGCGTCTGCATCCACGGTGATCCCTTTGGGCCTTCTGCACATGAGACCATTTCAGTTGTGGCTAAAAGCCAGGGGATTTAATCCAAGGGCCAGTCCCCTAAGGCAAATAAGGGTTACGTGCCGCGCGCTTCGTTCCCTTTTTATGTGGTTCAGACCCCGGTTTCTTACCCTGGGTCCCACTCTGGGTGCATCTTGTCGTTGCAGGTTGCTAACAACAGACGCCTCCTTGACAGGCTGGGGAGCGGTCTTAATTGGTCGTCCAGCTCAAGGGGAATGGGAGGGTCATCAGCTCAACTGCCTCGAGTTGATGGCGGCATTTCTGGTCCTGAAATACTTCCTCCAGCATTTGAGAGGCTGCCATGTCCTGGTTCGGGTGGACAACACAGCAGCAGTCTCCTACATAAATCATCAAGGAGGTCTAAGTTCACGTCAGCTGAATACTCTGGCACGTCGGATTCTCCTTCGGGCCCAGGACAAGCTTCTGTCACTCAGGGCAGTTTATATCCCTGGATGTCTGAATGTGGGAGCAGATTTACTGTCCAGACAGAAAATACAGACGGGGGAGACAAATCTGGGTGGGATTTTACAAGCCAGAAGTGGACCTCTTCACCTCTCAACAGACAGCGCAATGTCCCCTCTACTTCTCTCTGAGTCACCCAGCCCCCCCGGGTCTGGATGCGATGGTGCATACATGGCCCAGAATGCGTCTGTATGCGTTTCCCCCAGTTTCTCTGCTTCTAGGAGTCTTGGCCAGAGTTCACCAGCAAGGGTCCTGCCTCTTACTGATAGTGCCGTGCTGGCCGAACAGGGTATGGTTCTCTGAGATAATGTCTCTCCTCGACAGCTCGCCTTGGGTGATTCAGGACAGGAGGGACCTTCTGTCTCAGGCACAGGGGACAATATTTCATTCCTGGCCCAAGCTGTGGAACCTTCATGTTTGGCTCCTGAAGGGTACAAACTGAGGGACACAGGGTTTTCACCTGAGGTTATCGAGACCATTTTAAGTGCTAGGGCTCCCTCTACCAGAAGATTATATGCCAATAAATGGGGTGTCTTTGAAAGATGGTGCAGTGCACATAATGCAGATCTAGTTAACTGCCAGATTGCTTCAGTTCTGGACTTTCTGCAGGAAAAACTGTCAGCAGGCATATGCCCCGCCACTCTCAGGGTCTAGGTGGCCGCCATTTCGGCTTGCCACGCCTTGATGGATGGGGTGCCGTTGGGGAGACATCCTCTACTCACTCACTTCATTCGTGGAGCTATGCGACTGAGGCCTCCTGCTAGGACCAGGACCCCTTCATGGGACTTAGCAATAGTCCTCGAGGGTCTGGTTTAGACCCCCTTCGAACCTCTAGAGTCAGCGTCTGATAAACTTCTGACTCTCAAGATGTTATTTCTTATAGCGATTACCTCTCTAAGAGAATTGAGGATCTACAGGCTCTGTCTGTCTTGCCAGCCTGCTTAGATTTTGCACCAGGAATGGCGAAAGCAATTTTGAACCCTCATCTTGACTACCTGCCTAAGGTGCCTTTCTCAACCTTACATCCGGTCATTCTCAAAGCCTTCTGCTCCCCACCGTTTACATCGTCGGAACAGGAAAGGCTTCACAGACTTTGTCCAGTCCATGCCCTTCAGACTTATGTCCACCGTACTAGCCAGTGGCGTAAATCAGGGCAACTATTTGTTTGACATGGGGGCCGCAACAGGGGGGCACCCATCACCAAGCAGACTATGTCGCATTGAGTGAGGGACGCTATTGACTTGGCCTACGAGGTGCGTGGTCAAGCTTCGCCAGTAGGTATCAGGGCTCTCTCTACCAGAGGGGGTCTTCTCCTCTAAAGCCTTGGCTAGAGGTGTCCCTCTGCAGCATGTTTGTGATGGGGCAGGCTGGTCCTCTCCACACACATTCATTAGATTTTATAGTTTGGATGTTCATGCCACTCCGGGCTCTTATGCCCTTGAGTCGACATCACAAGCTTATGTCTGAGACCTCTTGCGCTCTTGTGAGCACACTACACAACCGTAAGGGGTCCAGATATCCACAGTGTGGCGGCGTGGGTATTCTCGTTCCCAAAGCGCTAACTCAGTGCAGCATCATAAGTGTAGCTTTTAGAAAGGGATCGTCTCGGGTTACTTGACTGTAACCCTTGTTCCCTGATAAAAGCAGAACGAGATGCTGTGCTTCATTGCCGCACTGGGAAGCCCCAGGACTGCTCTTCAGACAAAATACCTGACGATGCACCTGTGACGCATCTATTTATAGCCCTGCTACAGGTGCATCCAATTATGTCACCAGCAGAGGCTATAAATTCCTTGCAATGTTCATTGACGTGTTGCACACATATTCACAGCTGGTCACACGTAAAGTTGTTCCCAAAGCGCTAACTCAGCGCAGTATCTCGTTGCGCTTTTATCAGGGAACAAGGGTTACAGTCAAGTAACCCAAGATGATTTCCTTACAACTATAAGTTAGGTAAAACCTGACCCATTTTTCTAAAAAGTTTCACTCTTTCAGGCCCTCTATTAGGAGCATAAATATTCACAAAAATGAAAACTGTGTTATCAATTTCAGCCCTTATGATTAATAAACGCCCAGGTTCTACCTCATATTTTGATAATATTTTCGCCTTATGAGTAGAACAAAATACCATAGCAACACCTGAACTCACATTAGAACCATGACTAAAAGCACACATTCCCTCCCACTACAAGCCCAGTTCTACCTCATTATCTCTATCACTGTGGGTCTCCTGAAGGAAAGTTACACCAATATTTTTAATTCTGAAAGTAAAACTTGTTTGTTTCTGTCTCTAAGTCCATTTACGTTTAAGGATCATATACGCAAAACCTCCATGAGACAGAAAAGTGAGAAAACACAGGAAAGATAAAGGAACAAAAGACAAAAATTCAGCTTTAAGGCCTTCATATTTATTTATTCTTCCCTCTAATTGGCCTCTCTTTCACCATCTTTTCCCCGTCTTATCGCTGTTATATGCTTTTTCAATTGAAACCTTTTCTGTTGTGATAAATCAGTAAAATTTCAATTATTCCTGGCCCATGAGACCGAAGCAATAAATTTCTCTACATCCGAAAAAAAATCAGTAACATCAACCTTCTTCTCTTTTGTCTCATCAAGAAACACATTAAACTACTCTACCAAATATAGATCTTGAGCATATTCAGACCCATCAGACGAGAAATCATCATCCCTCATCCTGTCATCCTGACTCTGACTCAAGTCATCAAAACACACTTCACTATCCACACACTTTTTTTTTAAACCTACTTTGCCACTGAAACTAGGCTGTTCATTATCTCAAGTCAAGTCAAGTGGTTTTAATTGTCGTTCAACCATATACAGTTATTACAGTACACAGTGAAACTAGACAACGTTCCTCCAGGACCATGGTGCTACATAAAACAGCATTGGACAAACACAGAACCACATGAGACTACACAGACTAAATAACATATCTATATAAAGTGCACGAGCAAACGTGTGCAAAAAGTACAGGACAGTACAATAAATTACTAAAAATTGTTGGGCCTCATGTATTCAGATACAACACAGCCTGACTGAGGCCCACAAAAACAAAGTCATAAATCTTGCTGATAAAAATCGCGCCAAAATCAAACAAAGGAAGTACAAAACCAACTACAAATCCCAAGAAGCCTTGCTCACTTTACAACTGTGTGAAATTCCAAAGGATCGAACTCTCAACTCCTATTGGATGAGGCACTCAACAGAACGCACCTCAACTATGATCTCATCAGGAGTAGAAATACCTCAGAAATCGTCTGCTACGCTGCTTCAAGTGACTTTGCCCGCCGTGCATAGACGCAGTCAATCGCTGCACTCAGGTGTTGCCTGATTGCACAAGGAAGTAACGTGCAACTTGAAACTGCGGCAATACAATCTCTATCTCGCTGGACGAGTTGAGATTACATTGTGTTCCACCGAACACTTTAACAGATCTGAAGGAAACCGCAGAGCAATCCGCTGAGCAATCTTCATCCATTTGCCTGCAGAAGTGAAGAAAGAAGAATTCCCTTCCCTCTTCAATCAAGTTGACATTGCTGATTTCTCCGCCAGCCCGCCGAGAATCAGCAGCCATACCGCCCGCCGACAGAGCAAGGAAACGGCCTCCCGTTATCACACGAGTCTTGAGGAACCGAGTCGGAGTTGAACGATGGATGAACACACGTTCTACATGCGTCCCCATGCGATCCAAGTAAGAGGTCAACGTCTGGGCAGAGATAGAATATTTAGGTATGTTATTCTTGTGGATCAAGTTTATTGTTTTGTACAGTTTACGGACCGCCGAGTCCGCTCATTGTTGCTAATAATACTAAAGGTATTAATGTAACATACTGTTATCATAAATTAGAGTTTGCTGTGTTGTAATCCAACCACGTTGGACTGTTGTGTTTATGCCATCGCGGATGAGACCGGCATACTGTGTTTATCCATTAAAGGACCAAAGGTCGCGGGACGGGTTACGAGCCGTTCACCGCGTATCTGAGTGATAAACTAACAGTTGCCTTCTCTCCCACGATCGCGAAACCGGCTTCAACGCTGCCACTTCATTCTCTCTCTCTCTCTGTCGTACTAACCACACACACACCCCTCACAACCATTTACTAGTAGATAACTTTGTGATAAAGCTCAGCTTTGTCCCCAGGTTATCGGGCAAGCAGAGACACGCTGTAAACGGGCAGACGCCATTAACTGGCTTCTCTCCGCCCACATTTGCGGCCATTTTCCGCCATTTTGTGCGTCACTCCTCTCTCACACACACACACACACACACACACACACACATCCATATACCGTCCTCTCATGTGTTATAGGCTTATTTTGGTTACCATATCTAATCACGTCACTGTTTAGTTTGTAGTTGAATGTCGTAAATTTATTGACTGCATTGTATTGATTATTAATTGATATTATATTTTCAATAAACTTAGTTATAATTAAAAGAGAAGTGTTTTGGTTTGTTTTGCATACACATGTGTCAAAGGCTGGCAGGGGATGCCAGTGCTCGAATTCAACCCTTTGTTGTTCCCTTTTTAATCTTGATGATCAACGGACATCAATTTTCCTAAGAGAACAATCTAATATTGAGACTGTTATACTGTCTGGTTATTAGTGCCTGATTCCAGGGTGGTGCCCCGTCGACATTAATCCTAATTAACATGCTATTGATTTTGATAATTGACAATTATCTTTGATGATTATTGAATTTGAAGGATCAATAAGCTAGTGTTAAGACTAATCAATGTTTGATTAATTTTAATAATTAATTATTATCTTGGATAATAATTCATATTCTAATAGATTTGATGATTGTTGATTTTGAAGGATTAAAAAGCTAATATTGATTCTATTCAATGTTCTATTAATTTTAATATTTGATAGTTATCTATGATAATTATTAATTATTGCTAATAACCAAACCCGCTACTAAACTGTGAGCCCTACAAAATTAACAGGACAATAGGCACAGTGAGAGACAGTGCAGCACCGACCAGTACACAGTAGTGCAAAAAGATGACAGTTTCTAAAAATGCCAAATGTAAACACAACATATATGAGATAGTGTCCTATGCACATATCAGTTATTGAGGTAGCAGCCAGTTATAAAGTGACAATAATTAAAGTGCAACTCAGGACATGTGTGTGTGTGTGTGTGTGTGTGTGTGTGTGTGTGTGTGTGTGTGTGTGTGTGTGTGTGTGTGTGTGTGTGTGCCAAACCAGTCTCTGAGTATTGAGGAGTCTGATGGCTTGGGGGAAGAAGCTGTTACACAGTCTGGCCGTGAGGGCCCTAATGCTTCGGTACCTCTTGCCAGACGGCAGGAGGGTGAAGAGTTTGTGTGAGGGGTGTGTGGGGTCGTCCACAATGCTAGTTGCCTTGCGGATGCAGTGTTTTTTGTAAATGTCTTTGATGGAGAGAAGAGAGACCCTGATGATCTTCTCAACTGTCCTCACTATCCTCTGCTGGGCTTTGCGGTCCGAACCGGTGCAAGTCCCAAACCAGGCAGTGATGCAGCTGCTCAGGATGCTCTCAATAGTCCCTCTATAGAATGTTGTGAGGATGGGGGGTGGGAGATGTGCTTTCCTCAGCCTTCGAAGAAAGTAGAGACGCTGCTGGGCTTTCTTGGTAATAGAGCTGGTGTTGAGGGACCAGTTGAGGTTCTCCACCAGGTGAACACCAAGGAATTTGGTGCTCTTGATGATCTCCACAGAGGAGCCGTCGATATTCAGCAGAGAGCAGTCACTCTGTGCTTTCCTAAAGTCAACAACCATCTCTTTTGTTTTGTCGACATTCAGAGACAGGTTGTTGGCTCTACACCAGTCCATTAGCCGCTGCACCTCCTCTCTGTATGCTGACTCGTCATTCTTGCTGATGAGACCCACCACGGTTATGTCAACTTAATGATGTGGTTTGAGCTGTGCATTGCTGCACAGCCGTGAGTCAGCGGAGTGAACAGCAGTGAACTGAGCACATAGCCCTGGGGGGCCCCAGGGCTCAGTGTGGTGGTGGAGATGCTGTTCCCGATCCGGACTGACAGAGGTCTCCCACCTCATCTACTTCTCTTGGAGAAGGTGACATCATCAATGCACTTGCTGATGTAGCTGATCACTGATGCTGTGTATTCCTCAAAGTTGGTAAAGTCGCCATATGTTGCAGCCTCCCTGAACATGTGCAAGTCAGTACACTCAAAACAGTCCTGAAGAGCAGGCGACAAGGATCTCTACAATGGATACAGGATTTCTACAATGACATCAGTTTTATCAGCATAAGCACTCACCTCCTCATTATGCTCCCTTTCCTCACCCGCCTCTATGACGTTGTCCTCATCCTAGTCTGCTGGCACTTCCACCGAGTTCACATTCTGACAGAGTTCACATTCCGACAGAGTTCACATTCTGTCCTTACATCAGACTTGCTGTTGCTGATCCATTTTTATCCTGTTCCTCTATTGTACAATTTGTCATCCAATCTCTTTTTATGAGGACATGAAATTCTCTTTAAGAACATATAAACTTGTCTTCTAAATGAGAGAACATTTTTCAGTGCGGGTTTTTGCACCCTAATGGTACCATTTTTACAGCATTAACCACTTTTGCAAATTGTGAAAGCTCTTTCATGATAATCTCATTTTTAAACGGGGGAACATTTGAAATCGTAATTTTGGTTGAAGGTGAATACAATGGAGATAAAGGTCCAAGTCCACTTTCTACTATTTGGTTAACAAGCAGTTCAGTCTTCAAAAAACCCACAATGGCCTTATTCATTCTTGAGGCTGAACTTATTTTATCGTGCTCGACCTGATCACCAACTACAACTAATACGTCCTTAATGGAAGCGCATGCCTCCAGTACACACCTGAACCTGACGCCATGCAAACGCCAAACCGACCGTGCAAAAAACAAACAGCAAACCACTTACAAAATTATATTAAAATAAACAACAAGGAAAGAAAAATAAAGAATAAAGAGATAGAAAAAGACAGAAAAAGAAAAAAGGAAACAACAAATTACGAATAAACAATCTCGCCTACGTACTCCACTCACGCGCATACACACAGAGAGAGAGAGAGAGAGAGAGAGAGAGAGAGAGAGAGAGAGAGACAGACAGACAGATAGATATCCAAAAATGTATCAAAAGTTGTCAAACACCTACAGAATGCTACAACATTCAAACAGAGTGAGAGAGAGAGAGAGAGAGAGAGAGATTAATTATATTAAGATTATTATATAATTATATAAATATATATATTATTGTATTAATTATAGATTAAGGTGTAGTTCTATTTTTACACAGCCTCTGCTTTGGCAATATTGTATTGTTTACATTCATGCCAATAAAGCCCCTTTGAATTGAATTGAATTGAATTGAGAGAGAGAGAGAGAGAGAGAGAGAGAGCGGATCAAGCCGTTGTCAGTACACAAGTGCTCATATCAGTTCTTCATACGTTCAGTGCATCAAAGACATGACTTCAGATCCTCAAGAGTGAATCAGTACTGATTTTGTACTAAGGAAAGCTGATCTGTGCCTCACATGCCTTTGTTCTCCGGACATTCCCCACTTCTTTTTTTGCTACATGGAAATTTGTTTTAATCGTTTCTAGTTTTGCATTGGTGAGATCATGTTGTATCTTTCCATAGGTAGAGTGATCTCCAGTTAATGCAGAAAGAAGACAAATTAGAAGCCAGACATATCTGCATTTCTTCAGAGAGAAGAACACAATGCTTTCTTGATAACTGTTTATTTATTTCACACAGCAAAAAAAGAAAAATAGTTTTTGTTTGCCAGTAAAAATATCTTAATATCCTTAAAAGAAGATTGCATCAAGATCTCAACATAAACTCAGTTCCCCGTCTGTCGCTCACTTCGACGTCGTGTCGAAGAAGCGACACTAGGGGGGGTCTCTCTTGAGCGCCGAAAGATACCTCTGATCTATGAAAAAAGGCCAATGAGAGTTGGCGAACAGTATTTGCATACTCCGCCTCCGGATACGGATATAAAGGCGAGAGAAATACGCTCGTTCATTCAGTAATTTTCTTCGGAGCCGATGGTCGTGTGTATGCAGTCAGCTGCGAGTAACACAACTGATCCTGCTTCTGATCCTCTGACGCTCTGCTTTGCTGTTGGATTTACGGCGCACTACAGCGGCTTTTCTCTTCACTGCCGGCGTGCAGTTTGCCCCTGGGCGCTTCGACAGCGCAGAGTTAAAAGAGTTGAAAGAGTGATTCTCTCCATAAAAGAGTTTATTTCCCTGAAAGAGCATTACACAGCGGCGTTGAACGTCCTTTTCAGGACGCGTCTTTATAAAGATGTAATTTCCGCCCCTGTGTAGTTTCTGGATGCGGTGATTTCTCCCCACCTCTCTCGGTCATAAAACACTGTCTTGCATGCCTGGGCTGCGATCGCACGCAAACAATGTTTTATGAATGGTTTATGTTCTCAGTGCGAGAACATAGCCATGGCAACATTGCGGTCGTGTGGCTTTCTTTTGTAATGAGAGAAAGCCGTTTCAGCCGCCCCCCGCGCCTCGCCTCCTTCCTACGGGATTGACGCAGGCGCCGCGGGCGATGAACACGATTTGGGGACAATGACGGGCTCTGTTCGCCGGGTAAATCCCCTCGAACTTCCCGCCTCCCCGGCACGCTTGTTTGCTTCCGTCTGAGGTTGGGATGAGTATTCTCTCCAATGGTTCATCTTCTCAGTGTGAGAACATGGCCGTTATAGCATTGCGGTCGCACGGCTTTCTTTTGTAATGAGAGAAAGCCACTTCAGCCGCCCCCCGCGCTCCGCCTTCTTCCTACGGGATCGGCGCAGGCGCCGCGGGCGATGAAGGCGATTTGGGGAATATGACGGGCTCTGTTCGCCGGGTAAACCCCCTCGAACCGCCCGCCTCCCCGGCACGCTTGCTTGCCTCAGAATTGGATGACATCACCGCTGCATCGGAGAGCGTTACAGCGGCATCGGATGCTGATCGTTCGCCTGGGCTGCCACCTTCGGGTCTGCCGCCCAGCCTGAGCCTGACGCACGGAGATCCGCTATGCTTTCCCGGGCTACTTGATCGGTTCCGCGGGCAGGTGCGCCGCTCACAGCCACGCCCCCCCCCCCCCCGTTCCTTTCTTCCCGGACGTGCACGACGAGTTGAGCTAAGCCAAGGCTTTTTCGCTCCTCCGCTCTCACTACCCTCGCGGTGGAACGGTCCCAGACCGCTTCCACTCTGCACGCCACGGCCCTTCCTGCAACCAATGCCAGGCCAAGGCACTTCAAAACTTGCACCTTGGGTAGTCCTGTTCTTGATGTGCTGCAGGAACTGCGCTGGATGACCAACCGCGCCCCCGGGCCACGGAGGTCAGAAGCGCTGGCACTCGAACAGGCGATGGCCACCCCTTGTGGTCCAGAAACGCACCTGTGGACTGGACCTGGTCGAAATGCAGGAGGCGGACAAGGCACACCTTCTCCCACACCCCCGTCTCCCAGCTCCGTCCATTCGGCGCCACCGTTGACGACCTTGCCCAGCAGTCCTCAGCGGTGAGGCAGACGGAGGCCACTACACATCCTGCCCCGCCGCAAGCCTGCCGCCATGGGCCATGCCCCGTCTGCTCGCCGACGGGGGTCCTCCTGCGGCTGTGAAACACCCTGCTCCGCCTCAACCCAGGCCCAGCTCTCAGCCCCAGCGTCGAGCACGCTGCAGGAAATGGACGCCCCCGTCTCACGGACCCCCTCGAGGACCCGGAAGGCTCCCAGGCTGTCCGTAGACGTTCAACCCAGGGACCAAGATGTTAGCTCCGGAGGCTGGTAAGACCGCTCCGTCCCCGGTGGAGGGCTGGGAGGAGAATCTTTTCTTGTTGAATTAATTTTCACATTCTCGTATTCTCTGTAATGAGCTATTTCCTTTTGTCTCTGGGTCACCTGGCCCGCAAATGCCGTTCTCACGGCACTTTGCCCCCAGATATCAACAGTCCTGGCTTCCTGGACACGGACCACCCGTCTTCAGCCCCACGACTGTCCCCTGGCCGGCCGGTTCCGATGAGTCTAGAGGACGCCTACCCAGGACCTCCTCCTCAGTCGCTAACCCGCCCCCTGCCGGGTGTGCGGAGCAAGGTAAGTGCTTTGAGTCTTGTCTCAGCACCTCAGCCGCGGGTCGCCCCGTCGCCGCCCAACGCTGCCCTACCTGCTCCGCCCCGCTGCGAAGCCCCGCCGGGTACGTCAAAATTAATCGTCCCTTTGGTGCCCCTAGCGCAGAGGTTGGACGCGTGGCTTTCACTTCCCAACCCGTCTCGCTGGCTGGCCCGGACCATCCGACTCGGTTACGCAATTCAGTTTGCCAGGCCCCCGCCCCCCTTCATGGGCATCCGCTTTTTCGCAGTACACGGCGAACATGCCCACTCCCTGCGCGCGGAAATCGCGACTCTTCTGGCCAAAGACGCGATAGAGCCTGTCCCTCCAACCGAGATGAAGAAGGGTCTCTACAGCCCTTACTTCATCGTACCCAAGAAAAGCGGCGGCTTACGACCAGTCTTGGACCTGCGAGTTCTCAACCGAGTGTTGCACAAACTCCCGTTCAAAATGCTCACGCTTAACCTGCGTCCGGCATCTAGATTGGTTCGCAGCGGTAGACCTGAAGGACGCGTACTTCCATCCTGCCCCGACACCGCCCCTACCTGCGGTTTGCGTTCGGGGGCCAGGTGTATCAGTACAAAGTCCTCCCCTTCGGCTTATCTCTGTCCTCTCGCGAGAGCTACTATGCACCCACAGAGACCAGGTGCTCAGGCACCTCAGCCGTCTGGGGATTCAGGTCAACTGGGAAAAGAGCCAGCTCACTCCAGTTCAGAGCGTCTCTTTTCTCAGGATGGAGTTAGACTCGGTCTCAATGTCGGCACGTCTCACCAATGAGCGTGCCCAGTCAGTGTTGAACTGCCTCGCCGCCTTTAGGCCAGGCACAGCGGTCCCCTTAAAACTTTTCCAGAGGCTCCTGGGGCATATGGCATCCTCCGCGGCGGTCGCGCCGTTGGGGTCGATGCATATGAGACCGCTCCAACACTGGCTCTAGACCCGAGTCCCGAGACGAGCATGGCGCCACGGCACGCACCGGGTAACAATCACCCCCGCCTGCCGTCAGACATTCAACCCCTGGACAGACCCCTGTTTCTTACGGGTTGGAGTGCCCCTATAGAAGGTGTCCAGACGCGTCCTGGTCACGACCGACGCCTCCAGATTGGGTTGGAGCGCCTTTTGCAACGGGCACGCAGCCTCAGGCCGTTGGAAAGGGGCCCAGCTGCGTTGGCACATCAACTGCCTCGAGTTGTTGACCGTCCTTTTGGCCCTGCGGAAGTTTCTCCCGTTAATTCGGGACGAACATATCCTAGTCAGGTCGGACAGCACCACTGCGGTCGCGTACATAAATCGCCAAGGCGGCGTACGCTCCCGTCATATGTCACAACTCGCCCGTCGTCTCCTCCTTTGGAGCCAGCACCGACTCAAGTCGCTGCGTGCCACTCACATCCCCGGCAACCTCAATGTGATAGCGGACGCGCTGTCATGACAACGCTTGCCTGGCGGAGAGTGGAGGCTTCACCCCCACTCGGTTCAGCTGATTTGGGAACGGTTCGGCAAGGCCCAGGTAGACCCCTCTGCCTCCCGAGACACCTCCCACTGCCCGCTCTGGTACACCCATTCAGAGGCTCCCCTCGGGGCAGATGCACTGGCACACAGCTGGCCGGCTGGGCTGCGCAAGTACGCATTCCCCCAGTGAGCCTTCTTGCACAGGTGCTGTGCAAGGTCAGGGAGGACGAGGAGCAAGTCACTCTCTTGGCTCCTTACTGGCCCACTCAGGCCTGGTTCTTGGACCTTGTACTTCTCGCGACAGCCCCTCCCTGGCGAATTCCCCTGAGGAAGGACCTTCTTTCTCAGGGATGGGGCACGCTCTGGCATCCGCACCCAGACCTTTGGAACCTCCATGTCTGGCCCCCGAACGGGATGCGGAAGATCTAGCTGGTCTACCAACCACGGTCGTAGCCACGATCAACCAAGCCAGAGCCCCTTCTACCAGGCAACTCTACGCCCTGAAGGGCGTCTGTTCGTGAATCGGTGTTCTTCCCGGGCAGAAGACCCACAGAGGTGCGCAGTTAGGTCTGTGCTCCTGTTCCTACAGGAGAGGTTGGAGGGGAAGCTGTCCCCATCCACCTTGAAGGTGTATGTTGCCACTATCGCAGCTCACCACGACCCAGTAGACAGCAAGTCTCTGGGTAAGCACGACTTAATCGTCAGGTTCCCAAGAGGTGCCCGGAGGTTAAACCCCTCCCGGCCAAACCTGTTCCCCTCCTGGGATCTCTCGGTGGTCCTCGCCGGTCTTCAGAGATCCCCCCCTCTGAGTCGCTAGAATCAGTTGGCTCAGGGCCCTCTCCTTAAAAGACGGCCCTGCTGATCGCGCTCACTTCCATCAAGAGGGTCGGGGACCTGCAAGCGTTCCCTACTAACGACACTTGCCTGGAGCTCGGTCCGGCAGATACTCATGTGATCCTAAGACCTTGACTGGGCTATGTGCCCATGGTTCCTACCACGCCCTCTGGAGATCAGGTAGTGAACCTACAAGCGCTGCCCCGGGAGGAGGCAGACCCAGCCCCTCTCACTGTCGTGTCCGGTACGTGCCTTGCGTGCCTACCTGGAACGCACCCAGAGCTTCAGGCGCTCTGAGCAGCTCTTTGTCTGCTTTGGAGGACAGCAGAAAGGGAACGCTGTCTCCATACAGAGGTGTCTCACTGGGTGGTGGATGCCATTCAGTTGGCCTATCACACCCAGGCCATGCCCCCCTTATGGGTTCAAGCCCACTCCACTGGGAGCATGGCATCCTTATGGGCACTGGCTAGGGGCACCTCCCTAGCAGACATTTGCAGAGCTGCGGGCTGGGCAGCACCTAACACCCTTATGATCTCAGGGTTGAGTCAGTCTCGTCCCGTGTTCTCTCAGGTCCGAGCCCGTAGAACTCGGTACACGTCGACGATCTGACCGGGTGAACCGCTTGTTCCAGCGCCGTTTCCCTCTGCCAAGGCAAAACAGTGCGCTTTTGTCCCAGAGGACCTAGGTCCCTGGTTGATTCCTCCCTAGCCCTTCGGGCCCGCAGCAGTTCAGCGGAGGAACGTGCTGGTGCAGTCCACTACGGGTACCTCCGGCTACCCCTACTGGAATAGGTGCTCCACAGATCAGGCCTCCTACGGGACTCCTTCTGTGTGTATTTCCGCAGTACGGTCACCTTGCGAGCTGACCCGCGTCTCCCTTAGGCAGTCCTTCGCTGCCCTCCGGTCGCCGTGTTGTAGCAACTCCCCCCTCCTCGAGGCTGGATCTACCACCGCGCCATTTCCTCCCACATGCCCAAAGTGGCCATGTGGTGTATTTTACCACCTATACCTCCCCTGCTGGGCGGGTGTGGCCTCCGCAGGGTCTTTTCCCCCTAAAAGAATAGGACTTCGGAATAAGACCCCCTTCCCTCGATGCGGTAAGGGCCCCGGCTGCTCTTGCTCTATGCCGAGAAAACATAGAGAGAAAAGAGGCCCAGCCAGGCTTGGCCCGTTCCCTAGTTGGGAGCGTCACCTTGTTCCCCCCTAGGGTAACCAAAAGGGTGCTGACGCTTTTTCGGGGCATTGGGGAAGAGTACGTGCAGCCTGAACACAGTTGGTTGCTTGTGCACGTGCAAAATACCTGCCCGCTTCTGTGTCAGCAGTACACGTACACGGCTCAGCGCATGGCGAGTTTTGAAGTGGACCCCTAGTGTCGCTTCTTCGACACGACGTCGAAGTGAGCGACAGACGGGGAACGTCTCGGTTACGTATGTAACCTCCGTTCCCTGATGGAGGGAACGAGACGTCGTGTCTTCCCGGCCACGTCGCTGAGCCGAGCCGCTGAGATGCCCGGAACACTCCCGGCTCCTCAGAAAAATCTTGAATGAACGAGCGTATTTCTCTCGCCTTTATATCCGTATCCGGAGGCGGAGTATGCAAATACTGTTCGCCAACTCTCATTGGCCTTTTTTCATAGATCAGAGGTATCTTTCGGCGCTCAAGAGAGACCCCCCCTAGTGTCGCTTCTTCGACACGACGTCTCGTTCCCTCCATCAGGGAACGGAGGTTACATACGTAACCGAGACGATATTTCCTATCAAATTCATCTTCTATCAAGAGCTGATGAGATGAGTTGTGTTCTGTATGTCAACAACTGACTCATTTGTGTCTATTTTTATTGTATTAAAGACTTCTAGGAGACAATGTTACCTGAAGACAATCTTAGACAAAGTAGATACTTAAATGAAACAAAATTGAGAACGCTATTTCATCTCCTGAGCTCTGCGAATAAAACATTCCTCTCTGGCTACCTGTCCTGTAACGTTGCCACATAAGGCAAAGCACCTTTGTAATAATGCTTATTGACTAAATTGTTGTTTGTCAATTATTCTATTGCTTTGCCCGGTAAGCTGTATTTTACCCTGGCTAATGTGATATTGACGCCCCCATACATGTTCTCGCGATCACTTCCCGTGAGATCTCGTCACGGGATGACGCAACATGTAAACAGGAAGGACTAGTATTTTGAATAAAAGAGACCGATATGCCGGTCATCGAGAGAGCTGCTCCTCACTCTCAACTACAACTTGTATCCACGTGGAATATCCTTTTTGCTGGCTGTTTTTTGGAGCATTATATGCCGTTCCTTGGAAGAGTACTACCAGATAACGCTTGTTTGGATTACTCAACTCTGTGGACTTATAACAGTCACTTTACCGCACTGATCCTGCTCACGGTTTGAACATACACCGGTGAGACCGATCTAACATTGTTTGTTTGTGCGTGCACTCTGGATAACAAGACTTTTTACATACCTACCTGACATTCCCACCTATATATTTATATATATATATATCACTGTCTTGTCAGCATTGTTCCATTATATGTTTGTATATATCTGTGATCTCATAAATACACTTGGGTTTATTGTTAAACATCTGTGTTTGAGTGAGATTCTTCCTCCGTATTACGAATCACTTAAGAGCAGCACCGATCCCTTTTATTGTGTTAATACTTCCTATTTTAATAAATAGATGATGGTTCACTCCCTACAGATGATGGTTCACTCTCCGTCTCTGTTGCGGATGTAACCCGATCCTTCCGACGGGTGAACGTTCGTAAAGCCGCAGGTCCAGACGGCATTCCGGGCCGCGTCATCAGAGCATGCGCGAACCAACTGGCTGGTGTTTTTACGGACATTTTCAACCTGTCCCTCTCCCTGTCTGTAGTCCCCACATGCTTCAAAACATCAACCATTGTGCCTGTACCGAAGCAAGCCAAAATCACTTGTTTAAATGACTGGCGTCCTGTTGCCCTCACCCCCATCATCAGCAAATGCTTTGAGAGGTTGATCAGAGATCACATCTGCTCTGTTCTGCCCACCTCTTTGGACCCATTGCAGTTTGCCTACCGTAAAAACCGCTCCACTGATGATGCTATTGCATCTACAATACACACTGCTCTTTCCCACCTGGAAAAAAGGAACACATATGTGAGAATGCTGTTTGTAGACTACAGTTCAGCATTTAACACCATAGTGCCCTCCAAGCTTGATGTGAAACTCCGGGCTCTGGGCTTAAACAGCTCGCTGTGCAGCTGGATCCTGGATTTCCTGTCAGGCAGACGTCAGGTGGTTAGAATGGGCAGCAACATCTCCTCACCACTGACCCTCAACACTGGAGCCCCGCAGGGCTGTGTTCTCAGCCCACTCCTGTATTCCCTTTACACACATGACTGTGTGGCGACACATAGCTCCAATGCCATCATTAAGTTTGCTGACGATACGACGGTAGTAGGTCTGATCACTGACAATGATGAAACAGCCTACAGAGAGGAGGTGCACACTCTGACACGCTGGTGTCAGGAGCACAACCTCTCCCTCAACGTCAGTAAAACCAAGGAGCTTGTGGTGGACTTCAGGAAGAAAGACAGAGAACACAGCCCCATCACCATTAATGGAGCACCGGTGGAGAGAGTCAGCAGCTTCAAGTTCCTCGGTGTCCACATTACTGAGGAACTCACATGGTCCGTCCACACTGAGGCCGTTGTGAAGAAGGCTCACCAGCGCCTCTTCTTCCTGAGACGGCTGAGGAAGTTTGGAATGAATCATCACATCCTCACACGGTTCTACACCAGCACCGTAGAGAGCATCCTGACTGGCTGCATCACCGCCTGGTACGGCAACAGCACCGCCCACAACCGCAAAGACCTGCAAAGGGTGGTGCGAACGGCCAAAAACATCATCGGAGGTGAGCTTCCCTCCCTCCAGGATATATATAACAGACGGTGTGTGAAGAAAGCTCGGAGGATTATCAAAGACTCCAGCCACCCGAGTCATGGGCTGCTCTCACTGCTTCCATCAGGCAGGCGGTATCGCAGCATCAGGACCCGCACCACCCGACTACATGACAGTTTCTTCCCACAAGCAATAAGACTTTTGAACACATGATCTCTCACGATCTACAATCAGCACTGCACTTTATAAATCCTCATTCTGTCAATATATTCTCCCAATTCAGTTAGTGTATATATATATATTTATACCCGTATCTAGTGTGTGTATTCTACATTGTGTGTATTGTGTACATTTGTTATGTAAATTGTTGTGTAGGTATGTGTACATTTGTTATGTAAATTGTTGTGTAAGTTTGTTATGTAAATTGTTTTGTGTAATATGTTGTTTATTGTAAAGTGGTTTATGTCTCGTCACTGTCATTACTGCTATGTTCCTCGGAACTGCACACAAGAATTTCACCTGCTGTTGCACTCGTGTACACAGTAGTGTGACAATAAAGTGATTTGATTTGATTTTGATTTGAAATAGGGGAGTGTTACAGTCCTACTAATTGCCGCTCATGTGGCTTGTGTGCATTATTTTGAGTCATTCAGGAAAGAACGCATCTGTTAAGATCATAATTTGCGCCTGCTCAAGGGAGATCACCGCGTCACATTTCTCTGTATTGTAATTTTGTGAGCTGGAGCGGCAGCAGATGGCGTTTTATCCAGTCACGGATGTGTTCTTCCGACAATCCTTTCAGAATCTCTCTGTTCTCCAGAGCTTTTGTCCAGGGAGGATCTTTGATTTTCTGTTGAGTCTGTTAGCCAAACCAGTCCACATATTACACCGTCTGCTAGATGGTCCATAAGAAGAGCTGATCGCAACTTCACAGGGATTCAATCTATGCTGAAAGTGAGACATTGGCACTACAGAAATAAAACATTACTTCATTCTTAAACAAACTGGTCACAATGTTTCACTTAAACTGCATTCCTTTATCGCTGTAATGGCCATATAACCTGATCAACATGAGTAGATTTTTGCCCATTATGCCGATTTCTTGTGCCATTCTGTATTTTCTGAAAAACCTACTTTTTCGAATACCTCCTATGCTATTTGTCTGATTTGCATGGAAACAGGTATACAATATTCTGCAGACTCCTGTCAAAAAGTTATCAAATGCCAAATTTTTCAGAAGATATTAGCAACACAATTCCTTCACACAAATTGATTAATTGATCAATATCTACTCAATGCAAAGTCAAAATAAAAGAAACCTGTATACATAGGCAACAGGACATTTTGAGGATATACACAATTTCTTTTACAATTCTACCCATAAAGGGTGCTACAACTAAATAACTCCGAAGTCCTTTAACCTGTTGATACGTGCCCCCCTTTTTGAGCACAAACCATGAAAATGACATACCTGAACTTAAATGGTTGTATTTACGGGACCCTTTGGAGTATGGACACAGTTGTAGTATCTTTTGAAAGAAGATTCTCTGGGCTTTATTTCAGAATTAATATATGTTGTTATTTTTTAAAGTTAGAGAAGCTGAAGTTTATAGTAATGGAAATATTTGGTGCTGAACATGTTTTCATAATTTCATAAAACAATAATAAAAGTGCCAAGACAACCCAGAAATACAATGTTCTCAACGACACAAGACATACCAAAGAAGTTATGTTTCAAATTTGAAGATGATCTAACAATAAATGAGGTTCCTGCAAGTTGTTTTTTATGTAAAATCGCTGCAGGTGTACAACATATAATTAAGATTTTTATGGACAAAAAGTGCTTTCGGATATTTTTAATGAACCCTTGACATGGTCAATTGACCCAAGTATGTTGAACTGGATTCATCTGGCGATCGTGTTTTCATAAAAAAGGTATGAAGTCCCTCAGGTATGAGGCACCTAATAACTTGAGTTGTGAATGGCTGATGTACATTGAACTTACAGTACACAAGAAAGGTCTGTACACAAAGCTGTAAATCAAATTGTGCGAGATTCTGCGACACTGTTAAGCTATAATAAACTAATTAACGTTTTTACAAATAACTCTGGTATCATAAAAGCTAAAATACAATTTAGGTCACATGGATTTCCAGAACTTTTATATTACTCTTTCAAACTTGTCCTAAGCCGTTTGTCCTGTTTGCACAAAATCTTCTGAAGACCCTCCTGACAAAAAGTAATAAAAAATTATTTTGATTCGGTAAAATATGAGGCAATATATTTTTGGGAATGGCTTATAATGACTAATTGTCAAGTATCTTCTGATAATCAAACTTAAAAAAAATTAAAACACATGGACAACAGAACATTCTCAGGGCATGTTCAAAATGTTGACAATTTATGATGCTAGGGGTGCTATAAATGTGATCAAAGCAGTTGAAATTTGACAGCAAATCAAATGTGTCCATGACATCCGCAGGATCTGTTCAGCCAAATATGGTCATTTTTGTCATGCTCACTAGGAAAGTCTGATGACTTTCAGCAACACTTTAAATCAGGTAATTCAACACAAAATGACAGTTCAAGATGTAGAATCAATTTTGTTCACTAGAGTGAGACACGAGATAAGAAATCCTTGAGAGTTTTTACACTCGTCAAAGAGTTCTCTTTACTCTGCCGTCAATGTGTGCATTAATGATAACAGAAACAAAATCTAGCCACACCCATTAATTGTGAATCTGAAAAATCTGAAAAAATAATGTACTAAATGCTATATTAGTTTAATTTGCCAGATGCACACCAATGGTCAAATGAACAACATTTTGATGACTTAATAGCCCTAGACCTTATTCACAGTAGTGGTATATTAGATTTCTGATGGGAATGAAAACAAGGCTGAGATATATATATATATATATATATATATATATATATATATATATATATATATATATATATATATATATATAAACCTAATTAAAACATTTTAAGTAAGTCCATCACACTCTCATTTTCATCATTTAAAAAAACAAATATGCTTGGCCCCCGATGATTGCCACTTGTGGCTATATTTTTAATTTAATTTTGATTCTATCTTTCTAAATATTTAGTTTGCTGTGGAAATACCTCCTTTGTAAAATAATTTCCAGGTAGTGTTGCATTTTCATTTGCTGGTCTTACCTGGTCTATCCAGACTTACCAACTAACAAGTGGCCAAACCCAGTTAAATACATCAAACAGACCAGTCTGGGAGACCAGTAAACTAGTAATCCAGCGAAGTTGTTAATTTATGCCTTCAGTAGGGAAGACTTGAGAATGTATTCTTTTAGAGCTCTCTTTCCAGCTGCTGGGTAAATCCACTCTTGCAGCTCTGATAATGCATGAGCATTATCAGAATTAACCCACAGAGAAACCTGCAGTTCTGGGAAATAACACTGTGTAGACCCACCTAACAAATTAAAGTTCACAAACTGGTGTACTAGAGAGGTATATGCAACATTAAGACTATCTATCAACTCATTACCGATCTGAACCCAACCGGATCAAGCAATGTCTTGGGTTAGTTGACCTACATTTCAAGACTACATCAATCAAACTTTGGTCACATTGCAAAATAAATAAAGAAATACATTTACATTTTTATAAATCAATATTTCCCCTTCTGTCACTCACTCGATGTTGTGTTGGTGATAGTGACACAGGGGGTTTCTTTCAAGAGTCTCGGATACCTTTGAATATGAAAAAGGCAAATGAAAAATTGCCAAACAGAATTTGCATGTCCCACCCCCGGACATACGGGCAATGGTGTTGTGGTGCCTGGAGAAGTGGGTATACTCTTAATTTATGCCCCCCATTTTTTTAAAGCGGCCCAGCAAAGGATGAACACCCTGTGTTATAAACAGTGACATGTAAGACTAGTCTTGCATATTTAGTTCACCCCAAAATGGGCCAATAGTATTAACACACTGTCAATTAACTTCTGCTGCTTGACTTCACGGAGTAATGATCATTATGAAATTAATATTAGTCACAGAAGAGGTGCAGATTTTGCAATCAATACTGGCCCAAAGACTATATGAAGAAACAACTACATAATTATGAATTTTCCATGAACTATTCCTTATTCCTTAGTCCATCCACACATGAAAATTGGACAACAATTCTCTAACCTTGCAGGTAGTCTACGCTAGTCTTTACTGGGTGTTTTTAGGGTATATTTGCATTTATTCACATGCGATTGCAGTATTTCCAGTGTGATTTTGTGAGACTATGGGGGGTGGACCTCTGACCATCTAGGGGGACTCATTGGCATGCTCCCCATAAGAAAATGTAAAATTTTAACATTTTAAAGTTAAATACTTCCATCTGGTTCACTTTGAGAGCAAAATAAAGAGGCTAGTGTTGTGCTCTTGTAAACAGTGTTGTGCTCTTAAAGCTGCAGTAGGCAATTTTGAAATAAATTGAATTGAGAAACAGCGCCCCCAATTCTTCCCCATATACATGATGCTCTTCACCCCCAGCCAGGGTTTAATTGACAGCTGTTCACAAACAGAGCCAAGGCCTTCCTCGCCAAAATTGATTGGCTAAATTTAGCTGGATTGACACTACCCGACCCACATTTTTCACTCAGAGCAAGAGTCTGTGGGGCAAACTAATCTCTCACAAGGCCTCATTTAACAAGACACCATGTTTATATAGAAAACAAATTTTCCAATGAATAAATACTACCTACTGTAGCTTTAACAATTTCATGCTCTCACCATTCTGAAAAGCAGGGTACAAACTAGTGATGCCAGTTTCAGTTTTTTATCTTTTAGCGTTACCTGAGACTGCTAACGATAGCTAGCTATTGAAGGTGTAAGCAGTGTAACGTTATGCCAATTAACCTAGTAATGCTATCATTAATTTATGTTAATCATCATGATTGTAACTTTGGCAGTAATATTATCTGTTTGCTCTTGTACACTGATGATGATAAATTGTGTGTCAAGTAGGGTATAAATGCAGTGGATACATTTAATGTTAGTTAACAACCCTCTTTGATCATGTTGGAGAAAACATCGGCATTGGATAGTACATTTTTGTTTTTACTCGCCAGACGTTTGACCTCATGTAAGCACAATTTAGCTAAAAAATATATTAAGCAAACTGAGTGAGGGATAATCTTCATATATATTCACACAATATAGTATATTGTAATTTTTATTTGATTTTGCTTTATGATTTTAATCACATTTTAGCTTTTTAAAAATGTCAAAATTTCCCATTCTATACATTTTTATGATGTCATGAAGTTACTTTTTTACTGATGAGACAAGCTGTTTGAAATTTCATACATATTATTAACAAAGCAATTCACAAGGTGGGAACCTAATAATGAAAATTAGGGGCTGACAATTAATTGTCAACTAATAATTGCGATTATGATGATTAATTACCTGTTTTAGGTGTTTCACGAATATGACGATTAATTACCATACAAACTCACTATGACCCAGCCAACCTGTATAGCTATTATATTATATTATATTGTATTGTATTGTATAGTGCAATAGTAAAATATTTCTGCCTTAAATTCTTCACTTCCACACATTATTTTAAGGCTCTCTGATTAACTCACAAGCCCTTATTTCTCATGAAGGAAGACTCTTGAGATTGTGTTTCTTGCATTTGATCATCTCCACAGAAATAGTGCAGGATATCTCCTCTGTCTCACTGCTGCACTGTGTGAATAAACCCCATTTGCATTACATGGCTGTTAATTGAAACTCTAGTCCTTTGCGTTCACAAAATTAATACATTTATACCTTGTTTATTTTTCATGGGAGTTTGGCGAAAGTCTCTGTAGACAGTATGCACATCAGAACACTTGAGAAGTGATTCATCTTCACAACTGAATGACACAAGTGCTTTTTCCTGCGCTCATCAGACAGCACGCAGGGAAAGACGAGGACGAATCCAACTGTTTGTTTTCAGTAAAAGGGACTCAGTGTTCGAAACTACACAACTATCACTGGTGAGTGAAATGCTATTTTAATTATTGAAAGTGCGGCATCATTTTATTACGCCTCACTTTACTTGTTGCCAGTGGCTAATAACAGACGTTTTTTGGTCGCACAGTGAGTAATTTACTCGCATATGTGAGTGATGTATTTGCAATGTATAGGGCTGAGTTACCTCAAAGATTTGTCAATGTCCTCAACCAAATAACGGACGGAATACTCCAGTGCATATCTGCAAATGAGTTTACAGCAACGGGTGAGGAACTGACTGGCGCACGAGAGAGAGCGCAAAACACAGCCTTTTATTTGATGTTTTAGTGAGACTGAGAAGTGCAAAATATTTTAGATGAGAAGTGTAAAAATGTTTTGGGTTCATTATGAGACCGTGGCGGGGCAAATTAGACTAGTCAAATAATGGAAAACACTGTGATTTGGATTAGCTACTCATGTACTGGACTGTCATGTTTTTGGCTAATGCAGGACACTACTCAATGATGCGCATCAGAGGGGATTTAGAAGTGGGTATACACAATGCAGACTTATATAGAAGTGGGTATACGCCGTATACCCTGCACTACATCCCTGCATATGGTATAAAAGGCAGGGATCGTGCATCTGTTCAGACAGATTATTTCTTCGGAGCTGAGTGGTTGTGTGATCAGCGAGCTGAGAAACTCAATACTGTTCCACTCACCTCTAGAGAGCTTTGCTGTTGGATCTACAGCACATTGCCAGCAACATTCTCCCTCATCTGCACACTAGTGCAGTCCACGCCCCTGGACACTTTGACAAGGATCTAAAAGAGCAATATCTCCTCTAAATGAGCATCATTTCTCTAAAAGAGTAAATGCATTGGCGTCGAACGTCTTTTTAAAGATGTGTCTTTCTCAAGATGCCCTTCCACCTTTGAGTTGTTCCTGGATGTGGCAGATATCTCTCCGCTTCTGATGGCCATAGGCGCCCCCCGGGTCGCCCTGCACTTCCCTCCAAGGCCTGTAAGACGATGTCGTCACTGACAGCAAAAGCCTACAGGGCCTCTGGACAGGCCGCCTCCACCCTGCATGCCATGGCCCTCCTGCAAATTCACCAGGCCAAGGCACTAAAAGATCTGCACGTGGGTAGTCCTGATCCTGAGGTGCAGCTTCGGTTTCTCAACGCCCCCATCTCCCAGCTTGGTCTATTCAGCGACACTGTTGAAGACTTCACCCAGCAATTCTCAGCGGTGAAAAAGAAGATGGAGGCCATCCAACACATCTTGCCTTGGCACCGGACTACACCCAGCAGAGCCCTGTCTGCTCACCAAGGGCATCCCCCTGAGGCAGCAAGGAACCAGCAGTTAGCTACGCCTAAACCAGGGCCCAGCTCTCAGCCCCAGCGTAGAGCTACCCACAGGAAGCGGACGTCCCTCATCTCACGAACCTCTTCGAGGACCCCGATAGCTCCCAAGCGTTCCTGAGATGGACCACCCAAGAGACAAGATGTCCTGACAAGATGTTCCCCCGGTCAGGTTTACCCGGGCAGTCCCCTCAGGCCGGTCACCAGTGTGTTATTAAGGCAATAAACAGTTTTTCTATAAATGTAGGCTGCTCTTATTATGTTTTATGTATATTTATGTTTTATTAATGTCTATATCAAGCATACAATGAAATTAAACAAACAACCCCTTACACAAACTTTGTTACTATATCTCAAAGTTCAATGCCCATAAATACTAAAGTAAGTACTAAATAATCATTAGTAAATCTTTATAAACATTTACAATGTATAAATAGTCTGAAATTTAGATTGGGTACTGCAAACATGTGAACAACTAATTAATACATTATTTGTAATGATGTGTAAACAGTAAAAGCATGCTTACATAAACAGTAAATGTGTGGCTTTTAAAATTTTCATTTCATAAACATTACGTAACATTTGTTAAAATAATTTATAGATGTTAAAAATTGCAAAGCCATATAGGAATGAAAGTTTAATAACATTTGTATTTGAATTTACATTAACTAATGTTACGTTAAGCATTTATTACTAAATAATAAATTACAATGAAATTATTAATTATTTATTAATAAAAGTTTTTATAAAGTGTTACCCAATAGGGTAACATAAAAAATCAAAGAGAAACCAAGTCTATCTTTTCATGGCACATAGTTTTAAGTATAAACCTCATTAAGTGTTGTTCGATTTCGCTGAAAACAAGACTTTTTTTTACCAGAAAGCAAGACAAAAATACTGATAACACCTGCGTGCACACCTGATTTTATAAGGACATCAACAACTGTGTAGGAATATGGGATTGTTGTCCAGTTGTAAATCTTCCATCTGTTGTAGGTTTAGTTTGCATTCAATCCAAAGGATATTGTTAATATAATGAAGTTGTTCAAGATAATTTAAAGTAGTTAAATTACAGCTAACCTTTTAAAAAAACATTAGTTAACAACACCTACACCTACTAAAGAAAAGTAGGCAACTGCCAAGTTCTTTAAGGGGGCAACATCGTTTTAAATACATGTCTAAGTCAGATGATATAACCATTATAAGTATATATTTGGAACAAAAAAATGAGGATGAGAATGAGGGTGAAATCATTAATCTTGAATAGATATATGTGCTAAATACTAGGAAATCTATTAAAATAGAAAAAAAAACTCTAAAAAAATGTGTTGAACAACTGCATTTAATTAAATATTTAGCTACAAAAAAATTAATAAATAAAAAAAGTAAAATGCTTCACAGAGACTTTCCGAAGTGCCTCAAAGGAATTTGTGAAACAGTGATTCGTTTTAATGAATTGGTTTGTTCGTAAAGTAATTCAAGCGGTTCCCTTTTTGTCAATATCTTAATTTCCATGAATCGACCAAACAAAAAAAAGTGTTCATGTGAGTCAAGTGGTTTCAAAAAGTGAAACATTTGACTTACATGACTAATCCAAATGAACTGATACACTTAAATTAAACAGACTTCTAAACACTACATATATTCAAAAGGGCAATTTCAGAGAGCATGTTGGATTATGCAAAAGCCACATATGCGATACAATGTGATATTAAAGAAAGAAACTCGCTCCTGGAAAAGCAAGTCTGTTTTGCAAACAGCTACTGGAAAATGTAGTTAGTAGTGTTGCTACATTTTTTTAATTACTCCACAACACTGCCAGTTACACTGCATAATCAAAACAGTTGTCTGCCAAATCAATCAACAGAGATGGCAGCAGTGAAACCCATCCAAGAGAAAGACCTTCCCATAAGACCTTTTGCAGAAGTTTGAGCAAAGCTGTTGATGGATCGACAGCCATCTGTCACCACAGCACACAGGCAGATAGATTCATCACAAGAGTTCCTCATCTTCTACATGACAATAAGGAAGGTCCATCTATAACTCTAAAGATGCTCAGCCTCTGTGTTTGACAGGTAGGAATGTGTAAGTTTGAGGTGTGAGAAGAGTCTGATCAGTTTGAAATCTAGCAGTGCTTCAGCGAATTGAATTGGATCGTCTTGAATGAACTGTGGTGGGATTTTATAATCAACATTAAGTAACAATATTGGCCGCCAATTTTGAATGTCCCAAAAGTTGCCTATTTCTGAGATTTGGCAGCCACAGAAATATTTGTTTGAGATGATTTATCCTCTAAAAATTGGGCATTGCTGCCTCAGAAGGTTCAACTCTGTACAGATTTCACGAAAGATGATGCGTAGGAGACAATTCATGACAAACTGGTGATTCACTTTTTAGAAGCACAAAACCTTTCTTCATTCTAGAAGCTAAAATAAATATTACTCTAATCAACCAGCTCTCCTACCAAGAACACATTTTGACACACTCCTTGAATATGCTACACTGGGTCTGATTAATTTAAGGATTACAGACATGTTTTTGGTGTTAGAAGTGTCACAGAATGTCAGAGACAGGACCCAATCGCAGAGTTCAAAAACAGGTATTTAATAAATACAACAAAAACAAACTAAAACTCCCACGAGGGGGTAAAATAACCATAAACTACCCTGAAGGGGAAAAGGGTATCCAGGATGGGGTAGGGAAAACAGGGCACAGGACCAACCGGACTGGGCCATGAGAACCAGGGAAGGAGTAAACAGACCGACTGGCAGGACCAACATGAGAGAACAAACAAGACAGGAAGCAAGAATAACTGGCAATGGACAGCAAACACAAAAAGTGTTTGACTAAAAGAGGGAGAGAAATCAACAGGTAAACAAGACAGGGCAGGTGTGACTAATAAACTAATAATGGGCAAATAAGGAGGCGGGGTATGATGTAAGACAAAGAGACACGCAGCGATACAGAAACAAAAAACGTGCTTTCCCAAGACAACAAAACACAAACATAGTGATGCCATGCATTCTCACACTAAACAAAACCTGATCGTACATGCACGCAACAGATGACAAAAACAATACAGAGTGGAGAGTAATAATTGAATAATTGTGTGTGGAGAGTTCGGCCACACACAAACCCAAAATCTCAGACCAAAGTGACCAAACTTCAGCACAACAAGAATACAGGTCGCGTCGCGTGATCAGAGCGCAACACAAGCATGGCGTAAGGCGCACCTGTGTTAACGAGAGACAGATATCAACTATTGATGCATGCCGCCAAGATGATATAAGCATGATGAACCCATGTCCATAACAGACAGACATGGAGCATAAGTGTACGGATCCCAACACAGACCGAAACCAAACCAGACAGGAAGTCAGGATCCAGACACCATGCTCCAGACATGAAACAAGACAGACCGAAGAGGGCACAGCAGAGAATTCAACCAAAACTGTGCGCTCAAAAGGCAGACTACAAAACACATCCCAAACATTAATAACAGTTAACATGAAATACCAATATTCCAGTATTCATCTTGATTAATATTTGTTTCTACATATACTAATACATTGTATATGTTAACATTAGTCAATGCAATATGAGCTAACATGATCTAAAAAAGAACAATAGTACATAAATTAGCAATAACCAAAATGAAAAAATGCTGTGAAAAATTATTGATCATTGTTAGTTCATGATATCTAATATATTAACTAATGCTAACATATAGATTATTATTGTATAGTCATCCCAGACTTTAATATTAACTCATTTCAATTATCAAAAATATTGAATTGTTTTCCAGATTTTGTGTGTAGCGCTGTTGCCGCATGATTATAATAAATATATAAATAATATTCCTTTAAATTGTGATGAGAAAGTAACATCATTTGTGGACCCTTTCAACAGCATGGTGGGAAGACAAATAAATAATCACATTTTCTGATTTTCTCAATGCTTTTCAAAAAAATTTTCAACTAACTTCCTTAATTTTGACTAATACTTTAGTGTTGACTGCATTTATCAAGCACAACCATTCAAACCTGTTGACAAAGAATGATAAATGTCAAAAATTCAATTTATGTGAAATTTAAGTTTATAAATAACAACAAACAAACATTTGATCCCACACTAAATAACCCATGCTGAGTGATAGATTAATCTAGGCTAATTTGCAAAAACAAACTGCAATCCTGTTACCCAATGGGGTATAGTTATTTGTATTTATTTATTTAGATGTTTATTTTATGTTTATTTCTATAAGATTTCACATTGCACAAAATCACACAAATCCTGGTTTTTGGTGTATCTCAATTTCTGGTAACAAAGTTGCAAGATTTGCAAACCTTTTATAAAATGCATGTAAAATAAAACATCTCATTTAATACTTTTTTTGACATTAATTGAAGGTTAAGAGCCTCCTATCACTGACCATTTGTTGACCAAAAAAAAAAAAGAAAAAAGACTGAAATGAGTCTCAGGCCCTATTTTGTACAGTATTCATGAAAAGTGATTTTGATTGTGGCACCCAGCTCAGAAGTACACCTGCACACATCTCAGAACAGTGTTCCCGCTGCGGAAACAGATGGTGTGGTGGACTCCCGTCACTGCACGAGGCGTGGCGAACAATCCGCCAAAGATTTTCAGAATAATGAATTGACTGGTGGAAAAAAGGGGACACACACCAATGAGAGAGAGAGAAAAAAGTGTGTGTGTTTGTAAATTGCATCTGCGCTAGTAATGAGATGCTGCAACAGTGATGTAACACACACACACACACACACACACACACACACACACACACCATGCTCAACTCATTACAAATAATAAATGACCCACAAATCTGTCACCACAATCTTCAGAAGGTTTAACTCTTTTTCAAAATGACTCTTCAGTTTCTCGTTCCATTAATAAGACTGAATGCATTGATGAAATGGCTTCTTTAGTGTTATATCTATCTATCTATCTATCTATCTATCTATCTATCTATCTATCTATCTATCTATCTATCTGTCTGTCTGTCTGTCTGTCTGTCTGTCTGTCTGTCTGTCTGTCTAGAGTGATGTAATAACACTGTCTCACAGATGTCAAATTGGTTTAATTGAACAAGGCGAACGAAATGAAACAGTAATTTCAGACAGATGATATTTGAGAGAGTTTCTTATACACAATTAAACCCTATTCAGATGGTAATTGTTTTATAAGTAGACATGATAAAGTTGTATTTACAGACGCCAGTGATTTCGTTGCCTCCAAACAGGAACATTTTTATGTTTTTTTTTTTTTAAATTCACAACACGGGAGAAAATATTTACCCAGAATGTTACTTACACCAGGTTGAGATGTAATTGACTTCCTGTCTTAGCTCACAATAAATGTTTTAAAGTGCTCTAGGGCTGCTATTTGACTCTTTTGCAGGCAATTTGTGTTGTTGGCACAAATAATGTTTGTTTGTTTAAAAAATAATTTGGAAATCAACTATATGACTATAACTGCACTGCTGACCTATCCCATGAATGAAAGCTCATAATACATTTCATCAATTAATATATTAGATACAATTTTTTTCAAAGTTTAAAAAAAAACAATTCATAACAGATTAATATTGTGGAGGATGAGAGTTTAAGAGATTTAATGCCCATTGCAATGAATACTAAACCTATGTGGACTAAAGCCATCTTTACACAGCAAAGGTGGCACAGAAGCGCATCTGAAGTGGATGTATTGGATGTATTTTCACAGAGCAGGAATAAATTCATGTACACAGAAGATGCAAATGCATAGATAATGTTATGAGATGAATAAATTAAAAGTCAATTATTAATATAGAAATATAAAATTTATGAAAATATGAATGAATACTAAACCTATGGGGACTAATCCTTTCAATTAGTCAACCTCCCACTAAGACTTTGGGAAATGTTTTATGTTACTTGAATTGGTGCTGTTTTAGTGCATTTCTATCTTTATACTGTGGAAGACTTTATTTGGAAAAAGTTACATTTTGTTTTCTTTTCTTTACTAAATGGAAATAAATGCATTTTAAAAGGAAAATAAGTGTATATGTTGTCAAATTTCAGCGGTTTCAAAATCTGCGATCAATTGAGATAAAAAAAAATCTGCAATTAATTACAAAAAATGATCGATTGCAACACTAATTTATAACATTATTTTTTCATAAAAAATATCAATATAAATATAAATGTTATTTTATGTTATGCAATAGTAAAATATTTCTGTCCTAATTTCTTCCTTTTCACACATTAATTTAATGCTTTGATTTAACCAAGAGCAAAACCATTGAGATTTCCTTTCATCATTTCTTCACTGCACAGAAATAGAGAAAGCCGATGTAAATGTGTGTATAAACCAGAAATATTTGCCATTACACCATCGTTAAAAGTGAAACCAGTTTATACTTGTTCTTTTATTTTGCAGGAGTTTGGCGCGAGTATTAGAGCACTTGAGAAGCACTTAACGCGCTCTTCCGGAGAGAAGCTGATCTGGCTGATGATCACAGTGCTGCTCAGTGACGCTCAGAGTTCAACTGAATGACACAAAAACATGGCATTTATATATTCGCTTAAAATTCCCTTATTTGGGCATTAAAATGTGATTGGAATTGAAGTGCACAATAATCACGGTTATTTGGGGTAAATCAAATCAGACAGTTATTTAATTATCGCATCAGGCCTACTTCTTATTCCGTTTTCTGTCTCACTCTTAATATCTCCTTTAATACTACTTATAATAATAAATAAAAATGAACATAAAGGTTCATTTCCTTGCAGCGTTGACGGGTTTAGAAAAGCGTTTTTTTCTGGGTAAGGGGTGTGGCCATTCAGTTGTATGCGTTCCATACGCAGGCATGAGGAGTGATGTTTTCTCCAGTGTCTCAGCATCCTTTGATTAGGGGTGGAGTTAAGCCCTAACAGATATTAACCATGGTTTTACTATTGTAATATTTCAATAACTAGGATGGTTTCTATGCTTTTACTACAAATACCATGGTTAAACGTTGGTTACTGTAGTAAAACCATGGTTCATTTGTGAAGGTTTAGTTAAGGATTAGTTATGTTTTTTGTAAAAATGTAAAACTGATGTAAATTTTCAGTGTTAAAAAAATCTATCCCAGCTTAATATGCAGAAACAAATATAAGTAAGCCATTCACAGATTCATTTTCTTAAAAACTGTGTCTTTGGTGGCGCTATAAAATTATTTTGAGCGACCCGTCATAAGAAAGACAATAACAATTGCTCAACCAATGGCGTGAGTTGGGGGCAGAACTATATCTTTGTTGACCAACGACAGATGAGAGGCATATTTAGAAAGCTCTTTTGAAAAAAACATTTATTTTGAAATTTCGTTTGGTGACACTAGTGACACAGAAATTACATACTTTAGCTATAACTAAAAGTTAGTTCCTTAATGACATCATGCTGAAGGATGTGGCATCATTTTTGGTGGGAAAAGAGCAGAACAAACGTCAGAGATGTTTTGTGCTATTAGTTGGTTTGTATATCTCTCAAAATGTATTATAAGTCTAAAATTAGAGAAATCAGTATGATACAATCAAAATTTAAAAAGAAAATTAAACTATAAAAATGAATCTCATGTAAGCTAACTGTCAATCCATCTCTGACCAATGGCTAACTTTAGCTCTTTATTTCTCTCCAGATTTCACCATTGTGAATAATCAAAATATAGCCCAAATGAATAAAGCTGACGTGCCTGTTCTTGACCAGAGCATATATATGAAAGTCTGCTATATCCTTTAAAATAACAATTATAACACAAGCATATTCAGTTTGTTTACAAAAGGTACAGGATAACAGCAATGAGCACTGTCATCCACCCATTTTTATCATGGAGGAGCAATTCAAATATGCTTTACAAACGACGCCCTGAGAAAGAGTGCTAATAAAAACACACTGATGATGTCACACGTTTGAAAGAAAGTTCAGAGTAAAACTTTCCCTCGTCGGGGAGGGAAAATTAACACCTTTCCACCAAACATCAGCTCTTTCACTCTCACACACACTCCCAGGTTTGATCAACTGTTCTCAGCTCAACTATCCTCTCCTCCTCTTTGCCGTAGCGTCAGGGGACTTTGATGTGAGAATCACACAGAGATGTGTGAAGACGCAGGATCTTGGCGCACAAAAACATCGAAGAGCTGTAAATGAATGTTCATCACACGTTTGGAGTGAGATCGTGAGAGAATGTTCTAATTTTGAACTCTCTGCGATGTCGCCAGGGCTGATGTGATAGCATGCCAAAACTGCATTAGAACTCAACTCCAGAAGTCTGCGTGCTCTCACAGGAAGGTGGACGGCACAATTTTGATGTCTGCACACTGTTTAATGAGCTTGCTTGTGCGTAAGCATGCATGAAGTCTTTAATGGCATGCCATGGCCCTGGAAGTCATCGCTGCCAAATAGCACAACAGAGAATGTGGCTTCGTACGTTGAGCTCGTAAAAAATAATTAACGACTTGTGATGTGCAAATCCTGCTGGTGCTGGCACTAAATTTCTATTAACTAACAGGATTGTAGGCTTGAGTTAGTACTAGGGTTGGAGGCAGAACAAATATTCAGGTTTCGCGAGTAGTTAATGGTTATGGTTAGGACTGTTTTTTGACAGGAATGTTCCGAGATCAATGCTAGTGTGATGTTACCAATTAGTAAATTATCCCAGATCAACATTCATGTATTGAGGGGTGTGACATGATGAACTCCTCCCCTGATGTCAACAACGCGCCGTCCTTTGAATCAGCCGTCCTTTGTAGGCTCCTGACGGGAGTGGGCAGGAGAGAGAGGAAGGACGCAGTGACTATTCCCCATTTAGCAGCGTGTGATGAGCATGTGACAATATCACAAGTTAATGGAGCCTCATCACCACTTCCTTTCAAAACACATCATGCCTCTACTCAGGAGACCGGTCTCTTCATGCTGGCATCCTTGCAATTCCAGGAGGATACCTGGCAACTGGAATACTTGACGTGGCCCAGGGAGGACAGGCTGCCACAGATGTTGCAGCCACTTGCTCCCCAGACCAAGGAGCGGGTCACGGCTGCAGGCCACCGCCCATTACACCTTTACCTTACTCTCTCTTCACTCCCCGCCATCACATAGCCCCATGTACCGCAAGGATGCCAGGTTCCCCTTTGTTTTGGCCACTTTCCCCTCTGGAAACATTTATTCCCCCTTTTCCTCATTATTATTTAAATAATCTGAAAAGGTGTTGAAATGTACAATATAGATGTTATGACAGCATAAAATTACATTTTTATTTATACAAAAAGTTCCTGACATGGTCTTCTGTTGCACCATCCTAGGCTCAACAAGTGCATTCTGAGATGCTAATCTGTTCGCTGCAATTGTACAGAACGGTTATCTGACTTTTAGCCAGCTCAAACCAGTCTGGGTTGTGTTTCCCAAAAGCATCGCAAGCTTAAGTTGATCATAGAGACCGTTTGCGGCAATGGTTTCCACGATCTACTTAGGCTTACGATGCTTTTGGGAAACAGCCCTGGCCATTCTCTGTTGACCTCTCTCATCACCAAGTGTTTCTGTCCACAGAACTGTTGCTCACTGGATGTTTTTTGTTTTTGGCTTCATTCTGAGTAAATTCTAGAGACTGTTGTGTGTGAAAATCCCAGAAACACTCAAACCAGCCCGTCTGGCACCAATAATCATGCCACGGTCCAAATCACTGAGATCACAGTTTTCTCCATTCTGATGGATGATGTGAACATTAACTGAAGCTCCTGACCCGTATCTGCATGATTTTATGCACTGCACTGCTGCAACATGATTGGCTGATTAGATAAGTGCCTGAATATGTAGATGTACAGGTGATGCAAATAAAGTGCTCAGTGAGTGTATTTGTACATTTTTACTATTTTTATGAAATTATAGATCCCTAAACCCTACCCCTACACATTACAATAATAATAAAAACATAACAGGTAGATTAATGTACATTGACAATTTTTAAAAAAATAAATATTACATTTGAAATATGTTCTTTCCATACTTATAATGTTTAAATCAATCATTTTTATTTGATTACATCATTCACAATGCGAAAGTGTCCAGTCAGGTCTTTCTATTTAATTATGCTTTCAATCATCTGTAAAAAGCAAATCAATTGCAGTTCTGAAGAGCAATGTGAGCTAAATTAAACATTTACTCTAATCGAAGCTCATATTACAAACTGCCTGTGATAAATTCTAGTTAATTTTTTCCCGTACTGAGTTTAACTAGTTCTGACTGAACGGAAAACAAACCACATAATCTGACAGATGACATGTCAATCTGTCACCTCTCTCTGTTGCCATGGTGACTCCCGGCAATCCATCCCAAAATACTGTGGCATAGTTACTTATGGTAAACCATTTTTTATAAATGGCAGAAAACTTCATTAGCCAAACGACCTCACAAACGGACACAAACCAATTTCCATTCGAAGCGTCTCAGTCACTGTTTGGTTCATGAAAATGGTAACACTTAACACACATCGAATGAATGAGAGAAAATGTTCTTTTTTTCTTCTTTTTATGACAATATCAGACAAATCAGTAGATACAGATACCATAATATACCCAAAATATACACAAACACAGTATGTGAATGTATTACTAATTTATTATTTCCTGAATACTACACAGTATATACTGTATTAATTCCTATTTCTTTAAATAGTTAACATTACAAACAGAAGTACAGTGTGCTAAATTATTGTCACATGACTTCAACACATTTCATGTCTCTAAATTTTGGGTCAAATGTTTTACTTTTAGGTAGTCTGGTCAAATAATGAGTCGAAATAGAGTGTAAACTAAATGTTGTTTTATAGTCACAGCTCAAGAATTATAAAAAAAACAGATTTCACACTTAATTTTTTTCTTACACTAACTGTGGTAACAGCGTTGAATGGTTGAGATTAATGGAACATGGAATTTGTGCCTCTATCGCTGGTCTGGATTGGTAATCTGGCATACCGAGCATTTTCCCAGTGGAATGGGCCAAATGGGCCACGTTAAACTGAAATGAGCCACCACGTTATACACAAAACTGCACCGCTATATGCCTAAGGGGGCAGTGATATGCAGAAAAGAGAACCCCTACTCAACAACTTTTGGGCAAGTTTCTATGTAAAATCCCAGGACGAATTCTCTTCCCAGTCAACGCTTATGAAAAAATTCATTGAACACTAAATTGTACCCTATTCCTAATCATTAAAGATTCTCTAGTCAATGAGTTTTTCATTTTTGCATAACACCCTCTGTATATTGTACAGATCTTGTTCAGAAGTGAATTAACTGCTTGCTGTGACAGCGTGAAGTGCTCTCAGATTTCCATCTCTTCGTCATTTTCTGCGCAATTAAAATTTTGATTTATTTCGTTTCATTGCTTGTTTAGCAAGACAATGCGTTACCTTCTTCAGGAGATACACATTTATAAATACTGAATTAGATTTATCCAGCTTCCCTCTCACTTTCATAAAGCATGCCATACATCAAGGGACAGAGAACTAGAACTGTAATGACTTAAAATATCAATCATCTAAATGTTCTCATTGTTACTATCACTGTGAATTACCTGAACAATTATTTAATACATTTGTTTAATTGTGCATATTTACATTTTGAATAGATGTTGAAAGGAATAAAATAAAGACATTTGTCATTTAGCATGTTTAATTTCAGTTACTGAACAATTTACTTTAGTGTTTTTATTTTTGGCCCTTTTTATTTTTTGTTCCACATGAAAAGGAAAATCATACAGGCTTGGAACAACATGACGGTAAATAAATGATGACAGAATTTGCATTTATTGGTGAACTATTCCTAAAAAAAATCAATTACAAAAATTTCACGGGTTGAACAGAAATCTTCCACTTCAACATATTCCGTTTCTTTTGCAATTTGTAAAAATTATTTGTGTATAAAATGATGTAGATCTTGATGAATATTCAGTTTCCATAATATATTCATATTCATATGCATTGTAACACCAAATTCAAGCTCCATATTAATTACAATGTTATGTCATTTTCTGTCTTGTCTTTGCTTTGTTTTCTCACCCTTTTCTTCTGGTATTCTCTTGAACAGGATGTCTTCAATGCCATAACACTATCATGGCAATCACCACTCACTGATTGACAGTGTTTACTTACCAACTCCTCCACAATTCAACACCGTATAAAGTCACAAATTGACCACAAAATATCACACTCATCATCTCTAGCAACTAACGCCCACACGTGCACTCAACTCCACCCACATACTCACTCAACTTAGCCTATTCCCTAAACTCCACCAACACATTCACCCAACTCCGATTATTCCCTTAACTCCACCCACACTGAACTTTGCCTATCCCCTACACTCTGTCCACACAATCACTCAACTCCATCAATTCCCTAAACTCCAACCACACACCCACTCAAATGAGCCTTTTCTGTAAACTCCACCAACACACTCGCTCAACCCCACTCACACAATCAACTTCGCCTGTCCCTTAAACTCCGCCAATACTCACTTATCTCCACCCTCAACTTCATCCACATACTCACTCAACTTCGCTAATTCATAAAAAACTCCACCCACACACTAACTCAACTTAGTCTATTCCCTAAACTCCACTAACACACACACACACACACACACTCAACTACAATTATTCCATAATTTCCATCCACACACTTGCTTATGTGTGTCACCTAAACTCTGCCCACACAATCGCTCAACTTCACCCTCAACTTCATCCATACACTCACTCAGTTTCGCCTAGTCCCTAAACTCCAGCAACACACTCATTCAACTCAGACTACTCCCTAAACTCCACCCACAACCACTTAACTCCACCCACAGACTCAACCCCAACCACATAATCAATTAACTCCACCCACACATTCACTCAAATCTGCCTATTCCCTCAAATCCACCCACACAATCACTCAACTTCATCATCAACTCCATCCACACAATCATTCAACTCTGCCTTTTCTGTAAACTTTGCCCACACACTCACTCAACTCCACTCAAAGACTCAACCCCACCTACATAATCACTTAACTCCACACACTCACTAAAAATCCATCTATTCCCTCAACTCCACACACACACCGACTCAACTCCACCTTCACAATCGCTCAACTCCACTATCAATTCCATCCACACAATCGCTCATCTCTGCCTATTCCCTAAACTCCACCTACTCACTCAACTCTGTCTATTCCCTAAACACTGCCAAAACACTTACTCAACTTCACCTAACACCTAAACTTCTATCAACTCAACCCACACAATCACTCAACTCTACTCTCAACTCCATCCACTCACTCAACTCCCCATATTCCTGAAACTCCACCAACACTCACTCAACTCCAACAATTCCCTAAACTCCATCCACACTCACTTATCTCCACACATACAATCACTCAACTCCACCCTCAACTCCATCTACAAACTCATTCAACTCTGCCTATTCCTAAAACGTCCCCCACACACTTACTCAACTCCACACACACAATCACTCAACTTCACCCCCAACTCCATCCATACACTCTCTCAACTCCGCCTATTCCCTAAACTTCAACCACACACTCAATCAACTAGCCTATTCCCTAAACCACAACAACACTCTCGCTCAACTCTGATTATTCCTTAAACTCCACACACACACTTGCTTAACTTCACCCACACTCAACTTTGCCAATCCCCTAAACTCCACCCACACAATCACTCAACTCCATCCACACACTGAGTCAGCTCTGTCTATTCCTTAAACACTGCCAAAACACTTACTCAACTTCACCTAACCCCTAAACTTCAATCAACTCAACCCACACAATCACTCAACTCTACCCTCAACTCCATCCACTCACTCAACTCCCCATATTCCTGAAACTCCACCAACACTCACTCAACTCCAACTATTCCCTAAACTCCGCACACACTCACTTATCTCCACACATACAATCACTCAACTCCACCCTCAACTCCATCTACAAACTCATTCAACTCTGCCTATTCCTAAAACGTCCCCCACACACTTACTCAACTCCACCCACACAATCACTCAACTTCACCCTCAACTCCATCTATACACTCTCACAACTCCGCCTATTCCCTAAACTCCAACCACACACTCAATCAACTAGCCTATTCCCTAAACCACAACAACACTCTCGCTCAACTCCGATTATTCCTTAAACTCCACACACACACTTGCTTAACTCCATCCACACACTCACTCAACTTAGCCTATTCCCTAAACTCCACCCACACTCACTCAACACAATTACTTAGCTCTACCCTCAACTCTATCCATCCACTCACACATTCAACTTCACCTATCCCCTTAACTCCACCCACACTCACTTTCAACCATCTCCAACCACACAATCACTCAACTCCATCCACACACTCAGTCAGCTCTCTCTATTCCCTAAATGCCACCAACACACATATTCAATTCAGACTATTCCATAAACTCCACCCACACATGCTCAACTCCACACACTCACTAAACTCTACCCACAACTCCACTCACATATTCACTCAACTTCACACTCAATTCAACACACACACTCACTCAACTTAGCCTGTTCCCTTAACTCCACCAACACACTCACCTAACTTAGCCAATCTCAACCAACTTAGCCAAACCACACTCACTTAACTCCAACTACTCCCTAAATTTCACCCCCACACTCACTCCATTCCACCCACACAATCACTCAACTCTACCCTCAACTCCACCCAGACACTCACTCAACTCTGCCTATTCCCAAAACTCTACCCACCCACACACTCACTCAACTTAGCCTATTCCCTAAACTTCCCCAACACACTCACCCAACTCTGACTATTCCCTCAACTCCATCCACACAATCACTCAACTCTACCCTCAACTCCACCACCACAATCACTCAACTCTACCCTCAACTCCACCCACACAATCACTCAACTCTACCCTCAATTCCACCACCACAATCACTCAACTCTACCCTCAACTCCACCCACACAATCACTCAACTCCGACATTCCCTAAACTCCACCCACAGACTCAACTTGACTTATCCCCTAAACTCAATCCACACAATCACTCAACTCCACCCTAAACTCCATCCACACACTCATTCAACTCTGCCTATTCCCTAAACTCCACCCACACACTCACTCAGCTCTGCCTTTTACCTAAACTTCCCCCACATATTCACTCAACCCTGTCTATTCCTCAAACCCCTCCCATTCACTCAGTTTCATTCAAAACAATGACTTTGTTTTATTTTAATATTTAATTGCATCCCAGAGTTGTGATGAAGAAGTGCTGAAGTGTGTGTATGTATTTTTGAAAGTTCAGAAGTGAGAGAAGCACAACACAATTTAATTATGCTCAGATGCATAATATTGATGGTTAATTTTTAATTCAATGCAGACTAATCACTTTTTGTGCATGTCTTTGTGCACCTGTGTGTGAGAGCGCTCTCATTCCTTATTAAGATCTGAGCATCCTCGCCGCATGAGGAATTAGTGAATCTGATGTGTAAGAAACAAACTCTTAAAGACTCACTTGTTAAAATTTATACAGCAGATTATGCTAATACAATTATAATTCATGCTCTGACGAGCCACTAAATAACCTGCTCAAAACATGCTGATTAAATCACTGCATACGCTTGCAATTTCATCCAGCAGTGTGAGACCAAGTGGCCACGATATCTTGCCTTAAATACTCTTTCAAAAAAAGTCCAACTTCTGATCATGAAGAAACTTTGGATTTAGACATATTTAATCTGATTATACGTATATGGAGGTAAATGTATAATGTAGAAAACGTCAAGATTTTGTTACAGTACACACTTAATGTGATCATTTTTTATCATTCTAATTAACACTTCTTGCCAGTGTGAGAGGAACTAAACATGGTGTGAATTATTATAACCTGAATCACTCAAAGGAAGTCAAAACAAGTCTTAAAAGTACCTATACTGATCAAATACTCTTTCAGTTCTATATAATGAATGTTTCATCTAAACTATAAAATCTGATGAATGTGTGTTGAGAGGACCAGCCTGCCGCATCACAAACTTGCTGCAGAGGGACCCCTCTAGCCAAGGCTTTAGAGGAGGCGACCCCTCTGGTGGAGTGAGCCCTGACACCTACTGGCGAAGCTTGACCGCGCGCCTCATAGGACAGGGCAATAGCATCCCTCACCTAATGTGACATAGTCTGTTTGGTAGCCCCCATAGCAGACAAATAATTGCCCTGATTTACGCCACTGGCTAGTGCGGTGGACATAAGTCTGAAGGGCACATACTGGGCAGAGTCTGTGAAGTCTTTCTTGCTCCGGCGTTAAAAACGGCGGGGAGCAGAATGCTTCCAGAGTGACAGGATGAAATGTCGAAAAAGTCACCTTAGGGAGGTAGTCAGGATGTGGATGCAGAATAGCTTTGGCCATACCAGGGGCAAATTCTAAACAGGCCGGCAAAACAGAGCCTGTAGATCCCCAATCCTCTTAAGAGAGGTAATCGCCATAAGAAAGACCATCTTGAGAGTCAGAAGTCTGTCAGACGCTGACTCTAGAGGTTCAAAGGGGGTCTCAACCAGACCCTCCAGGACTATTGTTAAGTCCCATGAAGGAGTTCTGGTCCTAACAGGGGGCCTCAGTCACATAGCTCCACGAATGAAGCGAGCGAGTAGAGGATGTTTCCCCAAAGGCACCCCGTCGACCAAGGCGTGGCAAGCCGAAATGGCGGCCACATAAACCCTGAGAGTAGTGGGGCATATGCCTGCTGACAGTTTTTCCTGCAGAAAGTCCAGAACTGAAACAACTTGGCAGTTAACTGGATCTGCACCATTTTTCGAAGACATCCCATTTATTGGCATAGATTCTTCTGGTAGAGGGTGCCCTAGCACTAAGAATGGTCTCGATAACCTCAGGCAACAGCCCTGTGTCCCTCAGGTGGTACCCTTCAGGGGCCAAACATGAAGTTTCCACAATTCGGGCCGGGGGTTAAATATCGTCCCCTGTTCCTAAGACAGAATGTCCCTCCTGTCCAGAATCGCCCAAGTCGAGCCGTCGAGGAGAGATATCAGCTCTGAGAACCAAATCCTGTTCGGCCAGTAAGGCGCTATCAGTAAGAGGCAAGACCCTTGCTGGCGAACTCTGGCCAAGACTCCCGAGAGCAGAGAAACCGGGGGAAACGCATACAGACACTATCCGGGCCATGTATGCGCCATCGCGTCCAGACTCAGAGAGAAGTAGGGGGACATTGCGCAGTCTCTTTAGAGGCGAAGAGGTCCACTTCTACTCTGTAAAATCTCTCCCAAATTTGTTGTACTATGTCGGGGTGGAGTTTCCACTCGCCCGTCGGTAAGTTTTGTTTGGACAGAAAATCTGCTCCCACATTTAGGCGTCCAGGGATATAAATCGCCCTGAGTGACAGGAGCTTGCCCTGTCCCAAAGGAGGATCCGACATGCCAGCAAATTCAGGTGGCGAGAGTGTAGACCTCCTTCATGATATATGTAGGAGACTGCTGCTGTGTTGTCCACCCGCACCAGGACATGGCAGCCTCCCAGAAGTCGGAGGAAGTATTTCAGGGCCAGAAATACCGCCATCAGCTCGAGGCAGTTGATGTGCCAATCGAGCTGATGACCCTCCCATTCTCCTTGGGCTGGATGACCACTTAAGACCGCACCCCAACCCGTCAGAGAGGCGTCTGTTGTTAGCATCTTGCGATGGCATGACACACCCAGAGTGGGACCCAAGGTAAGAAACCGGGGTCTGAACCACATAGAAAGGGAACGAAGCGCTCTCCGCGTAACCCTTATTTGCCTTAGGGGACTGGCCCTTGGATAAAATCCCCTGGCTTTTAGCCACAGCTGAAACGGTCTCATATGGAGAAGGCCCAAAGGAACCACTGTGGACGCAGATGCCATGTGACCTAGTATTTTTTGATACTGGAAAACAGTGCAACTTTGACCTAGCCTGAGATTGCTCAGGGAGTTTTGTATGGACATGATACGAGCGGGAGACAATTGTGCCCGCATCGTGATCGAGTTCCATATAACCCCTAGATAGGTAATTTCCTGGGTCGTAGAGAGAACGCTCTTCTCAGCGTTGAGTCTCAGACCCAGAGAACCCAGATGAGCTAAGACAATATCTCTGTGCTGAACTGCTAGTTCTTGAGACTGTGCTAATATCAGCCAGTCGTCTAAATAATTCTGAGTGCGGATGCCCTGCAGTCGCAACGGAGCCAGTGCCGCATCCATGCATTTTGTGAATATGCGGGGTGATAGGGCTAGGCTGAATGGAAAAACCCGATACTGGAAGGCTTCGTCCCCGAAAGCGAACCTTAGGAACTTCCTGTGCCGTGGCAGAATTCCGATATGGAAATATGCGTCCATAAGGTCGATCGTGACCAGTCAATAGTAACGTTGGATCTGAGACACGATCGCCTTGACAGTTGGCATCTTGAACTTGAACACCCTGACCAAGCGGTTCAAGCCTCGAAGATCTAGAATCGGACGCAACACCCCACCCTTCTTGGGAACCAGGAAGTATCTGCTGTAATAGCCTGACTTTCTCTCTGGAAGGGGAACATGTTCTATGGCCCCTTTGACCAAGAGATTTTGCAGTTCTTTCCACAGTAGACATGCCTGTCCTGGTTTCACGGTAGTGGGAACCACACCATTGAAACGCGGAGGACGGCGAGCAAATTGAATTCTGTAGCCTTTTTCTACTGTTTGTAGAACCCACATAGAAATACCTGGCAGAAGTTTCAACGCTGCCAGGTTCTCTGAGATGTGTACTAATTCCAACACTTCCTGTTGAGGGGGTGTTGAGTGTTCCGTGTCCTGGTTTGAGGCAGGAAGCAACAGTACACCCAACTCTTTGTTGGAAATGAATGAATGATACATGCGCCCCGTCCTGAGGGGAACTACCCCCACAAAGTTGGATACAAGACCGTCAGGGCTTCTTTTTCTTAGAAATTATAGTTCTGAGGTCTTGCTTGGGCGGCTGCTGAGGGCGACTAGCCTGTCCCTAGTCCCTACGAGGGGGAGCACGACTCGCCACGCTCTGTTTTTGAGCCTCCCTTCTAGCAGAATCAGTGCGAGACTGGGTGGCTGACAGCCTCGCCCTCTGAGTGCGGCGAGGAAGAAACTGCCCAAAGGCCTCCTCGTGGCTTTTTGCCTCCTGGAATCTGGAGAAAACTCTGTCTTTATCCCTGATGCCCGAAAGGTTAAGCCATAAATGCCTCCCCATACTAACCAAAGCAGACATAGACCGGCCAATGGCACGGGCTGACTGCTTGGTCGCACGGAGAGACAAATCTGTAGCCCGACAAAGTTCTAAAAAGGCTTCTTCATCGAGCGTTTCACCCGCACTCAGGTCATTTAGCAGGTTAGCCTGGTAAGTCTCTAACACAACCATGGTGTGCAGCGCTGCACCAGCCTGACCTGCTGCTTGATAAGCCCTCCCCACTAGCATGGAGGTGGTTCTGTATGGCTTAGAGGGGAGAGCAGGTTTTTTTAATGATGATGCCGAACCCGGCGAGAGATAATCCGCAAGTGTCTCTTCGACCGGTGGCATCATTGAATACCCTCGCGCCTCAGCACCCACGACAGTCGAATATAACGACGTTGAGGGCATGTGAACACGCGAGGTATAAGGCTTTCTCCACGAACGAGCAAGCTCATCGTGGAGATCATCAAAGAAGGGAAGGGACTGATGAGGCGTTCCCTTCCCTTGGCCACCAGACAGAAATCTGTCCTCTAATTTGGAGCATTTGGGGGTTTCTTGGTCGCATGGCCAGCCTAATTGTAGTCTGGCCACTGCACGAGTGACCACATCGAGTAACTCTTCAAAGGATTTGGAATCATGCTTTGAGTGCTCTGATGTGGGTAACTCGGAATCTGCATACCCAAGAGAAATGAGGTCCTCCCCGCGAACTGAAGAGGCGCCAGAGCGCGCTTCAAGATCATGTGAAGGACCAGCCGGATCTGGATAGAGAGAGCGAGTGAAAGGGACAAACCTGTCTCACACTCCTCAGCCAGATCCATACGAGAGCCCCATGAATGAAGTGTGGGTGCCGGCTCTCGGAAGTAAGCAAGGCAAGCGCGAAGCATCCTGACCGAAAATAGGTCACAATGCGCGCACCCGCCCTGCCCCAACGCGAGAACAGCGTGCTCTTCCCCCAAACAAACAAAGCAAAACTCATGCGTGTCCTTGTCAGTCATGGAACGTTGACAAGGAAACGCACCGTTTGCTCTGTTTCTCCAACATTATCTCTCTTTTTTTTAATATATATATTTTCTCTTTTTTTCTTTTAAAGATCAGAGAGAATAGGAAAGAAAGAAAGTTCTGCACACTGCCTAACGATTTATAACTCCTAACAAAGAGAAGAACGTTTTTTTGCAGGCTTGTAAGACACACAGCACAGTATGCTCTGAAGAAAAAAAGATCTGACGAACACGCTGGTGACGCCTCTATTTATAGCCTGGTCACAGGTGCATCAAATGATCTCACCAACCGAGGCTATAAATTTCCGGTCAATGTTTCATTGACGTGTTACACACATATTCACAGCTGCTCACAATGCAAGATTGTTCCCATAGCGCTTTTAGCAAGCGCAGCATCATAGTGAAGCTTTTTGTAAAGGGAACATTTACATTTTGATTGTGTGAGAAAAACCTAAACAGATTGGATGCCAAAAATATCAAAAGAAATTCCTTTGAAAGTCATTGTCAGTTAACGACTGTGTTGATTCAAATCTCTTCAGTGATTGGCTGGGTGAAGTTGGATCTCTTCAGTGATTGGCTATGTGGATTCAGGTTGATTGCTAATGTAATTCCTGTATGACACTTTGAGTAATTTACTGCTGCTGTTTGTCTTGTGGTTTCCACTTCAAGAACAGCTGTTCAATTCACTCAATCAGTGTAAAACACAGTCAAGCGCTGTTAGTCGCTACCAGTCACCTCTCTATCTCCATTTGTATTTTTTCCATTTCTTTTGACTAAAATCTGTGCTGTGGCCTGAGGGTTAAGGTGCTGATATTACAAGGACTGTGAATTTTCTGAGAGGGAGGACCGCATTTCAGAGCTCCTGTTGATTAGTGTGTGTGTTTGTGTGTTATCGTGCTCAGCAGATTTACAGCAGTGTTATCATGATTCGTACCTTCTGCACTTCAAACATCAGAATGAATAATGACCAAATACTGCAGGAGTTTTATTTTAAGGATGCGGAACACTTAAAACACGTCAAGCATCTGACACACAACATACAGTATAAACTTATCTAGAAATGTTGCATGGATCCCACGGATCAGAGGGACATTGTGCATTTTGTAAAACTAGAGTTAGAACAATAATTGGTTTGAACAATATTTTTGAACAATATTCAAACTTATCTACTTAACGGTTAACAGTTCTTATAAGACCTAGTACAGGGTTCCCCAATTAGTATTCACCAAGGGCCAAATTCTGTCAAAAATATGAAGTCAAGGGCCACAAAACTCGATAAAATGATAAAGTGTTTATGCTGCTACTATTATTACTATTATTGTTATTATTATTACTATTGTTGTTTTTATTGTGTACATTTTTCAGATTTTTTTTAATAGTTATTTTTCTCAGTATTAGTAGGCTATTTCATTTATTCAAACAATTATGAACATTTTGTTTGTATACAAATACACAAAACTACACAAATTTGCCTGCTGAAAAAAAACAAAAACTTTAATGAACAATCTGGATCTCCATGTCCTCAATGCTCATCTCCAAACGGGATCTACTCCCTGCACTTTCCCTAATTGCTGATTAAATTATTAGACCTATTAGCATTAATGTTGTTATTGTTCTTAAGGATAATAAAACAAAGTGTTCGAATAATTTCAGTAAACGAAAGACCATGAGCCAATGTTTTCTTAAATATAATTTGTAATATTTGGCTATGCATCTTATTTTTTACGGTACAATGTTATTTTTACTGTGTACTATTCCACGTGTATTTGTATCACTAATTTGATATTAATTATTCCTTTAAAGTGTTCTATCTTGATCTTTATAGTTCCACGTCTTCATCTACTGTTTACCATTAGATCTCCCTAAATTGACAACTGAGCAAATAAATGATCTTGAATCTGATATAACCTTGGAGGAGCTTGACGGGGTAATTAAGGCCCTGCCTGCTGGCAAGGCTCCGGGGGCAGATGGCGTTGCTGCTGAATTTTTTAGATCTTATGCTACAGAATTGGCTCCACTTTTGTTAGAAGTTTATACAGACTTGTTACTGTAAATGTTACCATCCAATTTCCCTGATCCAGCTAGATGTAAATATTTTGGCAACAATTCTGGCTAACCGATTAAGTTATGACATCTCTTATACATATAGATCAGATTGGGTTTATTAGGGGCCGCACCTCTTGTGATAAAATCAGGAGTTTCATCAATATCATGTGGTCAGTGGTGAATGACCACACTCCGGTCGCTGCCATCTCACTTGATGCCAAAAAGCTGTTTGATATGCTAGAATGGGATTATCTTTTTAAATGCTGGAAATATATAGGTTCAAATGCTGGAAGTATACTTTGGCTCTGACAGTGTACTGCTCTGTAACAGCTTTTCAGCCAGGTGCCTTTCAATGGTCCAAACAGGGCATTAAGTATTTGGGCATTTTATTCCCAGCAAAATTATTGATGTGATTGTTTTAGTCAGTTTAGCTCATTTTGACCCTTTAATAAAAAGGTTGTCAAGTGATGTGGGTAGGTGGGCTTCATTACATTTATCGATGATTGGGATGGTTAATGTTATTAAAATGAATTGTATTCCAAAATTCAACAGGACATCTCCCTGTAAATGTCCCCCTCTCTTATTTCAAACAATTTGATAGTATATCGAAGTCCTTCATTTGGAATGGAAAGAGCCCCAGGTTAAATTTCAATAAGTTACAAAAGGCTGATAGACAAAGGTGGGCTAGGCCTACCCAAAATTTTGTTTTATTATTATGCATTCAGTCTCAGACATTTAGCTCACTGGTCACTTCCACCTGAGAGAGCCACTCCCTGGTTTGGAATTGAACAGAAAGTTATTGCCCCTATTTTACTATTACAAAGCCTTTCTATTCAACTAATTGGAGAAGTTAAGTCGCACCACATTACCTCGCATCTGCACACGGTATAGACAAATGTGTTCGGAGAGTTTAATTCAGACATTTATTTAAATGTTATCTTGAGCATATGGCTAAACCCAAAGTTGCGTATTGGTGAGTCCCCTTTGTGCTGGTCGGCATGGATTGAGAGGGGTGTTAATACGCTCGGTGACATATATGAGAGTGGTGGGCTGAGATTGTTTGAAAATTTGGTCCAACGTTTTAGGATTCCTAGATCTCAGTTCTTCAGGTACTTACAGCTGGGCCACCTGCTCTGTAATATTTTTGAGAGTAGCAGACACCCCCCTAAAAGGGCAGATACTCTAGAAGTGGTGATAACCCTAAGGCATCAGTGTACTACTCCCTGTTAATTCAGAGTCTGGGGGATGGAGCTTCAACTTCTCACAAGAGATTATGGGAGAAAGTTGGTATTGGAGGACCAATTAAACATCAAGTCTACATCTAGAGATTCTAGGGTACGTTTAAATCGCTTATATTGGACCCCCTCTAGATTGTACAGACTCGGTCTTAAAGACACACCCACCAATGTTTTTTTGGGGATGTGATAAAATACAGGAATTTTGGTTGAAGGTTCAGTGATTTATGTGTGATGTGTTGGACATGCGATTTCATTTTGCCCCAGACTCTGCATTCTGGGTGATGGGGAGGTCATTCATTTTGGGGATAGCCACTTGAGAGGTTGGGTCCTGGCCAGGAGAATACTCAGGGGGTGGATGATGGCTGGGACACCCTCGTTTTGGGAGTGGTGTGGAGAGATGAGTGAGGTTGCAGCATTTGAGGAGGCGATCTACAGAAGGTTGGGAAAGTGGGATTTGTTTAATAGGAAGTGGGGTGGACATTTAGATTTTTTGGAGGGTTTTCGGAGAGTGGCAGTAGAGAGGGACTTTTAATTTTTTATATTTTGTTTGATGTGTATGTGCACAATATGTTGTTTTGTTGAAAGTATATTTTTGTGTTTGTTTCTATTTTTTTCTATTTTTTTGTTATAATTGTAAGAGACCATTGTAATGCATGTTTATGTTGGGTGGGGTTCGGGGGGAGGGGTTTTAATTTATATAACTGATTTCGTATTTTATGTGTTGATTGGCTTTGGTGTATGGATTCAATAAAAATGTTAATAAAAAAACAAACAAACAAAAAAACACAATGGACAAATTGGTGCCCAAAGAAGTTACTTTCCATGGTTCAGTGAACTTTCATAGAGGGTGTGCTGGGACATTGTCCCGCTGTTATCGCTATTTAATCTTGCTAGCTAGCTAATGTTTACATTCAATATAAACTCAATATTTTAGATAACTAGTTAACATGATACCTCAACTTGAGCTTCCGTGTTGCTTGTGGAATGGCTGAGGTGTGTGACGTTGGCACAGGGGCAGTGTATTAACGTAGGGTTTTAGTGCAACACTGCGGGGCTATTGGCCATATGGCGGGAATACAGATCAACTACGGTCTTGCTATTGTGGCTATTGGCCCCCGGCTGGCCAGTTGATAGCCTTGGCTTGTACTGGTCCGATAGGGGAAACGTGGCTATTTTGTTCCAAATCTGAATGACCTTTTTTCTCCATGAAACATAAAAGGAAAATTTTTTAATAAACACTGGCCGCTTTTTGCCATGTTATTACATTGAATGGGGGGCTGAAATCTGGCCAGACTTTTGGACCTCACTACAAAAACAAACACAAACCTTTACGATAATTCTGTCTTCTTGAAATAAACCTTTCTAACAAGACAGAAATTCACTCTCTCAACCACATCTAAAAAAGTTCCCCAAAACACACTGATGTTCTGTATCTGCTGAAGCCTTATTTCGCAATATTCTCAACATCTCGCTCTCTCTCTTTTACAAAATGCACCCAGTTCAATGTAGAGTTTCCAATTACCGGCGGCAAACAGGCAGAAGCGGTGCTTCTCTTCAGATCTTTTAAAAGCTGCCCTGAGCTTTGGATCATTAAAGGCACACTCAATAAATGTCCAATAGATATCAGAATAAAAAATCAGAAATCACATTCACAGAGACACAGCATGATTCCACTGAAGGCTTTTAAAAGGATGGTAATTAGAGAGAAAGATTTTACAGTTTAATTGATGAACTTATTGAACATCTATCTATCTATCTATCTATCTATCTATCTATCTATCTATCTATCTATCTATCTATCTATCTATCTATCTATCTATCTATCTATCTATCTGTCTGCTGTCTGTCTGTCAATAAATGGACAATTGTAAAATTAATGATCAATTAAGTGCTATGTGGGTAAGCGAGACAAGTCCCACTCTGTGTTGTGCCAAACCACTAGACTCCCCAACAGATTCTTACTAGTTAGATGCAGTTGAATAGTAGTGCGGTTTAATCGTGTAGCGTCATTTTGTCAATAGATTATTTTGAGTTGCCCACCACTCGAACGGAAAACGTCCCGGTGCTCCTGATGGCCAGACCCTGGATGCATTTAAAATGATACAACACAGACATGAAGAGCAAAATACATCTTTGTTTCTGTGAGCACCAATTTCAAGAGAAGCTTCAAACATAAAGCAGTTGGTGCGTAGAGTACCACCGCTCCCTACATGCATACTACACAGTCTGTGTAGGGCACTAACTCCCTAAGAGTGTACCATCTTACCCTAGGAGGGCACCAGAAAGTCCACCGGCACATATACGTTATTCAAGGACCAGAAAGCAGTTGCGGAACACAGAAGATCGCTTCACGCTCATATCACATGAGGGTTTATATATATATATATAAAATACTTAAAATGCAACAGTTAATTAAATGTATTACATTACTGTGGCAGACATGTAAAGCATTGATAAGACAATACAAAAATTGGCAGTAGAATCAAACATGTTGTTTGTTTCCATATTACTGAACATAAGCCAATCATTGTTATACATTCCATAGCAATCCATTTTACAATTGAATTTGTCATTCAGTCCCAGATTTATTATAAAAGCTTGTTTAAAGACACATCACTGTACACCAGAGTCAGACGGACATTTGGGAGTCTCACTTTGGTTGCATCAAGTCATAAACAAATCGTTTTTAGGTCTCAGTGTCAAGTTAAACATAGTATGAAACATATAAAACACATCTTGAGATCCCTTTGTTTGGATTTGCACTCCATCAAGCTGTGTTTGAATGCAAGAACTTACATCTTGTACTGTCTGCTGCTGGTAAGTTTCTCTTTGTACAGCTATGCGTTGCCTACACGGTAAGTTTTGCTTACTGCTCCCTGCAGAATACGTCCAGGTTAATTTCGGAACCTGTATTGTTCCCTCCTTCCACGATGGAGGGAACAAGACATTGTGTCGATGTAGTGACACTAGGGGTCAACCTGGGGAGCCCTATGGGAAAAAGGCCAATGGGAATTGGTGAGTGGAATTTGCATGCCACTCCCCCTGACATACGGGTATAAAAGGAGCTGGCTCGCAACCAATCATTCAGGTTTTGTGCTGAGGAGCCGAGACAGGGTCCAGGTCATTTCAGCGGGTAGTTCAGTGTTGTGGCAGGTGGGATACAAAGCCTCATTCCCTCCATCAGGCAATGGAGGTTATGAAAGTAACCAAGATGTTCCCTATCTGTCACTAAGTCAATGTTGTGTCGATGTAGTGACACTAGGGGTCCCTATATGAAACACCACAACTAGCTGAACCATATTACGTGGACTGACAATGTGAGACAGGCAAACCATTGCATGCCTCGTAGCGAACACACCTGGCCATCATGTAACCTCCCCCAATGCTCCTACGAGCGTTGCATGGTCCCCCGCACCTCTGAGACAAGTCGACTGCAAAAAATGGGGATAGGCCACCCCAGCCATGGCCTCTTCTCTTCTTTTTTCTCCCTAAAAAAGAATGTAAATCGTTCAGCTGAGGGTCATAAGTGTCCGCATATGGGGAGGGGGGGGCGGGTGTCCATTCTAAGGGGAAGATTCCACAGAGACCACAGACAATTGTGTGGAAATATGTTACATGGTCTTAATGAGTCTTGTAAGACACATGTGGAGAAGTCCCCCTGGTAGGTCCTACCCAGAGGGGATGAAGTTCTAAAAACACGGTGACCAGTGGCAGAGGGGATCTCTGTCCAAGGAAGACGCAGGTTTACCAACGGGGAAACTAACTCGTGGAAGATACATCAAACAAGGTTAAAAACAGGCAACCAGTGCATGTGGAACACCTACACCAGTACATGGCCTGATATCACATGTACTGTGCCGGCATCGAGTTTCTCCACTAACTCGCCTGCCACAGGGCTAATGAGGCGGGACATCCAGTGTCCACGACCTTGTGAACACGGCTGGGGGGTAAAAAGGGGGGGCTGTCACGAGGTGTGTGATGTTCGAGAATCAAGTCTGGGTGGGCCAGTAGGGTGCAAATTAGATGACCTGCCATGACATAACATCTACCGCACTGTTGAGGTCGCCCGGGATGTGAGTGACTCACATGGACGGCAGGCGAGTAGCGACATGCGAAGCAAATCTATACTGCCATCAACTCGAGGCAGTTGATATGCCAATGCAGTCCAGGAGCACATGGTGCCCCAGCCACGCTTGGAGGCGTCTGTTGTAACTACGACGCACCTGGACACCTGCACTAAGGGGACCCGCAGAAATGCACGGTCCATCCAAGGTCTGAACAAGCAGCGACAGATCGGCGTGATGACCAAGCGATGTGTGCCGTGGTGCCATGCCCATCTCGGGACTCTAGTCTGAAGCCAGTGCTCATATGCATCAACCTGAGTGGTGTGACCTCTGCTGAGGATGCCATTTGCCCCAGGAGCCTCTGATATTGCTTCATTGGGACCACCTTTTTCCCACTCGCTTGTGAGGCACCCCATCATAGAGACTGAGACTAACTCCAACCCGAGAAAAGAGATGCTCTGTACCGGGGAGAGCTTGCTCTTTTCCCAGTTGACACAAAGCCCCAACCGGCTGAGGTGCCTGAGCATCAGGTCCCTGTATGCACACAACAAGTATCGAGAGGGAGCTAGGATCAGCCAGTCATCAAGATAGTTGAGGTTGCGGATGCCCACCTCCATTAGTGTGGCAAGGGCTGTCTCTGTAAATTTTGTGAAGATGTGAGGCAACAGGGACAGATCGAAGGAGAGGACCTTGTACTGGTACACCTGGCCCTCGAAGGGCCTATGCCAAGGTAAAATAATGGCGTGGAAGTACACATCCTTCATGTCTACCGCTGCAAAACCAATCTTGATGCCATTAAAATGCATTTCTGCATCAACATCTTGAATGGCAGTCTGTGCAAGGCCCGGTTCAGTACTAGCAGATCCAAGATTAGCCGTAGCCCACCGCCTTTATTGGGTACGATGAAGTAGGGGCTGTAGAACTCGGTTAACCCGGGAAGATGCCTGGAGAACTGAATCACATAGCCGAGTCAGACAGTCCAGTTCAGGCCAATAGGCCAACCTGGGAGTCGGGGCGCCAAGGAACCGTACCTTGTCAGCCTACCTCATCTCGACCAAGATGAGACATAGGTGGCACTCCTGGACCACCAGGGTGGATATCGCCTGGGCTAATGAGGAAGGACCCTCAAACCCTCACAGCTCAGGAACAACCAACAACAACAAACAATATGCATTGCATGTCTCATGTTTACAATAGTCTCCTCTCCTCTGTCAGCAGTGAGGGATATGTGATAATGTAAGGAATTAGTCAGGCTGACGGAGAAGGTTAATGAGCAAGAGATCTCAAGAGAGCAGCTCATAAAATGTGGTGCATGTGGAAGAATACAAAATTAGAAGTATTTTGAGGTGCATGGAAGGATATTGCCTGTAGCTACAGACAGGCACCCAAATCTGCCAGGACAGCATATTTTAGCAAACTCATAGAAAATAACCACAATAATCCAGAACAAGATATTATGTCGCAGCACAAGAATAAGACTTCATGAATTTCTTTACAGATAAAATTTAAATAATCAGAAATAAATTGGAATTATGCAATCATCTGTCATTGCAACTCAGAAAAAAGTGTCTCATAATTTTCCTCATGACCAACTTCAATCCTTCGCTGTCACAGGTCATGAAGAGCTAAAAAAACGTATCGAAACATCAAAAGACACAACATGTTTGTTAGATCCAATACCAACTAATCTCTTAAAAGAGGTATCTCCTGTAATTTCAGAACCTCTTCTTAATATTATTAACTCCTCGCTATCCTTAGGACATGTCCCAAGACACTTTAAAATGGCAGTTATCAAACCACTTATTAAGAAGCCACAACTTGCTCCTGGAGAACTGGCTAATTGTAGACCGATTTCAAATCTCCCGTTTATAGAGAAAAGGATAGAAAAGGTAGTATCCTCACAAATATGCTGGATTTAGTCAGGATTTAGGCCTCATCACAGTACAGAGACTGCACTTATCAGAGTTACAAATTATTTGCTGTTATCATCTGATTGCAGCTGGATTTCTCTTCTAGTGCTGCATTCAACAAGATATATCACAACATTCTCTTGAATAGGCTAGAGAATCATGTAGGCATTTGTGGAATTGCATTAGCATGGTTTAGGTCCTATTTAGCAGACCGCTATCACTTTGTCTATGTAAATGAGGAATTGTCAGACCAAATAAAAGTAAAATATGGAGTGCCACAGGGATCAGTTTTAGGGCCTATGCTTTTCTCCATGTATATGCTTCCCCTGGGAGATATTATCAGGAATCGTGGAATAAGTTTCCACTGCTATGCCAACGATAAACAACTTTATATTTCTTCAAAACCTGATGAGATTTCACAATTCTCCAAATTAGCAGAGTGTATAAATGAAATAAAAGATTGGATGGCCAGAAATGTCCTTCTACTCAATTCTGACAAAACAGGTACTAATTATTGGACCAAAAAACTCTAAAAATAAGCCGCTAAAATATAATTTGACTCCCGATGGATGTACTGTTACATCCTCTTCAGCAGCAAATAACAGGTGTTATAGCTGATACCAATCTGTCCTTTGAAAATCAAATTATCAATGTTCATAGAACAGCATTCTTCCACCTAAGAAATATTGCTAAATTATGGCACATGCTCTCTTTTTCTGATGCCGAAAAATGAATTCATTCATTCATTCATGACCTCAAAACTAGATTATTGTAATGCATTACTGGGAGGATGTCCAGCAAGATCAATAAATAAACTTCAATTGGTTCAAAATGCTGCCAGATTGCTAACGAAATCCAAGAAATATGATCACATTAGCCCCATTTTATCATTGTTACATTGGCTACATGTTAAATTCCGTATTAATTTAAAAATGATGTTAACTACGTACAAAGCTTTGAATGGTCTAGCTCCGCAGTACTTAAGTGACCTTCTACCACGCTATATTCCATCATGTTCATTACGATCGCAAAATTCGGACCTGTTAATAGTTTCTAGAATATCAAAATCCACAAAAGGAGGCAGATCCTTTTCATATTTGACTCCTAAACTATGGAATAGTCTCCCTAACACTGTTCGGGATGCAGACACACACCCTCAGTTTAAGTCTAGATTAAAGACTCATCTATTTAGCCAGTTTTACACCTAATTTAGCCTCCAACCCACAATTAGGCTGCTTTAATTTAGTCTGCTGGAACCTGAAACCAGAAACATTGATCATGATCTATAACTCTGCAATAAATTTAATTGCATCTATGCTTATATTATTTCATTTGTTTCCCTGACTCAAACTTGGGACTCCTATCCTGAGGTCAATAGAACCAGATGGATCCAGCACCATTCCTGCTTCGTGTTGAACTCCACTGCTACGCGTCTCTGAATGATGATGACTAAATGTAGCCGGTGCAAGCCAAACATCACATTTACATTTACATTTACATTTATTCATTTGGCAGACGCTTTTATCCAAAGCGACTTACAAAAGAGGAAACATCACTTCAGTCTATTATGATGGACTTCAGAGGATTAACTGATGCCAACTCCAACCATAAGAGATGGGATTCTTCATATGCCATTTTCTGAACCTTGGATTTAGGAAAAACCTCACCGAAATTACAGGCCAGATTGAACTGCGATGCACCTCATTGTTCTTTGCCTGCATCACCTTGGTCTAATGATGGACCACACTCCTATAATGGAATACATAGACTATCCATTGCCAACAGAAGCCTTCATCAGCCAATTAACAAGGACAATTGCATCTATGTGAACTTTTGCAGTTAATCCAGGATGGACTTCAAAGACATTGGTCATTAATCTTACAGTTCATTTAACACTTAATTAGTTTAATAATTTTAAACCATGACTTGCACAATATATAATTACTATTGGCATTATATTCATGATGTTAGTCACAGGGGAACTGGCCCCCACAGTGAGTCTGGTTTCTCCCAAGATTAGTTTTCTCCCATTAACCAACATCTCATGTGTTCCTTGCCACAGTCGCCTTTGGCTTGCTCACTGGAGTTATTGGGGTTATTTAACTAAGATAAAATACGAATGTTAATCATGTATAAAAATAATTACACAATGATGACTCATCGACATTATATACATTACAGTTATATCTTCTGTTAATGCCTGATCTTCAGTAAAGCTGCTTTGAAACGATGTGTGTTGTGAAAAACACTTTATAAATAAAATTTACTTGACTTGACAATGCACAAAAAAATCACCAATTCAAGTAACATTAAACATTCCCCAAAGTCTAAGAGGGAGTTTGATTAATTGAAAAAAATAGTGCCCATATAGGTTGCATTTTCATTGCAATGCACATTATATCTCTTAACCCTCTGGGGTCTGAGGGTATTTTGGGCCCTGGAGAAGTTTTGACATGCCTTGGCATTTGAGCTTTTTTTAGTTGCTTAAAAACATATTAATGGCTAAAGTGTGATAACACTGTATTCAGCACAAACTGGGCTACAATAATATGTGAGCAACATGTGTGTACATGTTTGTATTTTTTGAGAAAATGACGTTTATGCGTGGTTTTTGAAAAAAATACAATTTTAAGTCACTGAAATAAGGTCATATAATACATACTAAACATTTGTCCACAAGACTTTTGAGAACTGGATCTTGTAGCCTAGAATTGTCTACAAAATGATGTGAAAACCATCTTGATCACTCATTTATACAAAACAATATAGTAATTGAACTTTTGTAAGACAATTTTAGTGTTGAAAGGTAATATGCGAGGAGGCGTGAATGATCATGAATATTTAGGTGATTTACACCTGAGAGACAATGACTCCACCCCTGGGCCTATCAATAAGCAATGTGACAGAAAGAGAATGAATGTGAGGAGACTTAATGATCAAAATCAATTTTAAGTTAAAAGAAGTAATGACTATATATTTTCTTTAAATAAAGACTTTACTTAATTTTAGACCTACACTACCGTTAAAAGAAATCTCTTCTGTTCACCAAGACTGGATTTATTTGATCCAAAATACAGAAAAAACATTGATATTCTGAACTCTTTTTACGATTTAAAAGATCTATATTTAGATTTTAAAATCTAAATATATTGTAAAATGCAATTTGTGATCAAAGCATAATTTTCAGCATCATTACTGCAGTCTTCAGTGTCACATGATCCTTCAGAAATCATTTTAAGATGGTGATTTTCTAATATGGGCATATTTAAAGAACATTTTACTCATTTAACCTGAACACAAATTTGCAAGGACAAGCTTTGTTGATGATACTGAGGCAGCATAAACACTAGTTAAAATGTAATCTAAAAATGTATATTATTTTTTATATCATATTTATATCATATTTATATTATACAGCATACAATTTAAATACCTGCTTTAGCGAAACAGCATTTAAATGTAACTAAAACTTGCTTATTAGGACATATTTCAGATGTCAATACTCTGAATCCTTGCTGGCAAGTCTGGAAACAGCCCCACTAGTAAAATATGTACATGTTTACATGAAATATCATGTCAACTAATGAAAAATAATTGGCTTACTCGTCTGAAATTGTATCCTCAGCTGGATCAAGTCTCTCTTCAAAATCAAACATTCATCGGTGTCCCGCTCTTCTTCTGAGGAAAATGTTAACTCTTCCATACATTCCTGGAGCATTCTTGCCTGTGTATCGTTGCAAACATGCAGAAAACTGAATTAATTTTGTTTACATTATAACTCACATTCAGGGGTGTGTACATTTGATTTGATCGTCTCAGCACATTAGCGTATGAATGGCGCGCTCTGCTGGTGGGTGTGATCACATTACAGATAATTAGATGAACCGGTAAAAACTGAACATCGCTTTTTTTCAAACAGATTGCATTGCAGGAGAATATTTGTTTTAAATGTAATTGTTTTATTTAAAAGTAGACATTTTAAGCTTTCTTTAGACATATGTTTCATGTTTGTGTGATAAGTATTCGCAGAGTTTCAGTTCATTTTTGTGACGTGTTTCTGAAATATGCTCGTGAACACAGAGACTGCTGAAAGCTCACCCTTTTTATTTTCTTTATTTTACAAAAGCACAATGTTTCATTGTTATTATGAGTGTACACAAATAAAAGTAGACCCTTTATAGTCTCTAATGATGTCTTACACTTATCTGTATACCCAAAAATGACGGAGTATTTTAAGTTGTTTCTGCTGTAATGACAAAAATATCCAGCAGGACGCACTGACGCGTCCGTCGACCCCAGATGGTTCATCCTCCACAATATTCATTTGCCAGTAGTAGACTGTGGCTATCCACTTTGTTACAGCAATCATGAAGCTGCATTCATGATTCACGTCAGGGTGTAAAATGCCGCTTTGAAATCGCCATGAAAAGATCTTGGAGACAAAAATGTCTCATTCTGCATATTGGTGATAGTTAAGATTTGTTGTGCTTCTATAGTAATTAAAATGAGACTGAAAAATACTTGGTTTCAATCACAAGTCCCATCTGGGGTTGTTTTGTACATAAAAAAGTGCTAAGAGCTCATTTCTCCATCATTTTATCACTGACAGGGAAGTGCTGTTGTGTGTGTTGTGTAAATGTGTTAAATGTGATTAAGAAAAATGTACTTTTGGGATTATCATCATTATTATTATTAATATGTGATTGTGAATAATCTGATTAATAACAGGCATGTCAGGTAATTAATTATTTTCTTTAAAAATGTTAATGCTTATATTACAAATAATAAATCAAATAATAATTACTGATGCAGTCATATACTTTAGCATTACATATACTTTTTTCTTAATACAATTTCTTGTGGGAGGAACAATGAAACATTCAGCTGAATTTGAACTGACGTTAACTTAATATTTAATATTTATACTTTTAATGTTTTGAGATCAAACAATAATCAGCTGCCACGGCCTCCCGGTTGAAGGTCCCAATGTTGTAAAATGGTCCTGTAAAGTGGTCACAGAAGCTACATGCATTAGCTTGATTATGTAATTAAACCTTTAAATCCTTATGAGGCAAGTATTTTCTCAAGTCATCAGCACAGGTGTTTATTATTACCAAAAATGTTAAATGAAAATGAGAAATGCATTACGTCCCTTAAACAGCTGAGACCGCAAGCTGAGCAGAGCAGGTTACAGAAAACAGCTTCAGCTTACATTTCCAGAAGTTTCTACAGCTGCTAAAAATAGAGACAAAAGGAGCAGGCCTGAACCCTGGAGACCACACCCTCCCTCCTGCTCCTCTCTCGCTCTATCATCTACATGTGAAGATGTGAAACTCAACTGCAATATATTTTCTAAGAGTAGCTAAACAAAAACACAGGACTGATATAGGACAGAAGCATCTGAAGTCTAATCGTAGAGTATAACTACCACATGTACAATCTTAGAATAGTACAACCTCAGTACTGATCTCAGAACAGCGCCACCACAGATCCGATCTCAGAACAGAACCACAGCGGAAATCCATCTCAGAATGGAACAATCTTATGCTTGATCTCAGAAGAGAAGCACATTGGGTCTGATCTAAAAAAAAGGAAAACCTCTGGTCCGACCTCAGAACAGAAGCACCTCAAGTCTGATCTCAAAAAAGAACCAACTTGGGTCTGAACCCTTAACAGATCCACCTCATGGTTGATCTCAGAACAGAATACATGTGTGTCTGATTTTAAGACAGAACCATCTCAGGTCTGATTTTAGAACAGAACCACCCCATGTCTAATCTCAGAGTAGATCAACTTCACGTCTGAACACAGAATAGAAGCCTCTCAGGTCTGCTAAACACAATAAATGCATAAAATGTATTCTAAAATTCCCACCAAACTTCAATCACATGCAACCCTAATGAGCAGTGAGTGTATGAATGTGTGTGTGTGTGTGTGTGTGTGTGTCCTACAATGTCTTGGCATCATGTCTGCCAATCTTCCCTCTCATTCTCTTTCTTCTGTCACTATTACTCTAAACGTCCATCTGTTCTCCTCCCATGGGTTCTTATTATTCAATCTATCCAGGGGTTTCACTGCCCTTTTATCCACCTCTCCTCTAATTCTCTCCTCTTATATGCTCTCCTCTCTTCTCATTTCAACTCCTTTCCTTTTCTCCTGTCCTCTCCTCTCATTCTCTCTTCTTCTCAGTGTTTCCAAACATACACACACAGCTCTCTGGAAACTATGGCACCATTTTGTTTCCAGCAGGTGTTATGCTGTAAATAGGTCACTGATCCGGATCCGTAATGGTGGTTGAGAGAGTTTGCAGTTTTCTTGGAGGTGATTGATTTTCTGTGGAGAGTCGAGCAACTGGAACACAAAGGGGCTCTAGAGACTCAGAATCTCTCTGGCCCGATCCATCCCGTGACCTCACTGTCACTTCAGACTTCCTGTTCAGCCACGCATGATGGCCACATGCACAGCATGTGTTCACACAAAAGTGCAAAAAGCCTTTACTGCAGCCAACTGCTTTTGTGTGCGATCTAAGGTGTGGATCAAATATGATTTCACCTTCGACATGATCAAATATTGACATACTCCCTTAAGAAATTACTCTTGATTAACAAACAGTATTTTTTTGCCCATATTTGATTGGGAGAACAATTATTCATTTTAATGAGATTTCTGTTTTCTCCGGTGAAATTCCACCAGCAGTGAATTTAATTTACATTTCAATAAAATTCACATTTACAGCTCAGAGAAGCAAACCACTGGTAGGAATAGAGGATGAGTTCCCACATGTGATAACACACAGACATACACACAGACACAGACACACACACACACACACGCACGCACGCAAACAGAGCCTATTGTTTGTGTTGCATATTGATGCGTGTAACATTTACATGATTTTAATTAAAACCATGTGTCTTACCTTTCTGAAAACTTTTGGTCACATCTATAAGCAAAACATGAAGAGAGAGAGAATAAATATTAATGTCTTTAAATGAGACAGGAAACAAGCAGAATATTGTAAATAATGACCACAGAACCATCAAAACACAAAAGCACATTCTGTATTTTAGAGGTTTTGATCACCAATATTTCAGCCCAATTCATTGTGATCACATTGTAATCTGTTGTGTTACATGAAATAAAGAAAGACTCAAGGGATCGGAATAGCATGAGGGTGATAAGTTACATTAAGGTTGGTCAGAGTGAAAAAACAAAGAAACAGTTTTGTGGCTCATTCTGAGATTCCATTGTTCATTTCTGTAGAACGACAGCAAAAAGGAATGATGAGTTTTTCTGTGTTATGGCTAAAAGTTATAGAAATAAGAGACACATATATACACACACTCAGAAAAACTAAATGAGATGGAATAGCAACCCTAAAGCAAAGGAGAGATAGTATGTGAGTAGATATTTAATAGGTCACACAAGACTCATTGCGTAAGGAGGCAAGAAAGAAACTTGACCATAATGATATCCTGAGAGAGAGAGAGAGAGAGTGTTAGTTCAGGTGTTTTGTCATTTTCCCACAAATATGGCAAAGACAGTGAATGTGTGTGTGTGTGTGTGTGTGTGTGACAGTAATATGTATTCATTGGGTGATTGTGGAAATAAATAAATGTACACTGTTTTTTCAAGTCAATCTCTTTTTGAAGGTTCCACAGAGATGCTGAAGCTCCAGAACAAAGACATAATAATCAGATTATCCCTTAAAAAATACACAGTAAGAATGGAAGAAAATCCTGTTTTGTCTTCCTCACCATCACATCGTGCTTACGATCAGAATAATTTTACCTGTGACCTCTAAACAAATAGCAGCACATATATTCACACTGATTCACACATTAAACATACTTAACCCTCTTGTGGTATTGAAAAATGGCACCTCCCGTTGGTATTCATGGTCATTTTTGACCAGAAGGGTCAGATGTACATTATAACCCCATTTTTCTTCCCTGAAATAAGAACAATAAAATTATGCATTTCTTTTGGGATTTTATGCTATTTTGATTTTATTTACATGCAAATGTAAAAATATTACCATTATTTTGCATATACAAATAAGCACATTTAAAAAGAAAATTCAGAACCTACACTTCTATAAGTTAAATAAATATGAGAATGTGACATAAATTGGATGCAGATTGCTGTCATCTGGTGAATAAAATATAAATAACTTGACTTGAAAACTGTGTCATGCCAGTAACAGTCAGTTGATGACTGTAGACACATACTGTGTAGTCTGATGACTTGTTATAGCCTAATTTCATATTAATCACAAGATATGCGTTTGGATATATATTTAGACATTATCAATCATTTATTTGTCAAAGTTTAACATTTTAAATTGATTTGAAGTGTCAGTTTTTGCAGTTAATTTCATTATGCAGCAATCAAACCTGACCATGGTGTTACAAAGAGAAGACACAGAATAAACACTTTTATACCACTAATTTGTAAAAAATATACAAATGCAATAACTAGAGTTGTCGATTTAACGCATTAATTCCGTGCGATTAATTTTATATAAAATAACACGTTAAAAAAATTTACTAAATTAATCACAATGTTCCCGGACCGTAATAAGGAAGATTCCTGAGAAATGTAAGCTTGTAGTACCACCTGTTTACTCCAGAAACTTCAGCTGTGTGAGCAACACACAGTTTATACAGTGAAGAAAACACTTCAGTAGCAGAACAACACAAACATGCGTTACGTTCTTGCGTTCAAAACACTCAAAGGAGCGCAAATCCGAACTAAGTGATCTCAAGATGTGTTTAAAGATTGAGTATTAAACTATTTTTAACTTGACACAGTCACCTATACATTTTATGTTTATGATGCAACACACCGGAGACGCTACACAAGCATGTCTGACGCAGGGTGAGGCTGGATTGAAATGGTGCAACATTTGGACAAATAACTAAATAACTAATCACAAATAAAATCAAATAAATTTCCTTCGAACTTATTTGTAAGTACTACCCCACCAATTATTTTCTTGTAGAGAGATTCAATTGTGATGTCGATATATTCTGTACATTCTGTGGTCTGCAGCTGGAAACATTTCTTCATTTATTTTGGAGCTGTCCCTACTCGACTTGTTTTTGCTCTGATTTCTGCAAGATTTTTAAAGATCATATTATTCCCAGCTTTCAACTTAGTTTTGAAAATGTTTTATTCTTTATTTTTAGCTATGACATGTCTCTTCAAAAGGAATATTATTTGATAAATGTTCTGCTTTTGTTGGCAAAAATTTGTATTCATAAATGTAAGTATGGTGGTTATAAACCATTTTCAATTCAGCAATACATAAGAACAATTTCCAATTTGAGTAACAAGAAAGCTGAAAAGTGTATTGAAATATGTAAACAATTGGATATTTTAATTAAACTGTTTATTTATTTTCCTTTTTGATATTGTTTGTTTTAATATACCTCTTGGCTCTAGATGGAAAAGTTTTGTAAGCATTAATAATAAAAATGTCTGATGCAGGTGTACACTGACGGGTCCTTAAACAAGCCCTCATAGTAAATCTCCAACCGATTGACAAATTCACTTGTGAAATGGATTGCTGTGAACTGTATGCCAATGATTGACTTACTGCCCTCTGGAGTAAACAGGTGGTACTACAAGCTTGCATTTCTCAGGAATCTTCCTTATTATGGTCCGGGGACATTGTGATTATTTGCATTAATGTTTTTAACGCGTTATTTTTTGTCAAATTAATCGCACTGAATTAACACGTTAAATCGACAGCCCTAATATATATATATATATATATATATATATATATATATATATATATATATATATATATATACATGTATATATATATATAATTTTTAAATATTTAAAGATAACTATGTATCATTATTTCACTATTACATATTGAGTTATTGTTATATGAGGGGCTTTCTCAGCAAATATTTGTATATGCGATTAAATGCGATTAATTGGGATTAATTAATCAGGACACCATGAAATTAATCAGATTAAAACATTTTATGGATTGACAGCCCTAGTAATAACTCATAGTAAATGCATAATAATGTCCAGAACTGTAACATCAAGAAACAGAAATTAACTGCGAAATTCTGAAAATTCTATTGGAGACTAAAACATTTTGACATTTCAAACTTTTTTATTTAAAAAAATATTTTACAAATATTTGCAAATGTTGTAAATAGAAACCACTGACACAACAGGAGCAGACTTAAATAGAACGCTGTAATCATCAGTTTTTACAATTACATAATCATGGCAGCCGTAATCATAATCACGATTCATTTTTCTATTAATTGTGCAGCCCTAATATGAGACGCTTACCATTCCAAATGAAGAACTTCGTTATGCTATCAAATTTCTGAAATAAGAGAGGGGGACAACTATAAGGAGAGATTGTAACAGGTATTTGAATTTTGGAATAAAATTAATTTTAATAACATTAACCTTCCCAATCAAATACTTAAACCCCTGTTTGGGACACTAGAAGGTGCCCAGCTGAAAAGCCGTTACTGGGCAGTACGCTGTCAGATCCAAAGCTTCGGATATAGACCAACTGACTCTGTATATTGAGAATTTAGAAAAGGAATGAATAATTATGTGGAGGCAAGGCACAGATGTAGTAGAGTTGAAGATGAATAATAAAATATCATCTGTGTAATGTAAAAGCTTATGTGCCACACCTCCCACCATCACCCCTGGAAAATCATTCTCCTTTCTTATCATGGCTGCTAATGGTTCCAAGACAAGACAAAACAATAATGGGGAAAGAGGGTTCCCCAATCCAGAGTAAAATAATCTGAAATAAATCAACTTGTTTGTACAGCCGATACCAGGTGTCTATAAAGTAACTTAATACATCCAATAAAAGTATTCCTGAACCCACACATTTCTAAAATCTTAAAAAGATAATCCGATTCTACTATATCAAATGCCTTTTCAGCATCAAGTGAGATGGCAGTGACTGAAGTCTGATCATTTGCCACTGACCACATGATATTGATGAAACGCCTAATGTCATCTGAAGAGCTATGGCCCCGAATAAATCCCACCTGATCTATATGTATAAGAGATGTCATAACTTTACTTAATCAGTTAGCCAAACTTTTTGACAATACTTTTACATCTAGCTGGATCAGGGAAATTAGATGGTAACTCTTACACTCACTTGGATCTTTGTCCTTTTCAAGAATCAGACTGATCCGGGCTTGTGTCATGATTGTGTCATGTGCCATCTGGCCTCGGAGACTTGCCTGTAGGCAAGGCCTTAATTACCTCGCCAAGCTCCTCCAAAGTTATATCAGAATCAAGATAATTTTTTTGCTCAGTCGTCAGTTTAGGGAGCTCTAATGGTTCCAAAAAGTTTCTAATATCTTCATCTGTAGATGAAGACATGGATCTATAAAGATCCAAATATAATTATTTGATTGTATATCAATTGGCATGTGACAGCAAGTAATCTCCGTGCGCATGTTTAATTTTAACCTGACCAGCAGACGAGAAACTCAACAACTGATCACTAAAGAGTCGAGATGACTGTCTGGACCAAAGCCAAATCACAATGAATCTGAGTTAAGTCAATATTTCAGCCAAAAATAAATATGCTGTTGTCATTTCCAAAACCATATGACATTCTTCTTTCGATGTTGGGCAGAATGTTAGTCTCAGTCACCATTTGCTGTCATCACATCATTGTTGAGAGTAAATATGAAGACGATTTCAGGACTAACATTTTGCTGGTGTTCATTATCATACATCAAGTTCTGCTTAATGTTTGAATTTGCAAAGAACTTCATAAACACAGTTTCAAACGGATCAAACACTAATACAGCGTGTGTGTGTGTGTGAGTGTGTAAGCAAAATCTCTTATGCTTTCACCTTCTTGCTGTACACATGTTCCTACTCCATCCGCTAAACTCAAACTCATAGTCTTCTGAAAAGAAAGCAGCAAGAAACTTAGATTCAAACTCTTGCCAAGTGTGTATGTGTGAGTGAGTATGTGTGTGATTGTGTGTGTGTGTGTGAGAGAGAGAGAGAGAGTGTTTGTGTGTGTGTCTCTGTGTGTGTGTTTGTGTGTTCATGTGGTTTATGCTTGTAACGCTGACAAATGTGAAAGTTTTGTACAAACTCTTTGACATCATGGTACAAGATCGGCCTGTACACCAAAGCTTGCAACCTCTAGAAAGTTTTGAATCTGCCAAGATGACCAGCAAGAGGGTCTTCGTGAAGAATCTGGAGTAGTTGAGATCGGAGAGCTTTTGGTATGTATACTTGGTACACAATTTTGTGTTGAAACTGGACAACTCATTATATTCTGTCCTCTAATATGGACAGTTTTATAGAGAAATTAACAGTGATTTCTTCTTATTCTATATTTATTTGTACAGATGATGAATGTCTAGATCCATGTGCTGTGCTTTCCAGATGTCATAATCGGTATTTCAAATTTCATATTTGATATCAGAGATAGAGTGGTGGAACAAGTCAGAAGGACCGTTTCATTAATGTCCACAGGGGCACGGTATAAGGCATCAGGAACCGTATTATACTTCCCCTTCCTGTACTCCACTGTGAAGTTGAATTCCTGGAGTCAAAGTGCCCACAGAATTAGATGAGTGTTAGGTTTCTGTGTTTTGAAGACCCACATCAAGGAAGAGTAATCAGTGATGATGGTGAAGAATTTTCCTTCCAAGTAGTACCTCCATTTTACGAGGGCCCACACGACTGCCAAACATTCTTGCTTGGTGGTCATGTAATTTATTTCTGCCGGATTCAAAGTACGACTGGCAAATGCCAATACTTCATCAGTGTCCAGTCCTGTTTGCTGCACCAGGACAGCTCCTAAGCCAACCTCACTTGCATCAGTGTAGATGACAAATGGCAGATTCAGATTAGGATGTCCCAACACAGGTGGAGACACAAGGAGCTGTTTTAGAGCTTGGAAGGAAGATTTACATAGCAAAGTCCAAAGGGAACCTAACATCTTTCCTTTTTACTGCATTCAGGGGTTCAGTCACTTGAGAAAAGTGCGGCACAAACCCATGATACCAACAAGCCATGTCTAAAAATCTCTGGACTTCCTTTACTGTATATTCTTTGGCTCAGGGAATTCTTGACCTGCTCTGGGTTTTCCTGGGTCTGACTTGATTCCTGTAGCAGTCACAATGTGGCCAAGAAACTTCAGAGAGGTACGGAAGAAATGTGTTTTCCTCATATTAACAGTCAGATGGGCCTCTTTCAATTTATTCAAAACAGCCTGGATGTCCTGGAAGTGCTGTTCCCTGTCAAAAAGCTAAACTTTGATGATGCGCTGATTTTAGCACATTGGGAACAGCTTTAGGTGTGACCAGCTGTGAATATGTGTGCAACACGTCATTGAAATTTACTAGAATTTATAGCCTCTGCTGGTGACATCAATTGTATGCACCTGTAGCAGGGCTATAAATAGATGCGTTACAGGTGCATCGCCAGATCTTTTGTCTTTAGTCTGTGTGTGTTGTGCTTCTCAAGCTGTCAGAACTTTCTATCCTTTGTTAGGAGTTAGAATTTGTTAGGCAGTAAGCAGAAAACCTTTTCTCCTTTCCAAGAATGAGTGTGAAGCAAAGCAAGCAGTGTGTGTTCCCGTGTTTATGCTAAATGGCTGAAACGGACACACACCAGTTTTGTTTTGCGTGTTTGGGGGAAAAGCATGCTGCTCTTGTGTTGGGGCGGGTGCGAGCATTGCGATCTGTTTACAGAACAAATTGATCTGGCTGAGGAGCGAGAGACGTGTCTGTCCCTATCGCTCGCTCTCTCCCCAGATCCAGCTGATCCTTCTTGTGAGCCTGAAGCATGCTTTGGCACCTCTTCGGTTCAGGAGGGGGATGCTGAATCTCTTGAGTCTGTGGACTCTGAGCACCCACCTCTGAACATTACACGCACAATAATAAAGCGGCTGAGGAATTACTCGAGGTGGTTACTCGGGCTGTGACCAGGCTACAATTAGACTGGCCACGTGAATAAGAGACCCCCAAACGCTCCAAACTAGAAGACAGATTTCTGTCTGGTGGCCAAAAAAAATACAAATAAAAAGGGGAACGTTATATCAGTCCCTTCCTTTCTTTGATGACCTCCATGACAAGCTTTCTCGTTCATGGAGGAATCTTTATACTTCCTGTGTCTTCGTGCCCTTGACGTCGACATATTCGACTATCATAGGTGCTGAGGCATGGGGTATTCGTTGATGCCGCCGGCAGAAGAGACACTTGCGGGTTATCTCTCGCCTGACTCGGCATCATTGCTAAAGAGACCCACTCTCCCCACAAAGCCATGCAGGACCACCTCCATGCTTATGGGAAAGCTTATGGCTCAACCTGTCGGGCATCAGAGATAAGGACAAAGTTTTCCTTCTCGATGCCCCGGTTTCGGCTTCTGGTTTATTTGGTGATGCTATGAATGTAGTTATCACCAGGTTCCAGGAGGCAAAAGGCCACGAGGAAGCCTTCGGGCAATTCCTTCCTCACTGCATTCATCTCTTGGTCAAAGGGGCCATAGAACATGTTCCCCTTCCAGAGAGATAGTCAGGTTACTACAGCAGATACAGTTGCATCCAATTTTAGACCTTCAAGGCTTGAATCGAGGGCATTCAAGTTCAAGATGCTAACTGTCAAGACGGTCGTGTCTCAAATCCAACATCGCGATTGGTTGGTCACGATCGATCTCATGGACACGTACTTTCATATAGAATGTCTGCCACAACACAGGAAGTTCCTGAGGTTCACTTTCGGGGGCGAAGCTTTCCAATAACGGGTTCTTCCATTCGGTCTAGCCTTATCACCCCGCCAATTCACGGAATGCATGGATGCAGCTCTGGCTCCTTTGCGACTCCGGGGCATCCGCATTCTGAATTACATAGGCGACTAGCTGATACTAGCACAGTCACAAGAACTGGCATTAGGTTCAGCACAGGGTCTTAGCTCATCTGGTTTCTCTGGGGTTGAGGCTTAACACCAAGAAAAGTGTCCTCTCTCCCACTCAGAAAACTACCTATCTGGGGATCGTATGGAATTCGATCACAATGCGGGCATAATTGTCTCCCACTCGAATCGAGTCCATTCAGAACACCCTGAGCAAAGTCAGGCTAGGCCAAGATTGCACTGTTCCTCACTTTGGGTCCCACTCTAGGTGCGTCTTGCTGTCGCAGGTTGCTAACGACAGATGCCTCCCTGACGGGCTGGGTAGCGGTCTTAAGTTGTTGTCCAGCTCAAGGGGAATGGGAGGGTCATCAGCTTGATTGTCACATTAACTGTCTTGAGTTAATGGCTGTGTTTCTAGCCCTTAAATACTTCCTCCAGAGGCTGCCATGTCTTGGTGCAGGTGGACAACACAGTGGTAGTCTCTTACATAAACCATCAAGGATGTCTAATTTCACGCCAGCTGAACAGACTGGCATGGCAGATTCTCCTTTGGGCCCAGGGCAAGCTCTTGTTAATCAGAGCAGCTTATATCCCTTGATGCCTGAATGGGAGCAGATTTACTGTCCAGACAGAAAATACCGACTGGGGAGTGGAAACTCCACCCCGAGGTAGTGGAAGAAATCTGGTTGAGATTTTACAAGAGCAGAATTGGACCTGTTCGCCTCCAAACAGACAGCGCAATGTCCCCTCTAATTCTCTCTGAGTCACCCAGTCCCCCCCCCCCCCCCCCCCCCCCCCCCCCCCCCGGGTTTGGATGCGATGGCACATACAAGGCCCAGAATGTGCCTGTATGCTTTCCCCCTGGTTTTTCTGCTCCCGTGAGTTTTGGCTAGAGCTCACCTGCAAGGGTCCTGCCTCTTACTGATAGCGCTGTGCTGGCTGAACAGTATATGGTTCTCGGAGATAATGTCTCTCCTCGACGGCTCGCCTTGGGCGATTCCGTACAGGAGGGACCTTCTGTCTCAGGCGCAGGGGACAATATTTCATCCCTGGCCCGAGCTGTAGAACCTTCATGTTTGGCCCCTGAAGGGTACCAACTGAGGGACACTGGGCTTTCACCTGAAGTTATTGAGACCATTCTAAGTGCAAGGTCTCCCTCTACTAGAAGTTACGCCAATAAATGGGGTGTCTTTGAGAGATGGTGCATTGCACATAATGCAGATCCAGTTAACTGCCAGATTGCTTCAGTTCTGGGCTTTCTGCAGGAAAAATTATCAGCAGGCACATCCCCCACCACTCTCAGGGTTTACGTGGCCGCTCTATCAGTTTGCCACTCCTTGATTGATGGGGTGCCATTGGGGAGATATCTTCTGCTCTCTCGCTTTGTTCGTGGAGCCATGTGACTGAGACCTCCTGCTAGAACCAGTATCCTTTCATGGGACTTAGCAATAGTCCTTGAGGGTCTGGTTGAGACCCCCTTCGAACCTCTAGAGTCAGCGTCTGCTAAACTTCTGACTCTCAAGATGGTTTTTCTAATGGCAATTACTTCTCTAAAAAGAATTGGGGATCTACAGGCTCTGTCTGTCTTGCCAGTCAGCCAGCTTAGATTTTTGCCCCAGGAAAGGCTAAAGCAATTTTGCAACGTCATCCTGACTACCTGCCTAAGGTTCCTTTCTCGACTGTACATCCGGTCACTCTCGAAGCCTTCTGCTCTCCGCTGTTTACGATGCCAGAGCAGGAAAGATTTCACAGACTTTGTCCAGTCTGTGCCCTTCAGACTTATGTCCACCACACTAGGCAGTGCCATAAGTCAGGGCAACTATTCATTTGCCATGGGGGCCGCAACAGGGGGGCAGCCGCCACCAAGCAGACTGTCGCATTAGATGAGGGTCACTATTGCCCTGGCCTACGAGGCGTGCGGTCAGGCTTCGCCAGTAGGTATCAGGGCTCACTCTACCAGAGGGGTCGCCTCTTCTAAAGCCTTGGCTAGAAGTGTCCCTCTGCAGCATGTTTGTGATGCGCCAGGCTGGTCCTCTCCGCACACATTCATAAGATTTTATAGCTTGGATGTTCATGCCACTCAGGGCTCTTATGCCCTTAAGTCAACATCACAAGCTCATGTCTGAGATCTCTCGCGCTCTTGTGAGCACAACTACACAACTGTAAGGGGTCTGGACATCCACAGTGTGGCGGCTTGGGTATTCTCGTTCCAAAGCGCTAAAATCAGCGCAGCATCAAAGTGTATTTTTTTGACAGGGAACGTCTCAGTTACTTAACTGTAACCCTTTTTCCCTGATAAAAGCGGAATGAGATGCTGCGATTCATTGTCGCACTGGGATGCCCCAGGGACTGCTCTTCAGACAAAATACCTGGTGATGCACCTGTGACGCATCTATTTATAGCCCTACTACAAGTGCATCCAATTGATGTCACCAGCAGAGGCTATAAATTCTAGTCAATTTCATTAACGTGTTGCACAAATATTCACAGCTGGTCACACTTAAAGCTGTTCCCAAAGTGCTAAAATTAGCACAGCATCTCATAAATGTTCCGCTTTTATCAGGGAACAGGGGTTACAGATAAGTAACCCGAGATGTTTCATTGATGGAGAGTAGATAATTATACCGTCCAAATAGACAAAACATTTCTTTCCCTGTAGCTCTCCCTGAACACTCTCCATTAACCGCTGGAAGTCTTTGGTGCATTTTTGAAGCCAAAAGCAATGACCTTGAAATGGAATAGCCCCTAACTGCATATAATGGTAGTTTTATCTTAACTGTCAATATCACAAAACAAAATCCACTGTTGAGGTCCAGGGTGGAAAAAATAGTACCACGACAGTACCACTCTTTTTCTTGGATGGTGGGAAGCGTATAGGCATCTGATTGAGAGACTGAATTTACCTTCCGATAGTCCACACAGATGGGAATCAGTACCACGGGGAGGCCCATGCTGATAAGGAAGGCTTGATGACATCAGCAGGTAACATCTCATCAATGAGCTGTTTGATAACTTTCTGTTTCGAAGGAGAAACACGATAAGGCTTTTGTTTTATAGGGATCAAAACACTTGTTTTACCCAAAACAGTTCTTTTTGAGTTGTGTTAGAAAACGTTCATTTCCTCTTTCATCTAGGCAGGTGTTTTAGCATGGTACATACAGGTGGTTTGGTTTTTCCTTTTTTGTACCAGGGGGAAGAGCAGAAAAGAGAGCAAGAATTAAAGATTTATGTCAAGTGGAAGTGAGCATAATTTTTCTGAAAATAATATGTTTTTATCAGGCTGAAACCAGCAGACATTGTTCCGGATGTCCATTTGCAGCCCACTGAAGTAAAGATAGTCTAAACCCAATAAAACAGAAAAGGCAAGCATCTGTGGGGCAAGGCCAACCACAGGTAAGGTAACTGTTAATTTTTGCACTGCAAGTTGTACTTCACCCCATCCTAATGTTTGCCAGGCTCCTCAATCAGCCAGATAAATGGGACCCTCAGTCCAGGGTCTGAGCTGTTGAGTGTGCTAACCAATGGTTTACCACAATTTCTCATTTAGCAGTGTATATGAAGATCCTGTGTCAACCAAATCTTGGCCTTGACAAGAGTCAATGTTTACAGGAACAATCAAATGCTGTGGTAGAGATGAGGATAAAGAATGAGTAGGTGGGTATACAGACTCCATATGAGTGACAGTGCTAACAGTAGGATGATTACCATGGTTACCTTTAACAGGATTTGAACTTTGCTGACCTTTATAGTTTTTGTTCTTACCAGAACCAACTTGAGAACAAGAATTTAGAGAGGGAGGGCCCTTACGCCTCCAACAGAAGGGAGTTTTAGAGGAGTCATGTGGTACTGGAGCTGTTACTGGGTTATTCAACTGAACCAAATCAGGACTAGTTACTCTGAGTTTCCAAGGTTTTTTTTGTTGTTCATATTGTAGCTGGTTTTCCTTGTCCTTTTCCAGTTTTTGCCCAAGACAGACTAAACCGTCAACAGAAGTAACTCCAATACTTCGAAGTTGACTTTACATCTGAGGATTGATGTATTTCAAGATCAGCTTAATGACTTCATCCTCTTCAATTTGTGGCTTCCAGCATTTGCACAGAGCTCTGTACATGTAAGCAAAATCTCTTATGCCCTCACCTTCCTGCTGTACATGTGTTCTTAATCTCTCTGCTAACACATCATCATAGTCTTCTGACAAGAAAGCAGCAAGAAACTTAGATTAAAATGCTTGCCAAGTGGTTGTTTCAAGTTGAGCAACATCCCACCAAGTCGAGCAATAGTCTCTAGCTGTTCCATGGAGCACATTCATGAGTATTGCTATTAATTCTTCATCTGAAAGGGGTGGAGAGCCAAGAAATCATAACATTTCTCCAGGAAGATCAAAGGAAACAGGGAACTGGATTTTAATGGGCTGTTTCCCCAAAAAATGTCCTCTACCATCATCGCTGGTCACATATACATTTGTGGGATTAAGCTCAGAATCTCCCAGTCCACATTAAAATGGCACTGTAATCTGGTATTCACCATCTGAGTTTCCACCACAGTAGAAGGGAATGGTGACGTAATTGTTTGCACAGAGGCATTTGCTTTCAGTGACCTCTGCTGTGATTAGAGCTTCAATGTCCAGAGCTAATTGATAAAAATGTTGCATGCACTGGTGGGAGTTCATCCTGTATAATACTATTTGAATTTGTCTGAGCAACAAAGGTGTTTATTTGTTGAGTACATTTATCAGTGGCCTTTTGAATGAGCTCAAACTGATTACTCATCAGCACTCTTGCCGTGGATAAAGCAATAAATTGCCGCGTGAGTCTTCAAGAGGAGCTCCGTGAGGTAGACTCAAAGCCACCCGTCAGCCGCCACCATCTTGCTGTGAGTGACGCACGTCAACCAGATAAAGTTAACTAGGTGCTGGACTAAAAATGTCACCATCTTGATACAGGCCATATAGAACAATGACTGTAGTTCCATAGAATATTGACATATCTTTGATATTTGTGGATAATGATCACAGATTCGTTTCACAAATGAATGATGACTGATAAATGCAAGACAGATGAACAATTAATTGCAATTAATTTATTTATTTCATGATGCCATTGTCACAGTGTGTGTGTGTGTGTGTGTGTGTGTGTGTGTGTGTGTGTGTAGGACCCAGCTATACTTTTATGGACATCAATTATATACTTCATGTAACGAAAAACAAAAAAACTTTTCAACATCCTAAAAAGCAAAAATGGGCCACATATATTTATTCAAATATAAAATTCCAAATGTTGTTTTTTGGGGGTGATGGTTATTCAATAGTAATTCTACAAGCATGTCAGAAATAACTGTCTGACTTTTTAACTTTTAATACCTCATTACATTAGCGAGTTTAAAAACAAGTGTGAAATTAATAAAAAAACAAACGTTATGTGTGTGTGCTGTGTCTGCATTACTAACTACTGAGATGATTAACAGCATGCTGAACTTATAATATTTGATAACTTGAACACTATTTAGTGTGTAATGTAAAGTATTTTTTTAAAATATGAAATATTTACAGTAGTTTTTTAAATATTTAATATACTATATATTTAAAATAAAAGTTTTAAATAAAACATACAGTATTAAACACACACACACACACACATACACACATATTTATATATATACATATATATATATATATATATATATCCACCGATCAGCCACATTAAAAGCACCTGCCTAATATTGTGTAGGTCCCCTTCATGCCCAAAAAACAGTGCCAACCTGCATCTCAGAACGGCATTCAGAGATGATATTCTTCTCTTTAGAAAAGCTCTTATAATAAATCAATCAAAACAATTATATTTTGAATAATTGCTTTTTCTGCAAATATTAATATATGTGATTAATTGAATTATTCAGTGTTAAAAGGGCAAGCCTATACCTATCGGTCCGGAGTGGAACTTCAGTAAACCCTTTTAAGGTCTCTGCATTATTTTGTCTTTTCTGAGCGCTGAAGAAAAGAAATTATTGTTAATTTACACTTTACAAATTGATTCTGTTATTCATTTTATCTGACTCCAATTTAAGTTGACCTCTAATTTTAAAGGTTACAGCTCTAATTAATTTCTGATCATCCTTTTGATATAGCACTTTTAGGTTATTGATTACTCTGAATCCTCTTTCTCCTATCTGGTTGTCCTGGGTGGTTTTCTCCTATATTAAAGCTCTGTTCTTAGTCAGCGGTTGTAAGGTTAACTAATATCATCTATAATAATAATAATAATAATACATTTTATTTAAAAGGCGCCTTTCTGACACTCAAGGTCACCGTACATGCATACATAAAAGTTTATACAATAAACAAATAATAAAGTTATACCAAAAATAGATTAAAATCGATTTAAAATCAAGTAAAATTACAAATGAATGGGTGCTACAACGAGTATGCTTGCTTAAACAAAAAAGTTTTCAGTCCAGTTTTGAAATGAGAGAAGGAATCCAAGTTTTTGAGATGAAGTGGAAGGGAGTTCCAAAGGCGGGGTGCAGAGCGGCTGAATGCTCTGCTCCCCATGGTGGCGAGACGGGCAGGTGGGACAGACAGATGTAGTGCGGAGGAGGATCTGAGAAAACGAGATGGAGTGGAAACATGTAAGAGATCAGACAAATAGGGGGGAGAGAGGTTATGGATAGCTTTGAATGTCAGCAAGAGGACCTTAAACTGAATACGGAACTGGATAGGAAGCCAGTGAAGCTGCTGGAGAACTGGAGTAATGTGATGGATGGAGGGGGTACGGGTAATGATTCGAGCAGCAGAATTTTGGACTAGTTGAAGTTTACGGAGTGATTTGTGAGGGAGACCCAAGAGAAGTGTATTGCAATAGTCTAGGCGGGAGGTGACAAGGCTGTGTACCAGAATGGCAGCAGTGTGGGGGGTGAGGGAAGGGCGAAGACGATTAATGTAACGTAGGTGGAAGTAAGCTGACCGGATGATGTTATTAATGTGTGGTTGAAATGATAGTGTGCTGTCAAGGATGACACCCAGACTCTTAACCTGAGGGGAAGGTGAAATAGATGAATTATCAATTTTGATGGAGAAACTGTTAGTTTTGGCTAAGGTGGATTTTGTACCAATGAGGAGAACCTCGGTTTTACCACTGTTAAGTTTAAGAAAGTTGAGGGTAAGCCAGGATTTTATTTCTGCAATGCAATCAATAACGGTAGTGAGTGGAAGAGTGGATGTGGGTTTAGTGGTGAGGTAGAGCTGGATGTCATCCGCATAACAGTGAAAATTAACATTGAATTTACGGAGAATATTTCCAAGGGGAAGAAGGTAGATAATAAAAAGAAGGGGCCCCAGGACAGATCCCTGGGGCACACCTGTAGTGACGGTAGATGAAGTGGATTTGAATGACTTAAGTTGGATGAACTGAGTGCGGCCAGAGAGGTAGGATGTAAACCAGTTTAGTGAAGTGTGGGTAATACCAATGGATGACAATCTTTTACAGAGGGTGGTATGACAGATGGTGTCGAAGGCCGCACTCAGGTCAAGGAGAATGAGGATAGTGAGTAGTCCAGAGTCAGCTGCCATGAGGAGGTCATTGGTGATTTTTATTAGTGCTGTTTCTGTGCTGTGAAGTGGACGGAAACCAGACTGGAACTGTTCATATAGATTATTGTGAGAAAGGTGTAAGTGTATTTGAGTGGCAACTACTTTTTCAAGAATTTTGGAAATATAGGGTAGGTTGGAAATAGGACGGAAATTATTGAAAATGGAAGGGTCAGCACCAGGCTTTTTCAAAATAGGTGTAATGACAGCAGTTTTTAAGGATGTGGGGACAGTTCCAGTGGTGAGAGAAGAGTGAATGATGGCCGAAATGATAGGGAGCAGAGAAGGGAGGCAGGATTTGAGAAGATGTGTAGGTAGAGGGTCTAGTTGACATGTGGACGATTTCGATTTCTGGATAAGTTCTGTGAGTTCTGAAAAAGAGGGCAGTTGAAAAGAAGAGAGTGTGTGTATGGGTGGATGGGGGTCAGAAAAGGTGTGAAGATGGTGTGGAGTGTAATCTTGGTCTATGTAAATATTTTTGATTTTGGCAGAAAAGAATGACATGAGGGAATTACAGAAATGAGTAGTATACAAATGGGGAGGCAAAGAATCATATGGTTGGGTATTTTTGTTTAAAATATTGAAGAGTGACTTTGAATTTCCATAATTAGCAGTGATTAAACTCGCGTAGTACTGGGTTTTAGTGATGGCTATGGAATCCTTATAATGCAAAATGTGGTTATTGTATAGTTCTTTATGTATGGTAAGACCATCTAATTTGGCTCGTCTCATAACCAGATGATTTTGCTGCTTAGATACGTACATAAAACTTACTAAGACGGGCGGTGAGCAGTGACTGAGTGTCTTTATATGGCTTTCTCCTACCTGGTTGTCCTGGGTGGTTTCTACCCTAAAGTGTTCTCACAATGATTCCGGAGAAATTGTGAGAAATACATGCAGTGGCATAGGATGGGAGATCTGGATTACAGAATCCTCAAGCTCTGGGCCAGCTTTCCTTAAATATCCAGACTGAATAAACATTGTGTACCAAATGTTTTTTTCCTTTGAACAATTAGTGTTTGGGGGTGAATGGGTTCTTGGCTTCCTGGGTTTTAAAGGAGGATGCCTGAAATTAAATCCTAAAAATCTTAAATTCTGTTTTGAAGTGGGTGATATACATCTTGGATGGCCTGAGGGTGAGTAAATTATCAGCAAATTATTCCTTTAATTGTAATTACTACACAATATGATTGAGGATGTCACACTCGCACACGCTCAAACAAACACACACACACTCAAACACACACACACACACTCATACACACACACACACACACACACACACACACTCAAACACTCACACACTCACAATGAGACTCACACACACACTCAGACTCACACACACACAAACACACTCACACTCTCTCACACGCACACATACACACACACACACACACACACACACACACAAACTTACACTCAGACTCAGACACACCCACACTCACACACTCACACTCAGACTCACGCACACACACACACACACACACACACACACACACACACACAAACAAACACTCAGACTCACACACACACACACACAAACACACACTGAACTCTTGTGTGTTGTTTAAAAAGAAGTCGTCTGGCTCCATTTGAATTGAAGCAGCTCGATCTTTTTCACTTTTTGATTTTTTATGTCATTTTTCATCTTTATTTGTGCCATTATAAGCTCTTTCCTTTCAAACATTTACAAAACTCATTAAATCTACAGTGGTGTGTGTGTGTGATTACACAAAATTATAATAAATGCAATTAATTGTGATGAATTTGATTAATGATTAGCATACATCCCTAATTATTACAAATGCACAAATACAAAATTAGTGCCAATATTGATATCTGATTGTTTACAACAACATCTGCTGAGACCAATATGCAATAACATCTGCTGATATCCGATTATTTACATCTGCCGAAACCAATATCTGATTATTTAGAACAACATCTGCCGATACTGATATATGATTATATAGAAAAACATCTGCCGATACTGATATCTGATTATTTAGAACAACATCTGCAGATACTGATATCTGATTATTTAGAAAAATATCTGCCTATACTGATATCTGATTATTTAGAACAACATCTGCTGATACTGAAATCTGATTATTTACAACATCTACCGATACTGATATATGATTATTCAGAACAACATCTGTCCATACTGATATCTGATTATTTAGAACAACATCTGCTGATACAGATATCTGATTATTTATAACATCTGCCGACACTGATATATGATTATTTAGAACAACATCTGCCGATATCGATATCTGACTATTTAGAACAACATCTGCCGATATCGATATCTGATTATTTAGAACAACATCTGTACATACTGATATCTGATTATTTAGAACAACATCTGCCGATACTGATATCTGATTATTTAGAACAACATCTGCCGATACTGATATATGATTATTAACAACAACATCTGCTGACACTGATATATGATTATTAACAACAACATCTGCCGATACTGATATCTGATTTTTTAGAACGACATCTGCTGATACTGATATATGATTATTTAGAACAACATCTGCCGATACTGATATCTGATTATATAGAACAACATCTGCCGATACTGATATATGATTAATAAGAACAACATCTGTCCATATTGATATATGATTATTTAGAACAACAACTGCCGATACTGATATATGATTATTTAGAACAAAATCTTCCGATACTGATATCTGATTATTTACAACAACATCTGCCGATACTGATATCTGATTATTTACAACAACATCTGCCGATACTGATATCTGATTATTTACAACAAAATCTGCCTATACTGATATCTGATTATTTAGAACAGCATCTGCTAAATCTGATATCAGATTATTTAGAACAACATCTGCGTATACTGATATATGATTATTTAGAACAACATCTGCCGATACTGATATCTGATTATTTACAACAACTTCTGCCGATACTGATATATGATTATTTACAACAAAATCTGCCGATACTGATATCTGATTATTTAGAACAGCATCTGCCAAATCTGATATCAGATTATTTAGAACAACATCTGTGTATACTGATATATGATTATTTAGAACAACATCTGCCGATACTGATATGACTATTTAGAACAACATCTGTCCATACTGATATATGATTATATGGAACAACATCTGCTAATACTGATATCTAATTATTTAGAAAAACATCTGCTGATACTGATATCTGATTATTTAGAACAACATCTGCCGATACTGATATATGATTATTTAGAACAACATCTGCCGATACTGATATATCATTATTTAGAACAGCATCTGCCTATACTGATATCTGATTATTTACAACAACATCTGCCCATACTGATATCTGATTATTTACAACAACATCTGCCCATACTGATATCTGATTATTTACAACAACATCTGCCCATACTGATATCTGATTATTTACAATAACATCTGCCGATACTGATATCTGATTATTTAGAACAGCATCTGCCGATACTGATATGTGATTATTTAGAACAGCATCAGCCGATACTGATATCTGATTATTTAGGACAACATCTGCGTATACTGATATATCATTATTTAGAACAACATCTGTCCATACTGATATATGATTATATGGAACAACATCTGCTAATACTGATATCTAATTATTTACAACATCTGCCGATACTGATATCTGATTATGTAGAACAACATTTGTCCATACTGATATCTGACTATTTAGAACAACATCTGTCCATTCTGGTATCTGATTATTTAGAACAACATCTGCCGATACTGATATATGATTATTTAGAACAAAATCTTCCGATACTGATATCTGATTATTTAAAAAAAACATCTGCCGATACTGATATATGATTATTTAGAAAAACATCTGCCGATACTGATATATGATTATTTAGAACAACATCTGCCGATACTGATATATGATTATTTAGAAAAACATCTGTCCATACTGATGTCTGATTATTTATAACAAGATCTGCCGATACTGATATATGATTATTTATAACAACATCTGCCGATACTGATATATGATTAATAAGAACAACATCTGTCCATATTGATATATGATTATTTAGAACAACATCTGCTGATACTGATATTTGATTATTTAGAACAACATCTGTCCATACTGGTATCTGATTATTTAGAACAACATCTGCCGATACTGATATCTGATTATTTACAATAACATCTGCCGATACTGATATCTGATTATTTAGAACAACATCTGTCCATACTGGTATCTGATTATTTAGAACAACATCTGCCGATACTGATAACAGACTATTTACAATAACATCTGCCGATACTGATATCTGATTATTTACAATAACATCTGCCGATACTGATATCTGATTATTTACAACAACATATGCCGATACTGATATATGATTATTTAGAACAGCATCTGCCGATACTGATAACAGACTATTTACAATAACATCTGCCGATACTGATATCTGATTATTTACAATAACATCTGCCGATACTGATATCTGATTATTTACAATAACATCTGCTGATACTGATATCTGATTATTTAGAACAACATTTGTCCATACTGATATCTGACTATTTAGAACAACATCTGTCCATTCTGGTATCTGATTATTTAGAACAACATCTGCCGATACTGATATCTGATTATTTAGAACAACATCTGTCCATACTGGTATCTGATCATTTAGAACAACATCTGCCGATAGTGGTATCTGATTATTTACAATAATATCTGCTGATACTGATATCTGATTATTTAGAACAACATTTGTCCATACTGATATCTGACTATTTAGAACAACATCTGTCCATTCTGGTATCTGATTATTTAGAACAACATCTGCTGATACTGATATATGATTATATAGAACAACATTTTCCGATACTGATATATGATTATTTAGAACAAAATCTTCCGATACTGATATCTGATTATTTACAACAACATCTGCCGATACTGATATATGATTATTTAGAACAGCATCTGCCGATACTGATAACAGACTATTTACAATAACATCTGCCGATACTGATATCTGATTATTTACAATAACATCTGCCGATACTGATATCTGATTATTTACAATAACATCTGCTGATACTGATATCTGATTATTTAGAACAACATTTGTCCATACTGATATCTGACTATTTAGAACAACATCTGTCCATTCTGGTATCTGATTATTTAGAACAACATCTGCCGATACTGATATCTGATTATTTAGAACAACATCTGTCCATACTGGTATCTGATCATTTAGAACAACATCTGCCGATAGTGGTATCTGATTATTTACAATAATATCTGCTGATACTGATATCTGATTATTTAGAACAACATTTGTCCATACTGATATCTGACTATTTAGAACAACATCTGTCCATTCTGGTATCTGATTATTTAGAACAACATCTGCTGATACTGATATATGATTATATAGAACAACATTTTCCGATACTGATATATGATTATTTAGAACAAAATCTTCCGATACTGATATCTGATTATTTACAACAACATCTGCCGATACTGATATATGAATTATTTACAACAACTTCTGCCGATACTGATATATGATTATTTAGAAAAGCATCTGCCGATACTGATATCTGATTATTTACAACAACATCTGCCCATACTGATATCTGATTATTTACAACAACATCTGCCCATACTGATATCTGATTATTTACAACAACATCTGCCCATACTGATATCTGATTATTTACAACAACATCTGCCGATACTGATATCTGATTATTTAGAACAGCATCTGCCGATACTGATGTCTGATTATTTAGAACAGCATTTGCCGATACTGATATCTGATTATTTAGAACAACATCTGCGTATACTGATATATCATTATTTAGAAAAACATCTGTCCATACTGATATATGATTATATGGAACAACATCTGCTAATACTGATATCTAATTATTTACAACATCTGCCGATACTGATATCCGATTATTTAGAACAACATTTGTCCATACTGATATCTGACTATTTAGAACAACATCTGTCCATTCTGGTATCTGATTATTTAGAACAACATCTGCCGATACTGATATCTGATTATTTAGAACAACATCTGTCCATTCTGGTATCTGATTATTTAGAACAACATCTGCCGATACTGATATATGATTATTTAGAACAGCATCTGCCGATACTGATATCTGATTATTTACAACAACATCTGCCCATACTGATATCTGATTATTTATAACAACATCTGCCCATACTGATATCTGATTATTTAGAACAACATCTGCCGATACTGATATCTGATTATTTAGAACAACATTTGTCCATACTGATATCTGACTATTTAGAACAACATCTGTCCATTCTGGTATCTGATTATTTAGAACAACATCTGCTGATACTGATATATGATTATATAGAACAACATTTTCCGATACTGATATATGATTATTTAGAACAAAATCTTCCGATACTGATATCTGATTATTTACAACAACATCTGCCGATACTGATATCTGATTATTTACAACAACATCTGCCGATACTGATATATGATTATTTACAACAACTTCTGCCGATACTGATATATGATTATTTAGAAAAGCATCTGCCGATACTGATATCTGATTATTTACAACAACATCTGCCCATACTGATATCTGATTATTTACAACAACATCTGCCCATACTGATATCTGATTATTTAGAACAACATCTGCCCATACTGATATCTGATTATTTACAATAACATCTGCCGATACTGATATCTGATTATTTAGAACAGCATCTGCCGATACTGATGTCTGATTATTTAGAACAGCATTTGCCGATACTGATATCTGATTATTTAGAACAACATCTGCGTATACTGATATATCATTATTTAGAAAAACATCTGTCCATACTGATATATGATTATATGGAACAACATCTGCTAATACTGATATCTAATTATTTACAACATCTGCCGATACTGATATCCGATTATTTAGAACAACATTTGTCCATACTGATATCTGACTATTTAGAACAACATCTGTCCATTCTGGTATCTGATTATTTAGAACAACATCTGCCGATACTGATATCTGATTATTTAGAACAACATCTGTCCATTCTGGTATCTGATTATTTAGAACAACATCTGCCGATACTGATATATGATTATTTATAACAACATCTGCCGATACTGATATATGATTAATAAGAACAACATCTGTCCATATTGATATATGATTATTTAGAACAACATCTGCTGATACTGATATTTGATTATTTAGAACAACATCTGTCCATACTGGTATCTGATTATTTAGAACAACATCTGCCGATACTGATATCTGATTATTTACAATAACATCTGCCGATACTGATATCTGATTATTTAGAACAACATCTGTCCATACTGGTATCTGATTATTTAGAACAACATCTGCCGATACTGATATCAGACTATTTACAATAACATCTGCCGATACTGATAACTGATTATTTACAATAACATCTGCCGATACTGATATCTGATTATTTACAATAATATCTGCTGATACTGATATCTGATTATTTAGAACAACATTTGTCCATACTGATATCTGACTATTTAGAACAACATCTGTCCATTCTGGTATCTGATTATTTAGAACAACATCTGCCGATACTGATATCTGATTATTTAGAACAACATCTGTCCATACTGGTATCTGATCATTTAGAACAACATCTGCCGATAGTGGTATCTGATTATTTACAATAATATCTGCTGATACTGATATCTGATTATTTAGAACAACATTTGTCCATACTGATATCTGACTATTTAGAACAACATCTGTCCATTCTGGTATCTGATTATTTAGAACAACATCTGCTGATACTGATATATGATTATATAGAACAACATTTTCCTATACTGATATATGATTATTTAGAACAAAATCTTCCGATACTGATATCTGATTATTTACAACAACATCTGCCGATACTGATATCTGATTATTTACAACAACATCTGCCGATACTGATATATGATTATTTACAACAACTTCTGCCGATAATGATATATGATTATTTAGAACAGCATCTGCCCATACTGATATCTGATTATTTACAACAACATCTGCCCATACTGATATCTGATTATTTACAACAACATCTGCCCATACTGATATCTGATTATTTAGAACAACATCTGCCGATACTGATATCTGATTATTTACAATAACATCTGCCGATACTGATATCTGATTATTTAGAATAACATCTGCCGATACTGATATCTGATTATTTAGAACAGCATCTGCCGATACTGATGTCTGATTATTTAGAACAGCATTTGCCGATACTGATATCTGATTATTTAGAACAACATCTGCGTATACTGATATATCATTATTTTGAAAAACATCTGTCCATACTGATATATGATTATATGGAACAACATCTGCTAATACTGATATCTAATTATTTACAACATCTGCCGATACTGATATCCGATTATTTAGAACAACATTTGTCCATACTGATATCTGACTATTTAGAACAACATCTGTCCATTCTGGTATCTGATTATTTAGAACAACATCTGCCGATACTGATGTCTGATTATTTAGAACAACATCTGTCCATTCTGGTATCTGATTATTTAGAACAACATCTGCCGATAATGATATATGATTATTTAGAACAACATCTGCCGATACTGATATATGATTATTTAGAACAGCATCTGCCGATACTGATATCTGATTATTTACAACAACATCTGCCCATACTGATATCTGATTATTTATAACAACATCTGCCCATACTGATATCTGATTATTTAGAACAACATCTGCCGATACTGATATATGATTATTTAGAACAACATCTGCCGATACTGATATATGATTATTTAGAACAAAATCTTCCGATACTGATATATGATTATTTAGAAAAACATCTGCCGATACTGATATATGATTATTTAGAACAACATCTGCCGATACTGATATATGATTTTTTAGAAAAACATCTGTCCGTACTGATATCTGATTATTTATAACAAGATCTGCCGATACTGATATATGATTATTTAGAACAACATCTGCCGATACTGATATATGATTAATAAGAACAACATCTGTCCATATTGATATATGATTATTTAGAACAACAGCTGCCGATACTGATATATGATTATTTAGAACAACAACTGCCGATACTGATATATGGTTATTTAGAACAACATCTGCCGATACTGATATCTGATTATTTAGAACAACATCTGTCCATACTGGTATCTGATTATTTAGAACAACATCTGCCGATACTGATATCAGACTATTTACAATAACATCTGCCGATACTGATATATGATTATTTACAATAACATCTGCCGATACTGATATCTGATTATTTACAATAACATCTACTGATACTGATATCTGATTATTTAGAACAATATTTGTCCATACTGATATCTGACTATTTAGAACAACATCTGTCCATTCTGGTATCTGATTATTTAGAACAACATCTGCCGATACTGATATCTGATTATTTAGAACAACTTCTGTCCATACTGGTATCTGATCATTTAGAACAACATCTGCCGATAGTGATATCTGATTATTTACAATAATATCTGCTGATACTGATATCTGATTATTTAGAACAACATTTGTCCATACTGATATCTGACTATTTAGAACAACATCTGTCCATTCTGGTATCTGATTATTTAGAACAACATCTGCTGATACTGATATATGATTATATAGAACAACATTTTCCGATACTGATATATGATTATTTAGAACAAAATCTTCCGATACTGATATCTGATTATTTACAACAACATCTGCCGATACTGATATATGATTATTTAGAAAAACATCTGTCCATACTGATGTCTGATTATTTATAACAAGATCTGCCGATACTGATATATGATTATTTATAACAACATCTGCCGATACTGATATATGATTAATAAGAACAACATCTGTCCATATTGATATATGATTATTTAGAACAACATCTGTCCATATTGATATATGATTATTTAGAACAACATCTGCTGATACTGATATTTGATTATTTAGAACAACATCTGTCCATACTGGTATCTGATTATTTAGAACAACATCTGCCGATACTGATATCTGATTATTTAGAACAACATCTGTCCATACTGGTATCTGATTATTTAGAACAACATCTGCCGATACTGATATTAGACTATTTACAATAACATCTGCCGATACTGATATCTGATTATTTACAATAACATCTGCCGATACTGATATCTGATTATTTACAATAACATCTGCTGATACTGATATCTGATTATTTAGAACAACATTTGTCCATACTGATATCTGACTATTTAGAACAACATCTGTCCATTCTGGTATCTGATTATTTAGAACAACATCTGCCGATACTGATATCTGATTATTTAGAACATCTGTCCATACTGGTATCTGATCATTTAGAACAACATCTGCCGATAGTGGTATCTGATTATTTACAATAATATCTGCTGATACTGATATCTGATTATTTAGAACAACATTTGTCCATACTGATATCTGACTATTTAGAACAACATCTGTCCATTCTGGTATCTGATTATTTAGAACAACATCTGCTGATACTGATATATGATTATATAGAACAACATTTTCCGATACTGATATATGATTATTTAGAACAAAATCTTCCGATACTGATATCTGATTATTTACAACAACATCTGCCGATACTGATATCTGATTATTTACAACAACATCTGCCGATACTGATATATGATTATTTACAACAACTTCTGCCGATACTGATATATGATTATTTAGAACAGCATCTGCCGATACTGATATCTGATTATTTACAACAACATCTGCCCATACTGATATCTGATTATTTACAACAACATCTGCCCATACTGATATCTGATTATTTAGAACAACATCTGCCGATACTGATATCTGATTATTTACAATAACATCTGCCGATACTGATATCTGATTATTTAGAATAACATCTGCCGATACTGATATCTGATTATTTAGAACAGCATCTGCCGATACTGATGTCTGATTATTTAGAACAGCATTTGCCGATACTGATATCTGATTATTTAGAACAACATCTGCGTATACTGATATATCATTATTTAGAAAAACATCTGTCCATACTGATATATGATTATATGGAACAACATCTGCTAATACTGATATCTATTTATTTACAACATCTGCCGATACTGATATCCGATTATTTAGAACAACATTTGTACATACTGATATCTGACTATTTAGAACAACATCTGTCCATTCTGGTATCTGATTATTTAGAACAACATCTGCCGATACTGATATCTGATTATTTAGAACAACATCTGTCCATTCTGGTATCTGATTATTTAGAACAACATCTGCCGATAATGATATATGATTATTTAGAACAACATCTGCCGATACTGATATATGATTATTTAGAACAGCATCTGCCGATACTGATATCTGATTATTTACAACAACATCTGCCCATACTGATATCTGATTATTTATAACAACATCTGCCCATACTGATATCTGATTATTTAGAACAACATCTGCCGATACTGATATCTGATTATTTACAATAACATCTGCCGATACTGATATCTGATTATTTAGAACAACATCTGCCGATACTGATATCTGATTATTTAGAACAACATCTGCCGATACTGATATCTGATTATTTACAATAACATCTACCGATACTGATATCTGATTATTTAGAACAACATCTGCCGATACTGATATCTGATTATTTAGAACAGCATCTGCCGATACTGATATCTGATTATTTAGAACAACATTTGTCCATACTGATATCTGACTATTTAGAACAACATCTGTCCATTCTGGTATCTGATTATTTAGAACAACATCTGCCGATACTGATATATGATTATTTAGAACAACATCTGCCGATACTGATATATGATTATTTAGAACAAAATCTTCCGATACTGATATCTGATTATTTAGAACAACATCTGTCCATACTGGTATCTGATCATTTAGAACAACATCTGCCGATAGTGGTATCTGATTATTTACAATAATATCTGCTGATACTGATATCTGATTATTTAGAACAACATCTGCGTATACTGATATATCATTATTTAGAAAAACATCTGTCCATACTGATATATGATTATATGGAACAACATCTGCTAATACTGATATCTAATTATTTACAACATCTGCCGATACTGATATCCGATTATTTAGAACAACATTTGTCCATACTGATATCTGACTATTTAGAACAACATCTGTCCATTCTGGTATCTGATTATTTAGAACAACATCTGCCGATACTGATATCTGATTATTTAGAACAACATCTGTCCATTCTGGTATCTGATTATTTAGAACAACATCTGCCGATAATGATATATGATTATTTAGAACAACATCTGCCGATACTGATATATGATTATTTAGAACAGCATCTGCCGATACTGATATCTGATTATTTACAACAACATCTGCCCATACTGATATTTGATTATTTAGAACAACATCTGTCCATACTGGTATCTGATTATTTAGAACAACATCTGCCGATACTGATATCTGATTATTTACAATAACATCTGCCGATACTGATATCTGATTATTTAGAACAACATCTGTCCATACTGATATCTGACTATTTAGAACAACATCTGTCCATTCTGGTATCTGATTATTTAGAACAACATCTGCTGATACTGATATATGATTATATAGAACAACATTTTCCGATACTGATATATGATTATTTAGAACAAAATCTTCCGATACTGATATCTGATTATTTACAACAACATCTGCCGATACTGATATCTGATTATTTACAACAACATCTGCCGATACTGATATATGATTATTTACAACAACTTCTGCCGATACTGATATATGATTATTTAGAACAGCATCTGCCCATACTGATATCTGATTATTTACAACAACATCTGCCCATACTGATATCTGATTATTTACAACAACATCTGCCCATACTGATATCTGATTATTTAGAACAACATCTGCCGATACTGATATCTGATTATTTACAATAACATCTGCCGATACTGATATCTGATTATTTAGAATAACATCTGCCGATACTGATATCTGATTATTTAGAACAGCATCTGCCGATACTGATGTCTGATTATTTAGAACAGCATTTGCCGATACTGATATCTGATTATTTAGAACAACATCTGCGTATACTGATATATCATTATTTAGAAAAACATCTGTCCATACTGATATATGATTATATGGAACAACATCTGCTAATACTGATATCTAATTATTTACAACATCTGCCGATACTGATATCCGATTATTTAGAACAACATTTGTCCATACTGATATCTGACTATTTAGAACAACATCTGTCCATTCTGGTATCTGATTATTTAGAACAACATCTGCCGATACTGATATCTGATTATTTAGAACAACATCTGTCCATTCTGGTATCTGATTATTTAGAACCACATCTGCCGATAATGATATATGATTATTTAGAACAACATCTGCCGATACTGATATATGATTATTTAGAACAGCATCTGCCGATACTGATATCTGATTATTTACAACAACATCTGCCCATACTGATATCTGATTATTTATAACAACATCTGCCCATACTGATATCTGATTATTTAGAACAACATCTGCCGATACTGATATCTGATTATTTACAATAACATCTGCCGATACTGATATCTGATTATTTAGAACAACATCTGCCGATACTGATATCTGATTATTTAGAACAGCATCTGCCGATACTGATATCTGATTATTTAGAACAACATTTGTCCATACTGATATCTGACTATTTAGAACAACATCTGTCCATTCTGGTATCTGATTATTTAGAACAACATCTGCCGATACTGATATATGATTATTTAGAACAACATCTGCCGATACTGATATATGATTATTTAGAACAAAATCTTCCGATACTGATATATGATTATTTAGAAAAACATCTGCCGATACTGATATATGATTATTTAGAACAACATCTGCCGATACTGATATATGATTTTTTAGAAAAACATCTGTCCGTACTGATATCTGATTATTTATAACAAGATCTGCCGATACTGATATATGATTATTTAGAACAACATCTGCCGATACTGATATATGATTAATAAGAACAACATCTGTCCATATTGATATATGATTATTTAGAACAACAGCTGCCGATACTGATATATGATTATTTAGAACAACAACTGCCGATACTGATATATGGTTATTTAGAACAACATCTGCCGATACTGATATCTGATTATTTAGAACAACATCTGTCCATACTGGTATCTGATTATTTAGAACAACATCTGCCGATACTGATATCAGACTATTTACAATAACATCTGCCGATACTGATATATGATTATTTACAATAACATCTGCCGATACTGATATCTGATTATTTACAATAACATCTACTGATACTGATATCTGATTATTTAGAACAATATTTGTCCATACTGATATCTGACTATTTAGAACAACATCTGTCCATTCTGGTATCTGATTATTTAGAACAACATCTGCCGATACTGATATCTGATTATTTACAATAATATCTGCTGATACTGATATCTGATTATTTAGAACAACATTTGTCCATACTGATATCTGACTATTTAGAACAACATCTGTCCATTCTGGTATCTGATTATTTAGAACAACATCTGCCGATACTGATATATGATTATTTAGAACAAAATCTTCCGATACTGATATCTGATTATTTACAACAACATCTGCCGATACTGATATCTGATTATTTACAACAACATCTGCCGATACTGATATATGATTATTTAGAAAAACATCTGTCCATACTGATGTCTGATTATTTATAACAAGATCTGCCGATACTGATATATGATTATTTATAACAACATCTGCCGATACTGATATATGATTAATAAGAACAACATCTGTCCATATTGATATATGATTATTTAGAACAACATCTGCTGATACTGATATTTGATTATTTAGAACAACATCTGTCCATACTGGTATCTGATTATTTAGAACAACATCTGCCGATACTGATATCTGATTATTTACAATAACATCTGCCGATACTGATATCTGATTATTTAGAACAACATCTGTCCATACTGGTATCTGATTATTTAGAACAACATCTGCCGATACTGATATTAGACTATTTACAATAACATCTGCCGATACTGATATCTGATTATTTACAATAACATCTGCCGATACTGATATCTGATTATTTACAATAACATCTGCTGATACTGATATCTGATTATTTAGAACAACATTTGTCCATACTGATATCTGACTATTTAGAACAACATCTGTCCATTCTGGTATCTGATTATTTAGAACAACATCTGCCGATACTGATATCTGATTATTTAGAACAACATCTGTCCATACTGGTATCTGATCATTTAGAACAACATCTGCCGATAGTGGTATCTGATTATTTACAATAATATCTGCTGATACTGATATCTGATTATTTAGAACAACATTTGTCCATACTGATATCTGACTATTTAGAACAACATCTGTCCATTCTGGTATCTGATTATTTAGAACAACATCTGCTGATACTGATATATGATTATATAGAACAACATTTTCCGATACTGATATATGATTATTTAGAACAAAATCTTCCGATACTGATATCTGATTATTTACAACAACATCTGCCGATACTGATATCTGATTATTTACAACAACATCTGCCGATACTGATATATGATTATTTACAACAACTTCTGCCGATACTGATATATGATTATTTAGAACAGCATCTGCCGATACTGATATCTGATTATTTACAACAACATCTGCCCATACTGATATCTGATTATTTACAACAACATCTGCCCATACTGATATCTGATTATTTAGAACAACATCTGCCGATACTGATATCTGATTATTTACAATAACATCTGCCGATACTGATATCTGATTATTTAGAATAACATCTGCCGATACTGATATCTGATTATTTAGAACAGCATCTGCCGATACTGATGTCTGATTATTTAGAACAGCATTTGCCGATACTGATATCTGATTATTTAGAACAACATCTGCGTATACTGATATATCATTATTTAGAAAAACATCTGTCCATACTGATATATGATTATATGGAACAACATCTGCTAATACTGATATCTAATTATTTACAACATCTGCCGATACTGATATCCGATTATTTAGAACAACATTTGTCCATACTGATATCTGACTATTTAGAACAACATCTGTCCATTCTGGTATCTGATTATTTAGAACAACATCTGCCGATACTGATATCTGATTATTTAGAACAACATCTGTCCATTCTGGTATCTGATTATTTAGAACAACATCTGCCGATAATGATATATGATTATTTAGAACAACATCTGCCGATACTGATATATGATTATTTAGAACAGCATCTGCCGATACTGATATCTGATTATTTACAACAACATCTGCCCATACTGATATCTGATTATTTATACAACATCTGCCCATACTGATATCTGATTATTTAGAACAACATCTGCCGATACTGATATCTGATTATTTACAATAACATCTGCCGATACTGATATCTGATTATTTACAATAACATCTGCCGATACTGATATCTGATTATTTACAATAACATCTGCTGATACTGATATCTGATTATTTAGAACAACATTTGTCCATACTGATATCTGACTATTTAGAACAACATCTGTCCATTCTGGTATCTGATTATTTAGAACAACATCTGCCGATACTGATATCTGATTATTTAGAACAACATCTGTCCATACTGGTATCTGATCATTTAGAACAACATCTGCCGATAGTGGTATCTGATTATTTACAATAATATCTGCTGATACTGATATCTGATTATTTAGAACAACATTTGTCCATACTGATATCTGACTATTTAGAACAACATCTGTCCATTCTGGTATCTGATTATTTAGAACAACATCTGCTGATACTGATATATGATTATATAGAACAACATTTTCCGATACTGATATATGATTATTTAGAACAAAATCTTCCGATACTGATATCTGATTATTTACAACAACATCTGCCGATACTGATATCTGATTATTTACAACAACATCTGCCGATACTGATATATGATTATTTACAACAACTTCTGCCGATACTGATATATGATTATTTAGAACAGCATCTGCCGATACTGATATCTGATTATTTACAACAACATCTGCCCATACTGATATCTGATTATTTACAACAACATCTGCCCATACTGATATCTGATTATTTAGAACAACATCTGCCGATACTGATATCTGATTATTTACAATAACATCTGCCGATACTGATATCTGATTATTTAGAATAACATCTGCCGATACTGATATCTGATTATTTAGAACAGCATCTGCCGATACTGATGTCTGATTATTTAGAACAGCATTTGCCGATACTGATATCTGATTATTTAGAACAACATCTGCGTATACTGATATATCATTATTTAGAAAAACATCTGTCCATACTGATATATGATTATATGGAACAACATCTGCTAATACTGATATCTAATTATTTACAACATCTGCCGATACTGATATCCGATTATTTAGAACAACATTTGTCCATACTGATATCTGACTATTTAGAACAACATCTGTCCATTCTGGTATCTGATTATTTAGAACAACATCTGCCGATACTGATATCTGATTATTTAGAACAACATCTGTCCATTCTGGTATCTGATTATTTAGAACAACATCTGCCGATAATGATATATGATTATTTAGAACAACATCTGCCGATACTGATATATGATTATTTAGAACAGCATCTGCCGATACTGATATCTGATTATTTACAACAACATCTGCCCATACTGATATCTGATTATTTATACAACATCTGCCCATACTGATATCTGATTATTTAGAACAACATCTGCCGATACTGATATCTGATTATTTACAATAACATCTGCCGATACTGATATCTGATTATTTAGAACAACATCTGCCGATACTGATATCTGATTATTTAGAACAGCATCTGCCGATACTGATATCTGATTATTTAGAACAACATTTGTCCATACTGATATCTGACTATTTAGAACAACATCTGTCCATTCTGGTATCTGATTATTTAGAACAACATCTGCCGATACTGATATATGATTATTTAGAACAACATCTGCCGATAATGATATATGATTATTTAGAACAACATCTGCCGATACTGATATATGATTATTTAGAACAGCATCTGCCGATACTGATATCTGATTATTTACAACAACATCTGCCCATACTGATATCTGATTATTTACAACAACATCTGCCCATACTGATATCTGATTATTTAGAACAACATCTGCCGATACTGATATCTGATTATTTACAATAACATCTGCCGATACTGATATCTGATTATTTAGAATAACATCTGCCGATACTGATATCTGATTATTTAGAACAGCATCTGCCGATACTGATGTCTGATTATTTAGAACAGCATTTGCCGATACTGATATCTGATTATTTAGAACAACATCTGCGTATACTGATATATCATTATTTAGAAAAACATCTGTCCATACTGATATATGATTATATGGAACAACATCTGCTAATACTGATATCTAATTATTTACAACATCTGCCGATACTGATATCCGATTATTTAGAACAACATTTGTCCATACTGATATCTGACTATTTAGAACAACATCTGTCCATTCTGGTATCTGATTATTTAGAACAACATCTGCCGATACTGATATCTGATTATTTAGAACAACATCTGTCCATTCTGGTATCTGATTATTTAGAACAACATCTGCCGATAATGATATATGATTATTTAGAACAACATCTGCCGATACTGATATATGATTATTTAGAACAGCATCTGCCGATACTGATATCTGATTATTTACAACAACATCTGCCCATACTGATATCTGATTATTTATAACAACATCTGCCCATACTGATATCTGATTATTTAGAACAACATCTGCCGATACTGATATCTGATTATTTACAATAACATCTGCCGATACTGATATCTGATTATTTAGAACAACATCTGCCGATACTGATATCTGATTATTTAGAACAACATCTGCGTATACTGATATATCATTATTTAGAACAACATCTGTCCATACTGATATATGATTATATGGAACAACATCTGCTAATACTGATATCTAATTATTTACAACATCTGCCGATACTGATATCTGATTATGTAGAACAACATTTGTCCATACTGATATCTGACTATTTAGAACAACATCTGTCCATTCTGGTATCTGATTATTTAGAACAACATCTGCCGATACTGATATATGATTATTTAGAACAAAATCTTCCGATACTGATATCTGATTATTTAAAAAAAACATCTGCCGATACTGATATATGATTATTTAGAAAAACATCTGCCGATACTGATATATGATTATTTAGAACAACATCTGCCGATACTGATATATGATTATTTAGAAAAACATCTGTCCATACTGATGTCTGATTATTTATAACAAGATCTGCCGATACTGATATATGATTATTTATAACAACATCTGCCGATACTGATATATGATTAATAAGAACAACATCTGTCCATATTGATATATGATTATTTAGAACAACATCTGCTGATACTGATATTTGATTATTTAGAACAACATCTGTCCATACTGGTATCTGATTATTTAGAACAACATCTGCCGATACTGATATCTGATTATTTACAATAACATCTGCCGATACTGATATCTGATTATTTAGAACAAAATCTGTCCATACTGGTATCTGATTATTTAGAACAACATCTGCCGATACTGATATCAGACTATTTACAATAACATCTGCCGATACTGATATCTGATTATTTACAATAACATCTGCCGATACTGATATCTGATTATTTACAATAACATCTGCTGATACTGATATCTGATTATTTAGAACAACATTTGTCCATACTGATATCTGACTATTTAGAACAACATCTGTCCATTCTGGTATCTGATTATTTAGAACAACATCTGCTGATACTGATATATGATTATATAGAACAACATTTTCCGATACTGATATATGATTATTTAGAACAAAATCTTCCGATACTGATATCTGATTATTTACAACAACATCTGCCAATACTGATATCTGATTATTTACAACAACATCTGCCGATACTGATATATGATTATTTACAACAACTTCTGCCGATACTGATATATGATTATTTAGAACAGCATCTGCCGAAACTGATATCTGATTATTTACAACAACATCTGCCCATACTGATATCTGATTATTTACAACAACATCTGCCCATACTGATATCTGATTATTTAGAACAACATCTGCCGATACTGATATCTGATTATTTACAATAACATCTGCCGATACTGATATCTGATTATTTAGAATAACATCTGCCGATACTGATATCTGATTATTTAGAACAGCATCTGCCGATACTGATGTCTGATTATTTAGAACAGCATTTGCCGATACTGATATCTGATTATTTAGAACAACATCTGCGTATACTGATATATCATTATTTAGAAAAACATCTGTCCATACTGATATATGATTATATGGAACAACATCTGCTAATACTGATATCTAATTATTTACAACATCTGCCGATACTGATATCCGATTATTTAGAACAACATTTGTCCATACTGATATCTGACTATTTAGAACAACATCTGTCCATATTGATATATGATTATTTAGAACAACATCTGCTGATACTGATATTTGATTATTTAGAACAACATCTGTCCATACTGGTATCTGATTATTTAGAACAACATCTGCCGATACTGATATCTGATTATTTACAATAACATCTGCCGATACTGATATCTGATTATTTAGAACAAAATCTGTCCATACTGGTATCTGATTATTTAGAACAACATCTGCCGATACTGATATCAGACTATTTACAATAACATCTGCCGATACTGATATCTGATTATTTACAATAACATCTGCCGATACTGATATCTGATTATTTACAATAACATCTGCTGATACTGATATCTGATTATTTAGAACAACATTTGTCCATACTGATATCTGACTATTTAGAACAACATCTGTCCATTCTGGTATCTGATTATTTAGAACAACATCTGCTGATACTGATATATGATTATATAGAACAACATTTTCCGATACTGATATATGATTATTTAGAACAAAATCTTCCGATACTGATATCTGATTATTTACAACAACATCTGCCAATACTGATATCTGATTATTTACAACAACATCTGCCGATACTGATATATGATTATTTACAACAACTTCTGCCGATACTGATATATGATTATTTAGAACAGCATCTGCCGAAACTGATATCTGATTATTTACAACAACATCTGCCCATACTGATATCTGATTATTTACAACAACATCTGCCCATACTGATATCTGATTATTTAGAACAACATCTGCCCATACTGATATCTGATTATTTACAATAACATCTGCCGATACTGATATCTGATTATTTAGAATAACATCTGCCGATACTGATATCTGATTATTTAGAACAGCATCTGCCGATACTGATGTCTGATTATTTAGAACAGCATTTGCCGATACTGATATCTGATTATTTAGAACAACATCTGCGTATACTGATATATCATTATTTAGAAAAACATCTGTCCATACTGATATATGATTATATGGAACAACATCTGCTAATACTGATATCTAATTATTTACAACATCTGCCGATACTGATATCCGATTATTTAGAACAACATTTGTCCATACTGATATCTGACTATTTAGAACAACATCTGTCCATTCTGGTATCTGATTATTTAGAACAACATCTGCCGATACTGATATCTGATTATTTAGAACAACATCTGTCCATTCTGGTATCTGATTATTTAGAACAACATCTGCCGATAATGATATATGATTATTTAGAACAACATCTGCCGATACTGATATATGATTATTTAGAACAGCATCTGCCGATACTGATATCTGATTATTTACAACAACATCTGCCCATACTGATATCTGATTATTTATAACAACATCTGCCCATACTGATATCTGATTATTTAGAACAACATCTGCCGATACTGATATCTGATTATTTACAATAACATCTGCCGATACTGATATCTGATTATTTAGAACAACATCTGCCGATACTGATATCTGATTATTTAGAACAACATCTGCGTATACTGATATATCATTATTTAGAACAACATCTGTCCATACTGATATATGATTATATGGAACAACATCTGCTAATACTGATATCTAATTATTTACAACATCTGCCGATACTGATATCTGATTATGTAGAACAACATTTGTCCATACTGATATCTGACTATTTAGAACAACATCTGTCCATTCTGGTATCTGATTATTTAGAACAACATCTGCCGATACTGATATATGATTATTTAGAACAAAATCTTCCGATACTGATATCTGATTATTTAAAAAAAACATCTGCCGATACTGATATATGATTATTTAGAAAAACATCTGCCGATACTGATATATGATTATTTAGAACAACATCTGCCGATACTGATATATGATTATTTAGAAAAACATCTGTCCATACTGATGTCTGATTATTTATAACAAGATCTGCCGATACTGATATATGATTATTTATAACAACATCTGCCGATACTGATATATGATTAATAAGAACAACATCTGTCCATATTGATATATGATTATTTAGAACAACATCTGCTGATACTGATATTTGATTATTTAGAACAACATCTGTCCATACTGGTATCTGATTATTTAGAACAACATCTGCCGATACTGATATCTGATTATTTACAATAACATCTGCCGATACTGATATCTGATTATTTAGAACAAAATCTGTCCATACTGGTATCTGATTATTTAGAACAACATCTGCCGATACTGATATCAGACTATTTACAATAACATCTGCCGATACTGATATCTGATTATTTACAATAACATCTGCCGATACTGATATCTGATTATTTACAATAACATCTGCTGATACTGATATCTGATTATTTAGAACAACATTTGTCCATACTGATATCTGACTATTTAGAACAACATCTGTCCATTCTGGTATCTGATTATTTAGAACAACATCTGCTGATACTGATATATGATTATATAGAACAACATTTTCCGATACTGATATATGATTATTTAGAACAAAATCTTCCGATACTGATATCTGATTATTTACAACAACATCTGCCAATACTGATATCTGATTATTTACAACAACATCTGCCGATACTGATATATGATTATTTACAACAACTTCTGCCGATACTGATATATGATTATTTAGAACAGCATCTGCCGAAACTGATATCTGATTATTTACAACAACATCTGCCCATACTGATATCTGATTATTTACAACAACATCTGCCCATACTGATATCTGATTATTTAGAACAACATCTGCCGATACTGATATCTGATTATTTACAATAACATCTGCCGATACTGATATCTGATTATTTAGAATAACATCTGCCGATACTGATATCTGATTATTTAGAACAGCATCTGCCGATACTGATGTCTGATTATTTAGAACAGCATTTGCCGATACTGATATCTGATTATTTAGAACAACATCTGCGTATACTGATATATCATTATTTAGAAAAACATCTGTCCATACTGATATATGATTATATGGAACAACATCTGCTAATACTGATATCTAATTATTTACAACATCTGCCGATACTGATATCCGATTATTTAGAACAACATTTGTCCATACTGATATCTGACTATTTAGAACAACATCTGTCCATTCTGGTATCTGATTATTTAGAACAACATCTGCCGATACTGATATCTGATTATTTAGAACAACATCTGTCCATTCTGGTATCTGATTATTTAGAACAACATCTGCCGATAATGATATATGATTATTTAGAACAACATCTGCCGATACTGATATATGATTATTTAGAACAGCATCTGCCGATACTGATATCTGATTATTTACAACAACATCTGCCCATACTGATATCTGATTATTTATAACAACATCTGCCCATACTGATATCTGATTATTTAGAACAACATCTGCCGATACTGATATCTGATTATTTACAATAACATCTGCCGATACTGATATCTGATTATTTAGAACAACATCTGCCGATACTGATATCTGATTATTTAGAACAGCATCTGCCGATACTGATATCTGATTATTTAGAACAACATTTGTCCATACTGATATCTGACTATTTAGAACAACATCTGTCCATTCTGGTATCTGATTATTTAGAACAACATCTGCCGATACTGATATATGATTATTTAGAACAACATCTGCCGATACTGATATATGATTATTTAGAACAAAATCTTCCGATACTGATATATGATTATTTAGAAAAACATCTGCCGATACTGATATATGATTATTTAGAACAACATCTGCCGATACTGATATATGATTTTTTAGAAAAACATCTGTCCATACTGATATCTGATTATTTATAACAAGATCTGCCGATACTGATATATGATTATTTAGAACAACATCTGCCGATACTGATATATGATTAATAAGAACAACATCTGTCCATATTGATATATGATTATTTAGAACAACATCTGCCGATACTGATATATGATTATTTAGAACAACAACTGCCGATACTGATATATGATTATTTAGAACAACATCTGCCGATACTGATATCTGATTATTTAGAACAACATCTGTCCATACTGGTATCTGATATTTAGAACAACATCTGCCGATACTGATATCAGACTATTTACAATAACATCTGCCGATACTGATATATGATTATTTACAATAACATCTGCCGATACTGATATCTGATTATTTACAATAATATCTGCTGATACTGATATCTGATTATTTAGAACAACATTTGTCCATACTGATATCTGACTATTTAGAACAACATCTGTCCATTCTGGTATCTGATTATTTAGAACAACATCTGCTGATACTGATATATGATTATATAGAACAACATTTTCCGATACTGATATATGATTATTTAGAACAAAATCTTCCGATACTGATATCTGATTATTTACAACAACATCTGCCGATACTGATATCTGATTATTTACAACAACATCTGCCGATACTGATATATGATTATTTAGAAAAACATCTGTCCATACTGATGTCTGATTATTTATAACAAGATCTGCCGATACTGATATATGATTATTTATAACAACATCTGCCGATACTGATATATGATTAATAAGAACAACATCTGTCCATATTGATATATGATTATTTAGAACAACATCTGCTGATACTGATATTTGATTATTTAGAACAACATCTGTCCATACTGGTATCTGATTATTTAGAACAACATCTGCCGATACTGATATCTGATTATTTACAATAACATCTGCCGATACTGATATCTGATTATTTACAATAACATCTGCCGATACTGATATCTGATTATTTACAATAACATCTGCCGATACTGATATCTGATTATTTACAATAACATCTGCTGATACTGATATCTGATTATTTAGAACAACATTTGTCCATACTGATATCTGACTATTTAGAACAACATCTGTCCATTCTGGTATCTGATTATTTAGAACAACATCTGCCGATACTGATATCTGATTATTTAGAACAACATCTGTCCATACTGGTATCTGATCATTTAGAACAACATCTGCCGATAGTGGTATCTGATTATTTACAATAATATCTGCTGATACTGATATCTGATTATTTAGAACAACATTTGTCCATACTGATATCTGACTATTTAGAACAACATCTGTCCATTCTGGTATCTGATTATTTAGAACAACATCTGCTGATACTGATATATGATTATATAGAACAACATTTTCCGATACTGATATATGATTATTTAGAACAAAACCTTCCGATACTGATATCTGATTATTTACAACAACATCTGCCGATACTGATATCTGATTATTTACAACAACATCTGCCGATACTGATATATGATTATTTACAAAAACTTCTGCCGATACTGATATATGATTATTTAGAACAGCATCTGCCGATACTGATATCTGATTATTTACAACAACATCTGCCCATACTGATATCTGATTATTTACAACAACATCTGCCCATACTGATATCTGATTATTTAGAACAACATCTGCCGATACTGATATCTGATTATTTACAATAACATCTGCCGATACTGATATCTGATTATTTAGAATAACATCTGCCGATACTGATATCTGATTATTTAGAACAGCATCTGCCGATACTGATGTCTGATTATTTAGAACAGCATTTGCCGATACTGATATCTGATTATTTAGAACAACATCTGCGTATACTGATATATCATTATTTAGAAAAACATCTGTCCATACTGATATATGATTATATGGAACAACATCTGCTAATACTGATATCTAATTATTTACAACATCTGCCGATACTGATATCTGATTGTGTAGAACAACATTTGTCCATACTGATATCTGATTATTTAGAACAACATCTGCCGATACTGGTATCTGATTATTTAGAACAACATCTGTCCATACTGGTATCTGATTATTTAGAACAACATCTGCCGATACTGATATCTGATTATTTACAATAATATCTGCTGATACTGATATCTGATTATTTAGAACAACATTTGTCCATACTGATATCTGACTATTTAGAACAACATCTGTCCATTCTGGTATCTGATTATTTAGAACAACATCTGCCGATACTGATATCTGATTATTTAGAACAACATCTGTCCATTCTGGTATCTGATTATTTAGAACAACATCTGCCGATAATGATATATGATTATTTAGAACAACATCTGCCGATACTGATATATGATTATTTAGAACAGCATCTGCCGATACTGATATCTGATTATTTACAACAACATCTGCCCATACTGATATCTGATTATTTATAACAACATCTGCCCATACTGATATCTGATTATTTAGAACAACATCTGCCGATACTGATATCTGATTATTTACAATAACATCTGCCGATACTGATATCTGATTATTTAGAACAACATCTGCCGATACTGATATCTGATTATTTAGAACAGCATCTGCCGATACTGATATCTGATTATTTAGAACAACATTTGTCCATACTGATATCTGACTATTTAGAACAACATCTGTCCATTCTGGTATCTGATTGTTTAGAACAACATCTGCCGATACTGATATATGATTGTTTAGAACAACATCTGCCGATACTGATATATGATTATTTAGATCAAAATCTTCCGATACTGATATATGATTATTTAGAAAAACATCTGCCGATACTGATATATGATTATTTAGAAAAACATCTGCCGATACTGATATATGATTATTTAGAACAACATCTGCCGATACTGATATATGATTTTTTAGAAAAACATCTGTCCGTACTGATATCTGATTATTTATAACAAGATCTGCCGATACTGATATATGATTATTTAGAACAACATCTGCCGATACTGATATATGATTAATAAGAACAACATCTGTCCATATTGATATATGATTATTTAGAACAACATCTGCCGATACTGATATATGATTATTTAGAACAACAACTGCCGATACTGATATATGATTATTTAGAACAACATCTGCCGATACTGATATCTGATTATTTAGAACAACATCTGTCCATACTGGTATCTGATTATTTAGAACAACATCTGCCGATACTGATATCAGACTATTTACAATAACATCTGCCGATACTGATATGATTATTTACAATAACATCTGCCGATACTGATATATGATTATTTACAATAACATCTACTGATACTGATATCTGATTATTTAGAACAACATTTGTCCATACTGATATCTGACTATTTAGAACAACATCTGTCCATTCTGGTATCTGATTATTTAGAACAACATCTGCCGATACTGATATCTGATTATTTAGAACAACTTCTGTCCATACTGGTATCTGATCATTTAGAACAACATCTGCCGATAGTAATATCTGATTATTTACAATAATATCTGCTGATACTGATATCTGATTATTTAGAACAACATTTGTCCATACTGATATCTGACTATTTAGAACAACATCTGTCCATTCTGGTATCTGATTATTTAGAACAACATCTGCTGATACTGATATATGATTATATAGAACAACATTTTCTGATACTGATATATGATTATTTAGAACAAAATCTTCCGATACTGATATCTGATTATTTACAACAGCATCTGCCAAATCTGATATCAGATTATTTAGAACAACATCTGCCGATACTGATATGATTATTTAGAACAACATCTGTCAATACTGATATATGATTATATGGAACAACGTATGCTAATACTGATATCTAATTATTTAGAAAAACATCTGCTGATACTGATATCTGATTATTTAGAACAACATCTGTCCATTCTGGTATCTGATTATTTAGAACAACATCTGCCAATACTGATATATGATTATTTAGAACAACATCTGCCGATACTGATATATGATTATTTAGAACAGCATCTGCCGATACTGATATCTGATTATTTACAACAACATCTGCCCATACTGATATCTGATTATTTACAACAACATATGCCCATACTGATATCTGATTATTTAGAACAACATCTGCCGATACTGATATCTGATTATTTACAATAACATCTGCCGATACTGATATCTGATTATTTAGAATAACATCTGCCGATACTGATATCTGATTATTTAGAACAGCATCTGCCGATACTGATATCTGATTATTTAGAATAACATCTGCCGATACTGATATCTGATTATTTAGAATAACATCTGCCGATACTGATATATGATTATTTACAATAACATCTGCCGATACTGATATATGATTATTTACAATAACATCTACTGATACTGATATCTGATTATTTAGAACAACATTTGTCCATACTGATATCTGACTATTTAGAACAACATCTGTCCATTCTGGTATCTGATTATTTAGAACAACATCTGCCGATACTGATATCTGATTATTTAGAACAACTTCTGTCCATACTGGTATCTGATCATTTAGAACAACATCTGCCGATAGTGATATCTGATTATTTACAATAATATCTGCTGATACTGATATCTGATTATTTAGAACAACATTTGTCCATACTGATATCTGACTATTTAGAACAACATCTGTCCATTCTGGTATCTGATTATTTAGAACAACATCTGCTGATACTGATATATGATTATATAGAACAACATTTTCTGATACTGATATATGATTATTTAGAACAAAATCTTCCGATACTGATATCTGATTATTTACAACAGCATCTGCCAAATCTGATATCAGATTATTTAGAACAACATCTGCGTACACTGATATATGATTATTTAGAACAACATCTGCCGATACTGATATGATTATTTAGAACAACATCTGTCAATACTGATATATGATTATATGGAACAACGTATGCTAATACTGATATCTAATTATTTAGAAAAACATCTGCTGATACTGATATCTGATTATTTAGAACAACATCTGTCCATTCTGGTATCTGATTATTTAGAACAACATCTGCCAATACTGATATATGATTATTTAGAACAACATCTGCCGATACTGATATATGATTATTTAGAACAGCATCTGCCGATACTGATATCTGATTATTTACAACAACATCTGCCCATACTGATATCTGATTATTTACAACAACATATGCCCATACTGATATCTGATTATTTAGAACAACATCTGCCGATACTGATATCTGATTATTTACAATAACATCTGCCGATACTGATATCTGATTATTTAGAATAACATCTGCCGATACTGATATCTGATTATTTAGAACAGCATCTGCCGATACTGATATCTGATTATTTAGAATAACATCTGCCGATACTGATATCTGATTATTTAGAATAACATCTGCCGATACTGATATCTGATTATTTAGAACAGCATCTGCCGATACTGATATCTGATTATTTAGAACAGCATTTGCCGATACTGATATCTGATTATTTAGAACAACATCTGCGTATACTGATATATCATTATTTAGAAAAACATCTGTCCATACTGATATATGATTATATGGAACAACATCTGCTAATACTGATATCTAATTATTTACAACATCTGCCGATACTGATATCTGATTATTTAGAACAACATTTGTCCATACTGATATCTGACTATTTAGAACAACATCTGTCCATGCTGGTATCTGATTATTTAGGACAACATCTGCTGATACTGATATATGATTATTTAGAACAACATCTGCCGATACTGATATATGATTATTTAGAAAAACATCTGTCCATACTGATATCTGATTATTTATAACAAGATCTGCCGATACTGATATATGATTATTTAGAACAACATCTGCCGATACTGATATATGATTAATAAGAACAACATCTGTCCATATTGATATATGATTATTTAGAACAACATCTGCCGATAATGATATATGATTATTTAGAACAACATCTTCCGATACTGATATATGATTATTTAGAACAAAATCTTCCGATACTGATATCTGATTATTTACAACAACATCTGCCGATACTGATATCTGATTATTTACAACAACATCTGCCGATACTGATATCTGATTATTTACAACAACATCTGCCGATACTGATATATGATTATTTACAACAACTTCTGCCGATACTGATATATGATTATTTACAACAACATCTGCCGATACTGATATATGATTATTTAGAACAACATTTGTCCATACTGATATATGATTATTTAGAACAACATTTGTCCATACTGATATATGATTATTTACAACAAAATCTACCGATACTGATATCTGATTATTTACAACAACATCTGTCCATACTGATATCTGATTATTTATAACAAGATCTGCCGATACTGATATATGATTATTTAGAACAACATCTGCCGATACTGATATATGATTAATAAGAACAACATCTGTCCATATTGATATATGATTATTTAGAACAACATCTGCCGATAATGATATATGATTATTTAGAACAACATCTTCCGATACTGATATATGATTATTTAGAACAAAATCTTCCGATACTGATATCTGATTATTTACAACAACATCTGCCGATACTGATATCTGATTATTTACAACAACATCTGCCGATACTGATATCTGATTATTTACAACAACATCTGCCGATACTGATATATGATTATTTACAACAACATCTGCCGATACTGATATATGATTATTTAGAACAACAGCTGCCGATACTGATATCTGATTATTTAGAACAACATCTGTCCATATTGATATATGATTATTTAGAACAACATCTGCCGATACTGATATGATCATTTAGAACAACATCTGTCCATACTAATATATGATTATATGGAACAACATCTGCTAATACTGATATCTAATTATTTAGAAAAACATCTGCTGATACTGATATATGATTTTTTAGAAAAACATCTGTCCGTACTGATATCTGATTATTTATAACAAGATCTGCCGATACTGATATATGATTATTTAGAACAACATCTGCCGATACTGATATATGATTAATAAGAACAACACCTGTCCATATTGATATATGATTCTTTAGAACAACATCTGCTGATACTGATATATGATTATTTAGAACAACAACTGCCGATACTGATATATGATTATTTAGAATAACATCTGCCGATACTGATATCTGATTATTTAGAACAACATCTGTCCATACTGGTATCTGATTATTTAGAACAACATCTGCCGATACTGATATCAGACTATTTACAATAACATCTGCCGATACTGATATATGATTATTTACAATAACATCTGCCGATACTGATTTCTGATTATTTACAATAACATCTACTGATACTGATATCTGATTATTTAGAACAACATTTGTCCATACTGATATCTGACTATTTAGAACAACATCTGTCCATTCTGGTATCTGATTATTTAGAACAACATCTGCCGATACTGATATCTGATTATTTAGAACAACTTCTGTCCATACTGGTATCTGATCATTTAGAACAACATCTGCCGATAGTGATATCTGATTATTTACAATAATATCTGCTGATACTGATATCTGATTATTTAGAACAACATTTGTCCATACTGATATCTGACTATTTAGAACAACATCTGTCCATTCTGGTATCTGATTATTTAGAACAACATCTGCTGATACTGATATATGATTATATAGAACAACATTTTCCGATACTGATATATGATTATTTAGAACAAAATCTTCCGATACTGATATCTGATTATTTACAACAACATCTGCCGATACTGATATCTGATTATTTACAACAACATCTGCCGATACTGATATATGATTATTTACAACAACTTCTGCCGATACTGATATATGATTATTTACAACAACATCTGCCGATACTGATATCTGATTATTTAGAACAGCATCTGCCAAATCTGATATCTGATTATTTAGAACAACATCTGCGTACACTGATATATGATTATTTAGAACAACATCTGCCGATACTGATATGATTATTTAGAACAACATCTGTCCATACTGATATATGATTATATGGAACAACATATGCTAATACTGATATCTAATTATTTAGAAAAACATCTGCTGATACTGATATCTGATTATTTAGAACAACATCTGTCCATTCTGGTATCTGATTATTTAGAACAACATCTGCCGATACTGATATATGATTATTTAGAACAGCATCTGCCGATACTGATATCTGATTATTTACAACAACATCTGCCCATACTGATATCTGATTATTTACAACAACATATGCCCATACTGATATCTGATTATTTAGAACAACATCTGCCGATACTGATATCTGATTATTTACAATAACATCTGCCGATACTGATATCTGATTATTTAGAATAACATCTGCCGATACTGATATCTGATTATTTAGAACAGCATCTGCCGATACTGATATCTGATTATTTAGAATAACATCTGCCGATACTGATATCTGATTATTTAGAATAACATCTGCCGATACTGATATCTGATTATTTAGAACAGCATCTGCCGATACTGATATCTGATTATTTAGAACAGCATTTGCCGATACTGATATCTGATTATTTAGAACAACATCTGCGTATACTGATATATCATTATTTAGAAAAACATCTGTCCATACTGATATATGATTATATGGAACAACATCTGCTAATACTGATATCTAATTATTTACAACATCTGCCGATACTGATATCCGATTATTTAGAACAACATTTGTCCATACTGATATCTGACTATTTAGAACAACATCTGTCCATTCTGGTATCTGATTATTTAGGACAACATCTGCTGATACTGATATATGATTATTTAGAACAACATCTGCCGATACTGATATATGATTATTTAGAACAACATCTGTCCATACTGATATATGATTATATGGAACAACATATGCTAATACTGATATCTAATTATTTAGAAAAACATCTGCCGATACTGATATCTGATTATTTAGAACAACAATTGTCCATACTGATATCTGACTATTTAGAACAACATCTGTCCATTCTGGTATCTGATTATTTAGGACAACATCTGCTGATACTGATATATGATTATTTAGAACAACATCTGCCGATACTGATATATGATTATTTAGAAAAACATCTGTCCATACTGATATATGATTATTTAGAACAACATCTGTCCATTCTGGTATCTGATTATTTAGGACAACATCTGCCGATACTGATATATGATTATTTACAACAACATCTGCCGATACTGATATCTGATTATTTACAACAACATCTGCCGATACTGATATATGATTATTTACAACAACTTCTGCCGATACTGATATATGATTATTTAGAACAGCATCTGCCGATACTGATATCTGATTATTTACAACAACATCTGCCCATACTGATATCTGATTATTTACAACAACATCTGCCCATACTGATATCTGATTATTTAGAACAACATCTGCCGATACTGATATCTGATTATTTACAATAACATCTGCCGATACTGATATCTGATTATTTAGAATAACATCTGCCGATACTGATATCTGATTATTTAGAACAGCATCTGCCAATACTGATGTCTGATTATTTAGAACAGCATTTGCCGATACTGATATCTGATTATTTAGAACAACATCTGCGTATACTGATATATCATTATTTAGAAAAACATCTGTCCATACTGATATATGATTATATGGAACAACATCTGCTAATACTGATATCTAATTATTTAAAACATCTGCCGATACTGATATCTGATTATGTAGAACAACATTTGTCCATACTGATATCTGATTATTTAGAACAACATCTGCCGATAATGATATCTGATTATTTAGAACAACATCTGTCCATACTGGTATCTGATCATTTAGAACAACATCTGCCGATAGTGGTATCTGATTATTTACAATAATATCTGCTGATACTGATATCTGATTATTTAGAACAACATCTGCCGATACTGATATCTGACTATTTAGAACAACATCTGTCCATTCTGGTATCTGATTATTTAGAACAACATCTGCCGATAATGATATATGATTATTTAGAACAACATCTGCCGATACTGATATATGATTATTTAGAACAGCATCTGCCGATACTGATATCTGATTATTTACAACAACATCTGCCCATACTGATATCTGATTATTTATAACAACATCTGCCCATACTGATATCTGATTATTTAGAACAACATCTGCCGATACTGATATCTGATTATTTACAATAACATCTGCCGATACTGATATCTGATTATTTAGAACAACATCTGCCGATACTGATATCTGATTATTTAGAACAGCATCTGCCGAAACTGATATCTGATTATTTAGAACAACATTTGTCCATACTGATATCTGACTATTTAGAACAACATCTGTCCATTCTGGTATCTGATTATTTAGAACAACATCTGCCGATACTGATATATGATTATTTAGAACAACATCTGCCGATACTGATATATGATTATTTAGAACAAAATCTTCCGATACTGATATATGATTATTTAGAAAAACATCTGCCGATACTGATATATGATTATTTAGAACAACATCTGTCCATTCTGGTATCTGATTATTTAGAACAACATCTGCCGATAATGATATATGATTATTTAGAACAACATCTGCCGATACTGATATATGATTATTTAGAACAGCATCTGCCGATACTGATATCTGATTATTTACAACAACATCTGCCCGTACTGATATCTGATTATTTATAACAACATCTGCCCATACTGATATCTGATTATTTAGAACAACATCTGCCGATACTGATATCTGATTATTTACAATAACATCTGCCGATACTGATATCTGATTATTTAGACCAACATCTGCCGATACTGATATCTGATTATTTAGAACAGCATCTGCCGATACTGATATCTGATTATTTAGAACAACATTTGTCCATACTGATATCTGACTATTTAGAACAACATCTGTCCATTCTGGTATCTGATTATTTAGAACAACATCTGCCGATACTGATATATGATTATTTAGAACAACATCTGCCGATACTGATATATGATTATTTAGAACAAAATCTTCCGATACTGATATATGATTATTTAGAAAAACATCTGCCGATACTGATATATGATTATTTACAACAACTTCTGCCGATACTGATATATGATTATATACAACAACATCTGCCGATACTGATATATGATTATTTAGAACAACATCTTCCGATACTGATATCTGATTATTTAGAACAACATTTGTCCATACTGATATCTGACTATTTAGAACAACATCTGTCCATTCTGGTATCTGATTATTTAGAACAACATCTGCTGATACTGATATATGATTATATAGAACAACATTTTCCGATACTGATATATGATTATTTAGAACAAAATCTTCCGATACTGATATCTGATTATTTACAACAACATCTGCCGATACTGATATCTGATTATTTACAACAACATCTGCCGATACTGATATATGATTATTTACAACAACTTCTGCCGATACTGATATATGATTATTTAGAACAGCATCTGCCGATACTGATATCTGATTATTTACAACAACATCTGCCCATACTGATATCTGATTATTTACAACAACATCTGCCCATACTGATATCTGATTATTTAGAACAACATCTGCCGATACTGATATCTGATTATTTACAATAACATCTGCCGATACTGATATCTGATTATTTAGAATAACATCTGCCGATACTGATATCTGATTATTTAGAACAGCATCTGCCGATACTGATGTCTGATTATTTAGAACAGCATTTGCCGATACTGATATCTGATTATTTAGAACAACATCTGCGTATACTGATATATCATTATTTAGAAAAACATCTGTCCATACTGATATATGATTATATGGAACAACATCTGCTAATACTGATATCTAATTATTTACAACATCTGCCGATACTGATATCTGATTATGTAGAAGAACATTTGTCCATACTGATATCTGATTATTTAGAACAACATCTGCCGATAATGATATCTGATTATTTAGAACAACATCTGTCCATACTGGTATCTGATCATTTAGAACAACATCTGCCGATAGTGGTATCTGATTATTTACAATAATATCTGCTGATACTGATATCTGATTATTTAGAACAACATCTGCCGATACTGATATCTGACTATTTAGAACAACATCTGTCCATTCTGGTATCTGATTATTTAGAACAACATCTGCCGATAATGATATATGATTATTTAGAACAACATCTGCCGATACTGATATATGATTATTTAGAACAGCATCTGCCGATACTGATATCTGATTATTTACAACAACATCTGCCCATACTGATATCTGATTATTTATAACAACATCTGCCCATACTGATATCTGATTATTTAGAACAACATCTGCCGATACTGATATCTGATTATTTACAATAACATCTGCCGATACTGATATCTGATTATTTAGAACAACATCTGCCGATACTGATATCTGATTATTTAGAACAGCATCTGTCGATACTGATATCTGATTATTTAGAACAACATTTGTCCATACTGATATCTGACTATTTAGAACAACATCTGTCCATTCTGGTATCTGATTATTTAGAACAACATCTGCCGATACTGATATATGATTATTTAGAACAACATCTGCCGATACTGATATATGATTATTTAGAACAAAATCTTCCGATACTGATATATGATTATTTAGAAAAACATCTGCCGATACTGATATATGATTATTTAGAACAACATCTGTCCATTCTGGTATCTGATTATTTAGAACAACATCTGCCGATAATGATATATGATTATTTAGAACAACATCTGCCGATACTGATATATGATTATTTAGAACAGCATCTGCCGATACTGATATCTGATTATTTACAACAACATCTGCCCATACTGATATCTGATTATTTATAACAACATCTGCCCATACTGATATCTGATTATTTAGAACAACATCTGCCGATACTGATATCTGATTATTTACAATAACATCTGCCGATACTGATATCTGATTATTTAGAACAACATCTGCCGATACTGATATCTGATTATTTAGAACAGCATCTGCCGATACTGATATCTGATTATTTAGAACAACATTTGTCCATACTGATATCTGACTATTTAGAACAACATCTGTCCATTCTGGTATCTGATTATTTAGAACAACATCTGCCGATACTGATATATGATTATTTAAAACAACATCTGCCGATACTGATATATGATTATTTAGAACAAAATCTTCCGATACTGATATATGATTATTTAGAAAAACATCTGCCGATACTGATATATGATTATTTAGAACAACATCTGCCGATACTGATATATGATTATTTAGAACAACATCTGCCGATACTGATATATGATTTTTTAGAAAAACATCTGTCCGTACTGATATCTGATTATTTATAACAAGATCTGCCGATACTGATATATGATTAATAAGAACAACATCTGTCCATATTGATATATGATTATTTAGAACAACATCTGCCGATACTGATATATGATTATTTAGAACAACAACTGCCGATACTGATATATGATTATTTAGAACAACATCTGCCGATACTGATATCTGATTATTTAGAACAACATCTGTCCATACTGGTATCTGATTATTTAGAACAACATCTGCCGATACTGATATCAGACTATTTACAATAACATCTGCCGATACTGATATATGATTATTTACAATAACATCTGCCGATACTGATATCTGATTATTTACAATAACATCTACTGATACTGATATCTGATTATTTAAAACAACATTTGTCCATACTGATATCTGACTATTTAGAACAACATCTGTCCATTCTGGTATCTGATTATTTAGAACAACATCTGCCGATACTGATATCTGATTATTTAGAACAACTTCTGTCCATACTGGTATCTGATCATTTAGAACAAAATCTTCCGATACTGATATCTGATTATTTACAACAACATCTGCCGATACTGATATCTGATTATTTACAACAACATCTGCCGATACTGATATATGATTATTTACAACAACTTCTGCCGATACTGATATATGATTATTTACAACAACATCTGCCGATACTGATATCTGATTATTTAGAACAGCATCTGCCAAATCTGATATCAGATTATTTAGAACAACATCTGCGTACACTGATATATGATTATTTAGAACAACATCTGCCGATACTGATATGATTATTTAGAACAACATCTGTCCATACTGATATATGATTATATGGAACAACGTATGCTAATACTGATATCTAATTATTTAGAAAAACATCTGCTGATACTGATATCTGATTATTTAGAACAACATCTGTCCATTCTGGTATCTGATTATTTAGAACAACATCTGCCAATACTGATATATGATTATTTAGAACAACATCTGCCGATACTGATATATGATTATTTAGAACAGCATCTGCATACTGATATCTGATTATTTACAACAACATCTGCCCATACTGATATCTGATTATTTACAACAACATATGCCCATACTGATTTCTGATTATTTAGAACAACATCTGCCGATACTGATATCTGATTATTTACAATAACATCTGCCGATACTGATATCTGATTATTTAGAATAACATCTGCCGATACTGATATCTGATTATTTAGAACAGCATCTGCCGATACTGATATCTGATTATTTAGAACAGCATTTGCCGATACTGATATCTGATTATTTAGAACAACATCTGCGTATACTGATATATCATTATTTAGAAAAACATCTGTCCATACTGATATATGATTATATGGAACAACATCTGCTAATACTGATATCTAATTATTTACAACATCTGCCGATACTGATATCTGATTATTTAGAACAACATTTGTCCATACTGATATCTGACTATTTAGAACAACATCTGTCCATGCTGGTATCTGATTATTTAGGACAACATCTGCTGATACTGATATATGATTATTTAGAACAACATCTGCCGATACTGATATATGATTATTTAGAAAAACATCTGTCCATACTGATATCTGATTATTTATAACAAGATCTGCCGATACTGATATATGATTATTTAGAACAACATCTGCCGATACTGATATATGATTAATAAGAACAACATCTGTCCATATTGATATATGATTATTTAGAACAACATCTGCCGATAATGATATATGATTATTTAGAACAACATCTTCCGATACTGATATATGATTATTTAGAACAAAATCTTCCGATACTGATATCTGATTATTTACAACAACATCTGCCGATACTGATATCTGATTATTTACAACAACATCTGCCGATACTGATATATGATTATTTACAACAACTTCTGCCGATACTGATATATGATTATTTAGAACAACATCTGTCCATATTGATATATGATTATTTAGAACAACATCTGCCGATACTGATATCTGATTATTTAGAACAACATCTGTCCATATTGATATATGATTATTTAGAACAACATCTGCCGATACTGATATGATTATTTAGAACAACATCTGTCCATACTAATATATGATTATATGGAACAACATCTGCTAATACTGATATCTAATTATTTAGAAAAACATCTGCTGATACTGATATATGATTTTTTAGAAAAACATCTGTCCGTACTGATATCTGATTATTTAGAACAACATCTGTCCATACTGGTATCTGATTATTTAGAACAACATCTGCCGATACTGATATCAGACTATTTACAATAACATCTGCCGATACTGATATATGATTATTTACAATAACATCTGCCGATACTGATATATGATTATTTAGAACAAAATCTTCCGATACTGATATCTGATTATTTACAACAACATCTGCCGATACTGATATCTGATTATTTACAACAACATCTGCCGATACTGATATATGATTATTTACTACAACTTCAGCCGATACTGATATATGATTATTTACAACAACATCTGCCGATACTGATATCTGATTATTTAGAACAGCATCTGCCAAATCTGATATCAGATTATTTAGAACAACATCTGCGTACACTGATATATGATTATTTAGAACAACATCTGCCGATACTGATATGATTATTTAGAACAACATCTGCCGATACTGATATCTGATTATTTACAACAACATCTGCGTATACTGATATATCATTATTTAGAAAAACATCTGTCCATACTGATATATGATTATATGGAACAACATCTGCTAATACTGATATCTAATTATTTACAACATCTGCCGATACTGATATCTGATTATTTAGAACAACATTTGTCCATACTGATATCTGACTATTTAGAACAACATCTGTCCATTCTGGTATCTGATTATTTAGGACAACATCTGCTGATACTGATATATGATTATTTAGAACAACATCTGCCGATACTGATATATGATTATTTAGAAAAACATCTGTCCATACTGATATCTGATTATTTACAACAAAATCTACCGATACTGATATCTAATTATTTACAATAACATCTGTCCATACTGATATCTGATTATTTACAACAACATCTGTCCATACTGATATCTGATTATTTATAACAAGATCTGCCGATACTGATATATGATTATTTAGAACAACATCTGCCGATACTGATATATGATTAATAAGAACAACATCTGTCCATATTGATATATGATTATTTAGAACAACATCTGCCGATAATGATATATGATTATTTAGAACAACATCTTCCGATACTGATATATGATTATTTAGAACAAAATCTTCAGATACTGATATCTGATTATTTACAACAACATCTGCCGATACTGATATCTGATTATTTACAACAACATCTGCCGATACTGATATATGATTATTTACAACAACTTCTGCCGATACTGATATATGATTATTTACAACAACATCTGCCGATACTGATATATGATTATTTAGAACAACATCTTCCGATACTGATATATGATTATTTAGAACAAAATCTTCCGATACTGATATCTGATTATTTAGAACAGCATTTGCCGATACTGATATCTGATTATTTAGAACAGCATTTGCCGATACTGATATCTGATTATTTAGAACAACATCTGCGTATACTGATATATCATTATTTAGAAAAACATCTGTCCATACTGATATATGATTATATGGAACAACATCTGCTAATACTGATATCTAATTATTTACAACATCTGCCGATACTGATATCTGATTATTTAGAACAACATTTGTCCATACTGATATCTGACTATTTAGAACAACATCTGTCCATTCTGGTATCTGATTATTTAGGACAACATCTGCTGATACTGATATATGATTATTTAGAACAACATCTGCCGATACTGATATATGATTATTTAGAAAAACATCTGTCCATACTGATATCTGATTATTTATAACAAGATCTGCCGATACTGATATATGATTATTTAGAACAACATCTGCCGATACTGATATATGATTAATAAGAACAACATCTGTCCATATTGACATCTGCCGACAATGATATATGATTATTTAGAACAACATCTTCCGATACTGATATATGATTATTTAGAACAAAATCTTCCGATACTGATATCTGATTATTTACAACAACATCTGCCGATACTGATATCTGATTATTTACAACAACATCTGCCGATACTGATATCTGATTATTTACAACAACATCTGCCGATACTGATATATGATTATTTACAACAACTTCTGCCGATACTGATATATGATTATTTACAACAACATCTGCCGATACTGATATATGATTATTTAGAACAACATTTGTCCATACTGATATCTGATTATTTACAACAAAATCTACCGATACTGATATCTAATTATTTACAATAACATCTGTCCATACTGATATCTGATTATTTACAACAACATCTGTCCATACTGATATCTGATTATTTATAACAAGATCTGCCGATACTGATATATGATTATTTAGAACAACATCTGCCGATACTGATATATGATTAATAAGAACAACATCTGTCCATATTGATATATGATTATTTAGAACAACATCTGCCGATAATGATATATGATTATTTAGAACAACATCTTCCGATACTGATATATGATTATTTAGAACAAAATCTTCAGATACTGATATCTGATTATTTACAACAACATCTGCCGATACTGATATCTGATTATTTACAACAACATCTGCCGATACTGATATATGATTATTTACAACAACTTCTGCCGATACTGATATATGATTATTTACAACAACATCTGCCGATACTGATATATGATTATTTAGAACAACATCTTCCGATACTGATATATGATTATTTAGAACAAAATCTTCCGATACTGATATCTGATTATTTACAACAACATCTGCCGATACTGATATCTGATTATTTACAACAACATCTGCCGATACTGATATCTGATTATTTACAACAACATCTGCCGATACTGATATATGATTATTTACAACAACTTCTGCCGATACTGATATATGATTATTTACAACAACATCTGCCGATACTGATATATGATTATTTAGAACAACATTTGTCCATACTGATATCTGATTATTTACAACAAAATATACCGATACTGATATCTAATTATTTACAATAACATCTGTCCGTACTGATATCTGATTATTTACAACAACATCTGTCCATACTGATATCTGATTATTTATAACAAGATCTGCCGATACTGATATATGATTATTTAGAACAACATCTGCCGATACTGATATATGATTATTTACAACAACATCTGCCGATACTGATATATGATTATTTAGAACAACATCTGCCGATAATGATATCTGATTATTTAGAACAACATCTGTCCATATTGATATATGATTATTTAGAACAACATCTGCCGATACTGATATGATTATTTAGAACAACATCTGTCCATACTAATATATGATTATATGTAACAACATCTGCTAATACTGATATCTAATTATTTAGAAAAACATCTGCTGATACTGATATATGATTTTTTTAGAAAAACATCTGTCCGTACTGATATCTGATTATTTATAACAAGATCTGCCGATACTGATATATGATTATTTAGAACAACACCTGCCGATACTGATATATGATTAATAAGAACAACATCTGTCCATATTGATATATGATTATTTAGAACAACATCTGCCGATACTGATATATGATTATTTAGAACAACAACTGCCGATACTGATATCTGATTATTTAGAACAACATCTGTCCATACTGGTATCTGATTATTTAGAACAACATCTGCCGATACTGATATCAGACTATTTACAATAACATCTGCCGATACTGATATATGATTATTTACAATAACATCTGCCGATACTGATATCTGATTATTTACAATAACATCTACTGATACTGATATCTGATTATTTAGAACAACATTTGTCCATACTGATATCTGACTATTTAGAACAACATCTGTCCATTCTGATATCTGATTATTTAGAACAACTTCTGTCCATACTGGTATCTGATCATTTAGAACAACATCTGCCGATAGTGATATCTGATTATTTACAATAATATCTGCTGATACTGATATCTGATTATTTAGAACAACATTTGTCCATACTGATATCTGACTATTTAGAACAACATCTGTCCATTCTGGTATCTGATTATTTAGAACAACATCTGCTGATACTGATATATGATTATATAGAACAACATTTTCCGATACTGATATATGATTATTTAGAACAAAATCTTCCGATACTGATATCTGATTATTTACAACAACATCTGCCGATACTGATATCTGATTATTTACAACAACATCTGCCGATACTGATATATGATTATTTACAACAACTTCTGCCGATACTGATATATGATTATTTACAACAACATCTGCCGATACTGATATCTGATTATTTAGAACAGCATCTGCCAAATCTGATATCAGATTATTTAGAACAACATCTGCGTACACTGATATATGATTATTTAGAACAACATCTGCCAATACTGATATGATTATTTAGAACAACATCTGTCCATACTGATATATGATTATATGGAACAACATATGCTAATACTGATATCTAATTATTTAGAAAAACATCTGCTGATACTGATATCTGATTATTTAGAACAACATCTGTCCATTCTGGTATCTGATTATTTAGAACAACATCTGCCAATACTGATATATGATTATTTAGAACAACATCTGCCGATACTGATATATGATTATTTAGAACAGCATCTGCCGATACTGATATCTGATTATTTACAACAACATCTGCCCATACTGATATCTGATTATTTACAACAACATATGCCCATACTGATATCTGATTATTTAGAACAACATCTGCCTATACTGATATCTGATTATTTACAATAACATCTGCCGATACTGATATCTGATTATTTAGAATAACATCTGCCGATACTGATATCTGATTATTTAGAACAGCATCTGCCGATACTGATATCTGATTATTTAGAATAACATCTGTCCATACTGATATCTGATTATATGGAACAACATCTGCTAATACTGATATCTAATTATTTACAACATCTGCCGATACTGATATCTGATTATTTACAACAACATCTGTCCATACTGATATCTGATTATTTAGAACAACATCTGTCCATACTGATATCTGATTATTTAGAACAGCATCTGCCGATACTGATATCTGATTATTTACAACATCATCTGCCGATACTGATATCTGATTATTTACAACAATATCTGCCGATACTGATATCTGATTATTTACAACAACATCTGCCGATACTGATATCTGATTATTTACAACAACATCTGCCGATACTGATATCTGATTATTTACAATAACATCTGACGATACTGATATCTAATTATTTACAACAACATCTGCCGATACCGATATCTAATTATTTACAACAACATCTGTCCATACTGATATCTGATTATTTACAAAAACATCTGTCCTACTGATATCTGATTATTCACAACAAAATCTGCCGATACTGATATCTAATTATTTACAACAACATCTGTCCATACTGATATCTGATTATTTACAACAACATCTGACGATACTGATATCTAATTATTTACAACAACATCTGCCGATACTGATATCTAATTATTTACAACAACATCTGTCCATACTGATATCTGATTATTTACAAAAACATCTGTCCTACTGATATCTGATTATTTACAACAACATCTGCCGATAGTGATATCTGATTATTTACAATAATATCTGCTGATACTGATATCTGATTATTTAGAACAACATTTGTCCATACTGATATCTGACTATTTAGAACAACATCTGTCCATTCTGGTATCTGATTATTTAGAACAACATCTGCTGATACTGATATATGATTATATAGAACAACATTTTCCGATACTGATATATGATTATTTAGAACAAAATCTTCCGATACTGATATCTGATTATTTACAACAACATCTGCCGATACTGATATCTGATTATTTACAACAACATCTGCCGATACTGATATCTGATTATTTAGAACAGCATCTGCCAAATCTGATATCAGATTATTTAGAACAACATCTGCGTACACTGATATATGATTATTTAGAACAACATCTGCCAATACTGATATGATTATTTAGAACAACATCTGTCAATACTGATATATGATTATATGGAACAACATATGCTAATACTGATATCTAATTATTTAGAAAAACATCTGCTGATACTGATATCTGATTATTTAGAACAACATCTGTCCATTCTGGTATCTGATTATTTAGAACAACATCTGCCAATACTGATATATGATTATTTAGAACAACATCTGCCGATACTGATATATGATTATTTAGAACAGCATCTGCCGATACTGATATCTGATTATTTACAACAACATCTGCCCATACTGATATCTGATTATTTACAACAACATATGCCCATACTGATATCTGATTATTTAGAACAACATCTGCCGATACTGATATCTGATTATTTACAATAACATCTGCCGATACTGATATCTGATTATTTAGAACAACATCTGCCGATACTGATATCTGATTATTTAGAACAGCATCTGCCGATACTGATATCTGATTATTTAGAATAACATCTGCCGATACTGATATCTGATTATTTAGAATAACATCTGCCGATACTGATATCTGATTATTTAGAACAGCATCTGCCGATACTGATATCTGATTATTTAGAACAGCATTTGCAGATACTGATATCTGATTATTTAGAACAACATCTGCGTATACTGATATATCATTATTTAGAAAAACATCTGTCCATACTGATATATGATTATATGGAACAACATCTGCTAATACTGATATCTAATTATTTACAACATCTGCCGATACTGATATCTGATTATTTACAACAACATCTGTCCATACTGATATCTGATTATTTAGAACAACATCTGTCCATACTGATATCTGATTATTTAGAACAGCATCTGCCGATACTGATATCTGATTATTTACAACATCATCTGCCGATACTGATATCTGATTATTTACAACAATATCTGCCGATACTGATATCTGATTATTTACAACAACATCTGCCGATACTGATATCTGATTATTTACAACAACATCTGCTGATACTGATATCTGATTATTTACAATAACATCTGACGATACTGATATCTAATTATTTACAACAACATCTGCCGATACCGATATCTAATTATTTACAACAACATCTGTCCATACTGATATCTGATTATTTACAAAAACATCTGTCCTACTGATATCTGATTATTCACAACAAAATCTGCCGATACTGATATCTAATTATTTACAACAACATCTGTCCATACTGATATCTGATTATTTACAACAACATCTGACGATACTGATATCTAATTATTTACAACAACATCTGCCGATACTGATATCTAATTATTTACAACAACATCTGTCCATACTGATATCTGATTATTTACAAAAACATCTGTCCTACTGATATCTGATTATTTACAACAAAATCTGCCGATACTGATATCTGATTATTTACAATAACATCTGCCGATACTGATATCTGATTATTTACAACAACATCTGTCGATACTGATATCTGATTATTTACAACAACATCTGTCCATACTGATATCTGATTATTTACAACAACATCTGCCGATACTGATATCTGATTATTTACAACAATATCTGCCGATACTGATATCTGATTATTTACAACAACATCTGCCGATACTGATATCTGATTATTTACAACAAAATCTGCTGATACTGATATCTGATTATTTACAACAACATCTGCCGATACTAATATCTGATTATTTACAATAACATCTGCCGATACTGATATCTGATTATTTACAACATCTGTCCATACTGATATCTGATTATTTACAACAACATCTGCCAAATCTGATATCAGATTATTTAGAACAACATCTGCGTATACTGATATATGATTATTTAGAACAACATCTGCCGATACTAATATATGATTATTTAGAACAACATCTGTCCATACTGATATATGATTATATGGAACATCATCTGCTAATACTGATATCTGATTACTTAGAAAAACATCTGCCGATACTGATATCTGATTATTTAGAACAACATCTGTCCATTCTGGTATCTGATTATTTAGAACAACATCTGCCGATACTGATATATGATTATTTAGAACAAAACCTTCCGATACTGATATCTGATTATTTAGAACAACATCTGCCGATACTGATATCTGATTATTTAGAACAAAATCTGCCCATACTGATATCTGATTATTTAGAAAAACATCTGCCGATACTGATATCTGATTATTTACAATAACATCTGCCGATACTGATATCTGATTATTTAGAATAACATCTGCCAATACTGATATCTGTTTATTTAGAACAGCATCTGCCGATACTGATATCTGATTATTTAGAACAGCATCTGCCGATACTGATATCTGATTATTTAGAACAGCATCTGCCGATACTGATATCTGATTATTTAGAACAACATCTGCGTATACTGATATATCATTATTTAGAAAAACATCAGTCCATACTGATATATGATTATATGGAACAACATCTGCTAATAATGATATCTAATTATTTACAACATCTGCCGATAATGATACCTGATTATTTACAATAACATCTGCCGATACTGATATCTGATTATTTACAACAACATCTGCCGATACTGGTATCTGATTATTTAGAACAACATCTGCCGATACTGATATCTGATTATTTACAACAACATCTGCCGATACTGATATTTGATTATTTACAATAACATCTGCCGATACTGATATTTGATTATTTACAACAACATCTGCCGATACTGATATCTGATTATTTACAATAACATCTGCCGATACTGATATCTGATTATTTACAACAACATCTGCCGATACTGATATCTGATTATTTACAACAACTTCTGTCGATACTGATATATGATTATTTACAACAACATCTGCCAAATCTGATATCAGATTATTTAGAACAACATCTGCGTATACTGATATATGATTATTTAGAACAACATCTGCCGATACTAATATATGATTATTTAGAACAACATCTGTCCATACTGATATATGATTATATGGAACATCATCTGCTAATACTGATATCTGATTACTTAGAACAACATCTGCCGATACTGATATATGATTATTTAGAACAACATCTGCCGATACTGATATATGATTATTTAGAACAACATCTGCCGATACTGATATATGATTATTTAGAACAACATCTGCCAAATCTGATATCAGATTAGTTAGAACAACATCTGCGTATACTGATATATGATTATTTAGAACAACATCTGCCGATACTGATATATGATTATTTAGAACAACATCTGTCCATACTGATATATGATTATATGGAACAACATCTGCTAATACTGATATCTAATTATTTAGAAAAACATCTGCCGATACTGATATCTGATTATTTAGAACAACATCTGTCCATTCTGGTATCTGATTATTTAGAACAACATCTGCCGATACTGATATATGATTATTTAGAACAAAATCTTCCGATACTGATATCTGATTATTTAGAACAACATCTGCCGATACTGATATATGATTATTTACAATAACATCTGTCCATACTGATATCTGATTATTTAGAACAACATCTGTCCATACTGATATCTGATTATTTAGAACAGCATCTGCCGATACTGATATCTGATTATTTAGAACAGCATCTGCCGATACTAATATCTGATTATTTACAATAACATCTGCCGATACTGATATCTGATTATTTACAACAACATCTGTCCATACTGATATCTGATTATTTACAACAACATCTGTCCATACTGATATCTGATTATTTACAACAACATCTGCCAATACTGATATCTGATTATTTACAACAACATCTGCCGATACTGATATTTGATTATTTACAACAACATCTGCCGATACTGATATTTGATTATTTACAACAACATCTGCCGATACTGATATCTGATTATTTACAATAACATCTGCCGATACTGATATCTGATTATTTACAATAACATCTGCCGATACTGATATCTGATTATTTACAACAACATCTGCTGATACTGATATCTGATTATTTACAACAACATCTGCCGATACAGATATCTGATTATTTACAACAACTTCTGTCGATACTGATATATGATTATTTACAACAACATCTGCCAAATCTGATATCAGATTATTTAGAACAACATCTGCGTATACTGATATATGATTATTTAGAACAACATCTGCCGATACTAATATATGATTATTTAGAACAACATCTGTCCATACTGATATATGATTATATGGAACATCATCTGCTAATACTGATATCTGATTATTTAGAAAAACATCTGCCGATACTGATATCTGATTATTTAGAACAACATCTGTCCATTCTGGTATCTGATTATTTAGAACAACATCTGCCGATACTGATATATGATTATTTACAACAACATCTGCTGATACTGATATCTGATTATTTACAACAACATCTGCCGATACAGATATCTGATTATTTACAACAACTTCTGTCGATACTGATATATGATTATTTACAACAACATCTGCCAAATCTGATATCAGATTATTTAGAACAACATCTGCGTATACTGATATATGATTATTTAGAACAACATCTGCCGATACTAATATATGATTATTTAGAACAACATCTGTCCATACTGATATATGATTATATGGAACATCATCTGCTAATACTGATATCTGATTATTTAGAAAAACATCTGCCGATACTGATATCTGATTATTTAGAACAACATCTGTCCATTCTGGTATCTGATTATTTAGAACAACATCTGCCGATACTGATATATGATTATTTAGAACAAAATCTTCCGATACTGATATCTGATTATTTAGAACAACATCTGCCGATACTGATATCTGATTATTTAGAACAAAATCTGCCCATACTGATATCTGATTATTTAGAAAAACATCTGCCGATACTGATATCTGATTATTTACAATAACATCTGCCGATACTGATATCTGATTATTTAGAATAACATCTGCCAATACTGATATCTGTTTATTTAGAACAGCATCTGCAGATACTGATATCTGATTATTTAGAACAGCATCTGCCGATACTGATATCTGATTATTTAGAACAGCATCTTCCGATACTGATATCTGATTATTTAGAAAAACATCTGCCGATACTGATATATGATTATTTAGAACAACATCTGCCGGTACTGATATATGATTATTTAGAACAACATCTGCCGATACTGATATATGATTATTTAGAACAACATCTGCCAAATCTGATATCAGATTAGTTAGAACAACATCTGCGTATACTGATATATGATTATTTAGAACAACATCTGCCGATACTGATATATGATTATTTAGAACAACATCTGTCCATACTGATATATGATTATATGGAACAACATCTGCTAATACTGATATCTAATTATTTAGGAAAACATCTGCCGATACTGATATCTGATTATTTAGAACAACATCTGTCCATTCTGGTATCTGATTATTTAGAACAACATCTGCCGATACTGATATATGATTATTTAGAACAAACTCTTCCGATACTGATATCTGATTATTTAGAACAACATCTGCCGATACTGATATATGATTATTTACAATAACATCTGCCAATACTGATATCTGATTATTTACAATAACATCTGCCAATACTGATATCTGATTATTTACAATAACATCTGCCGATACTGATATCTGATTATTTAGAACAACATTTGTCCATACTGATATCTGATTATTTAGAACAACATCTGTCCATACTGATATCTGATTATTTAGAACAGCATCTGACGATACTGATATCTGATTATTTACAATAACATCTGACAATACTGATATCTAATTATTTACAACAACATCTGCCGATACTGATATCTAATTATTTACAACAACATCTGTCCATACTGATATCTGATTATTTACAAAAACATCTGTCCTACTGATATCTGATTATTTACAACAAAATCTGCCGATACTGATATCTGATTATTTACAATAACATCTGTCGATACTGATATCTGATTATTTACAACAACATCTGTCGATACTGATATCTGATTATTTACAACAACATCTGTCCATACTGATATCTGATTATTTACAACAACATCTGTCCATACTGATATCTGATTATTTACAACAACATCTGTCCATACTGATATCTGATTATTTACAACAACATCTGCCGATACTGATATCTGATTATTTACAATAACATCTGCCGATACTGATATCTGATTATTTACAACAACATCTGCCGATACTGATATCTGATTATTTACAACAACATCTGCCGATACTGATATCTGATTATTTACAACAACTTCTGTCGATACTGATATATGATTATTTACAACAACATCTGCCAAATCTGATATCAGATTATTTACAACAACATCTGCGTATACTGATATCTGATTATTTAGAATAACATCTGCCGATACTGATATCTGATTATTTAGAATAACATCTGCCGATACTGATATCTGATTATTTAGAACAGCATCTGCCGATACTGATATCTGATTATTTAGAACAGCATTTGCAGATACTGATATCTGATTATTTAGAACAACATCTGCGTATACTGATATATCATTATTTAGAAAAACATCTGTCCATACTGATATATGATTATATGGAACAACATCTGCTAATACTGATATCTAATTATTTACAACATCTGCCGATACTGATATCTGATTATTTACAACAACATCTGTCCATACTGATATCTGATTATTTAGAACAACATCTGTCCATACTGATATCTGATTATTTAGAACAGCATCTGCCGATACTGATATCTGATTATTTACAACATCATCTGCCGATACTGATATCTGATTATTTACAACAATATCTGCCGATACTGATATCTGATTATTTACAACAACATCTGCCGATACTGATATCTGATTATTTACAACAACATCTGCTGATACTGATATCTGATTATTTACAATAACATCTGACGATACTGATATCTAATTATTTACAACAACATCTGCCGATACCGATATCTAATTATTTACAACAACATCTGTCCATACTGATATCTGATTATTTACAAAAACATCTGTCCTACTGATATCTGATTATTCACAACAAAATCTGCCGATACTGATATCTAATTATTTACAACAACATCTGTCCATACTGATATCTGATTATTTACAACAACATCTGACGATACTGATATCTAATTATTTACAACAACATCTGCCGATACTGATATCTAATTATTTACAACAACATCTGTCCATACTGATATCTGATTATTTACAAAAACATCTGTCCTACTGATATCTGATTATTTACAACAAAATCTGCCGATACTGATATCTGATTATTTACAATAACATCTGCCGATACTGATATCTGATTATTTACAACAACATCTGTCGATACTGATATCTGATTATTTACAACAACATCTGTCCATACTGATATCTGATTATTTACAACAACATCTGCCGATACTGATATCTGATTATTTACAACAATATCTGCCGATACTGATATCTGATTATTTACAACAACATCTGCCGATACTGATATCTGATTATTTACAACAAAATCTGCTGATACTGATATCTGATTATTTACAACAACATCTGCCGATACTAATATCTGATTATTTACAATAACATCTGCCGATACTGATATCTGATTATTTACAACATCTGTCCATACTGATATCTGATTATTTACAACAACATCTGCCAAATCTGATATCAGATTATTTAGAACAACATCTGCGTATACTGATATATGATTATTTAGAACAACATCTGCCGATACTAATATATGATTATTTAGAACAACATCTGTCCATACTGATATATGATTATATGGAACATCATCTGCTAATACTGATATCTGATTACTTAGAAAAACATCTGCCGATACTGATATCTGATTATTTAGAACAACATCTGTCCATTCTGGTATCTGATTATTTAGAACAACATCTGCCGATACTGATATATGATTATTTAGAACAAAACCTTCCGATACTGATATCTGATTATTTAGAACAACATCTGCCGATACTGATATCTGATTATTTAGAACAAAATCTGCCCATACTGATATCTGATTATTTAGAAAAACATCTGCCGATACTGATATCTGATTATTTACAATAAGATCTGCCGATACTGATATCTGATTATTTAGAATAACATCTGCCAATACTGATATCTGTTTATTTAGAACAGCATCTGCCGATACTGATATCTGATTATTTAGAACAGCATCTGCCGATACTGATATCTGATTATTTAGAACAGCATCTGCCGATACTGATATCTGATTATTTAGAACAACATCTGCGTATACTGATATATCATTATTTAGAAAAACATCAGTCCATACTGATATATGATTATATGGAACAACATCTGCTAATAATGATATCTAATTATTTACAACATCTGCCGATAATGATACCTGATTATTTACAATAACATCTGCCGATACTGATATCTGATTATTTACAACAACATCTGCCGATACTGGTATCTGATTATTTAGAACAACATCTGCCGATACTGATATCTGATTATTTACAACAACATCTGCCGATACTGATATTTGATTATTTACAATAACATCTGCCGATACTGATATTTGATTATTTACAACAACATCTGCCGATACTGATATCTGATTATTTACAATAACATCTGCCGATACTGATATCTGATTATTTACAACAACATCTGCCGATACTGATATCTGATTATTTACAACAACTTCTGTCGATACTGATATATGATTATTTACAACAACATCTGCCAAATCTGATATCAGATTATTTAGAACAACATCTGCGTATACTGATATATGATTATTTAGAACAACATCTGCCGATACTAATATATGATTATTTAGAACAACATCTGTCCATACTGATATATGATTATATGGAACATCATCTGCTAATACTGATATCTGATTACTTAGAACAACATCTGCCGATACTGATATATGATTATTTAGAACAACATCTGCCGATACTGATATATGATTATTTAGAACAACATCTGCCGATACTGATATCAGATTAGTTAGAACAACATCTGCGTATACTGATATATGATTATTTAGAACAACATCTGCCGATACTGATATATGATTATTTAGAACAACATCTGTCCATACTGATATATGATTATATGGAACAACATCTGCTAATACTGATATCTAATTATTTAGAAAAACATCTGCCGATACTGATATCTGATTATTTAGAACAACATCTGTCCATTCTGGTATCTGATTATTTAGAACAACATCTGCCGATACTGATATATGATTATTTAGAACAAAATCTTCCGATACTGATATCTGATTATTTAGAACAACATCTGCCGATACTGATATATGATTATTTACAATAACATCTGTCCATACTGATATCTGATTATTTAGAACAACATCTGTCCATACTGATATCTGATTATTTAGAACAGCATCTGCCGATACTGATATCTGATTATTTAGAACAGCATCTGCCGATACTAATATCTGATTATTTACAATAACATCTGCCGATACTGATATCTGATTATTTACAACAACATCTGTCCATACTGATATCTGATTATTTACAACAACATCTGTCCATACTGATATCTGATTATTTACAACAACATCTGCCAATACTGATATCTGATTATTTACAACAACATCTGCCGATACTGATATTTGATTATTTACAACAACATCTGCCGATACTGATATTTGATTATTTACAACAACATCTGCCGATACTGATATCTGATTATTTACAATAACATCTGCCGATACTGATATCTGATTATTTACAATAACATCTGCCGATACTGATATCTGATTATTTACAACAACATCTGCTGATACTGATATCTGATTATTTAAAACAACATCTGCCGATACAGATATCTGATTATTTACAACAACTTCTGTCGATACTGATATATGATTATTTACAACAACATCTGCCAAATCTGATATCAGATTATTTAGAACAACATCTGCGTATACTGATATATGATTATTTAGAACAACATCTGCCGATACTAATATATGATTATTTAGAACAACATCTGTCCATACTGATATATGATTATATGGAACATCATCTGCTAATACTGATATCTGATTATTTAGAAAAACATCTGCCGATACTGATATCTGATTATTTAGAACAACATCTGTCCATTCTGGTATCTGATTATTTAGAACAACATCTGCCGATACTGATATATGATTATTTACAACAACATCTGCTGATACTGATATCTGATTATTTACAACAACATCTGCCGATACAGATATCTGATTATTTACAACAACTTCTGTCGATACTGATATATGATTATTTACAACAACATCTGCCAAATCTGATATCAGATTATTTAGAACAACATCTGCGTATACTGATATATGATTATTTAGAACAACATCTGCCGATACTAATATATGATTATTTAGAACAACATCTGTCCATACTGATATATGATTATATGGAACATCATCTGCTAATACTGATATCTGATTATTTAGAAAAACATCTGCCGATACTGATATCTGATTATTTAGAACAACATCTGTCCATTCTGGTATCTGATTATTTAGAACAACATCTGCCGATACTGATATATGATTATTTAGAACAAAATCTTCCGATACTGATATCTGATTATTTAGAACAACATCTGCCGATACTGATATCTGATTATTTAGAACAAAATCTGCCCATACTGATATCTGATTATTTAGAAAAACATCTGCCGATACTGATATCTGATTATTTACAATAACATCTGCCGATACTGATATCTGATTATTTAGAATAACATCTGCCAATACTGATATCTGTTTATTTAGAACAGCATCTGCAGATACTGATATCTGATTATTTAGAACAGCATCTGCCGATACTGATATCTGATTATTTAGAACAGCATCTTCCGATACTGATATCTGATTATTTAGAAAAACATCTGCCGATACTGATATATGATTATTTAGAACAACATCTGCCGGTACTGATATATGATTATTTAGAACAACATCTGCCGATACTGATATATGATTATTTAGAACAACATCTGCCAAATCTGATATCAGATTAGTTAGAACAACATCTGCGTATACTGATATATGATTATTTAGAACAACATCTGCCGATACTGATATATGATTATTTAGAACAACATCTGTCCATACTGATATATGATTATATGGAACAACATCTGCTAATACTGATATCTAATTATTTAGGAAAACATCTGCCGATACTGATATCTGATTATTTAGAACAATATCTGTCCATTCTGGTATCTGATTATTTAGAACAACATCTGCCGATACTGATATATGATTATTTAGAACAAACTCTTCCGATACTGATATCTGATTATTTAGAACAACATCTGCCGATACTGATATATGATTATTTACAATAACATCTGCCAATACTGATATCTGATTATTTACAATAACATCTGCCAATACTGATATCTGATTATTTACAATAACATCTGCCGATACTGATATCTGATTATTTAGAACAACATTTGTCCATACTGATATCTGATTATTTAGAACAACATCTGTCCATACTGATATCTGATTATTTAGAACAGCATCTGACGATACTGATATCTGATTATTTACAATAACATCTGACAATACTGATATCTAATTATTTACAACAACATCTGCCGATACTGATATCTAATTATTTACAACAACATCTGTCCATACTGATATCTGATTATTTACAAAAACATCTGTCCTACTGATATCTGATTATTTACAACAAAATCTGCCGATACTGATATCTGATTATTTACAATAACATCTGTCGATACTGATATCTGATTATTTACAACAACATCTGTCGATACTGATATCTGATTATTTACAACAACATCTGTCCATACTGATATCTGATTATTTACAACAACATCTGTCCATACTGATATCTGATTATTTAGAACAGCATCTGCCGATACTGATATCTGATTATTTACAACAACATCTGCTGATACTGATATCTGATTATTTACAACAACATCTGTCCATACTGATATCTGATTATTTAGAACAACATCTGTCCATACTGATATCTGATTATTTAGAACAGCATCTGCCGATACTGGTATCTGATTATTTACAACAACATCTGCCGATACTGATATCTGATTATTTAGAACAACATCTGTCCATACTGATATCTGATTATTTAGAACAGCATCTGCCGATACTGATATCGGATTATTTACAACAATATCTGCCGATACTGATATCTGATTATTTACAACAACATCTGCCGATACTGATATCTGATTATTTACAACAACATCTGCTGATACTGATATCTGATTATTTACAATAACATCTGACGATACTGATATCTAATTATTTACAACAACATCTGCCGATACTGATATCTAATTATTTACAACAACATCTGTCCATACTGATATCTGATTATTTACAAAAACATCTGTCCTACTGATATCTGATTATTCACAACAAAATCTGCCGATACTGATATCTGATTATTTACAATAACATCTGCCGATACTGATATCTGATTATTTACAACAACATCTGTCGATACTGATATCTGATTGTTTACAACAACATCTGTCCATACTGATATCTGATTATTTACAACAACATCTGCCGATACTGATATCTGATTATTTACAATAACATCTGCTGATACTGATATCTGATTATTTAGAACAACATTTGTCCATACTGATATCTGATTATTTAGAACAACATCTGTCCATACTGATATCTGATTATTTAGAACAACATCTGTCCATACTGATATCTGATTATTTACAATAACATCTGACGGAACTGATATCTAATTATTTACAACAACATCTGCCGATACTGATATCTAATTATTTACAACAACATCTGTCCATACTGATATCTGATTATTTACAAAAACATCTGTCCTACTGATATCTGATTATTTACAACAAAATCTGCTGATACTGATATCTGATTATTTACAATAACATCTGCCGATACTGATATCTGATTATTTACAACAACATCTGTCGATACTGATATCTGATTATTTACAACAACATCTGTTCATACTGATATCTGATTATTTACAACAACATCTGCCGATACTGATATCTGATTATTTACAACAATATCTGCTGATACTGATAACTGATTATTTACAACAGCATCTGCTGATACTGATATCTGATTATTTAGAAAAGCATCTGCCGATACTAATATCTGATTATTTACAATAACATCTGCCGATACTGATATCTGATTATTTACAACAACATCTGTCCATACTGATATCTGATTATTTACAACAACATCTGTCCATACTGATATCTGATTATTTACAATAACATCTGACGATACTGATATCTAATTATTTACAACAACATCTGCCGATACTGATATCTAATTATTTACAACAACATCTGTCCATACTGATATCTGATTATTTACAAAAACATCTGTCCTACTGATATCTGATTATTTACAACAAAATCTGCCGATACTGATATCTGATTATTTACAATAACATCTGCCGATACTGATATCTGATTATTTACAACAATATCTGCCGATACTGATATCTGATTATTTACAACAACATCTGCTGATACTGATATCTGATTATTTACAATAACATCTGACGATACTGATATCTAATTATTTACAACAACATCTGCCGATACTGATATCTAATTATTTACAACAACATCTGCCGATACTGATATCTAATTATTTACAACAACATCTGTCCATACTGATATCTGATTATTTACAAAAACATCTGTCCTACTGATATTTGATTATTTACAACAACATCTGCCGATACTGATATCTGATTATTTACAATAACATCTGCCGATACTGTTATCTGATTATTTACAATAACATCTGCCAATACTGATATCTGATTATTTACAACAACATCTGCTGATACTGATATCTGATTATTTACAACAACATCTGCCGATACTGATATCTGATTATTTACAACAACTTCTGTCGATACTGATATATGATTATTTACAACAACATCTACCAAATCTGATATCAGATTATTTAGAACAACATCTGCGTATACTGATATATGATTATTTAGAACAACATCTGCCGATACTAATATATGATTATTTAGAACAACATCTGTCCATACTGATATATGATTATATGGAACATCATCTGCTAATACTGATATCTGATTATTTAGAAAAACATCTGCCGATACTGATATCTGATTATTTAGAACAACATCTGTCCATTCTGGTATCTGATTATTTAGAACAACATCTGCCGATACTGATATATGATTATTTAGAACAAAATCTTCCGATACTGATATCTGATTATTTAGAACAACATCTGCCGATACTGATATCTGATTATTTAGAACAAAATCTGCCCATACTGATATCTGATTATTTAGAAAGACATCTGCCGATACTGATATCTGATTATTTACAATAACATCTGCCGATACTGATATCTGATTATTTAGAATAACATCTGCCAATACTGATATCTGTTTATTTAGAACAGCATCTGCCGATACTGATATCTGATTATTTAGAACAGCATCTGCCGATACTGATATCTGATTATTTAGAACAACATCTGCGTATACTGATATATCATTATTTAGAAAAACATCTGTCCATACTGATATATGATTATATGGAACAACATCTGCTAATAATGATATCTAATTATTTACAACATCTGCCGATAATGATACCTGATTATTTACAATAACATCTGCCGATACTGATATCTGATTATTTACAACAACATCTGCCGATACTGGTATCTGATTATTTAGAACAACATCTGCCGATACTAATATATGATTATTTAGAACAACATTTGCCGATACTGATATATGATTATTTAGAACAAAATCTTCCGATACTGATATCTGATTATTTAGAAAAACATCTGCCGATACTGATATCTGATTATTTAGAAAAACATCTGCCGATACTGATATATGATTATTTAGAACAACATCTGCCGATACTGATATATGATTATTTAGAACAACATCTGCGTATACTGATATATGATTATTTAGAACAACATCTGCCGATACTGATATATGATTATTTAGAACAACATCTGTCCATACTGATATATGATTATATGGAACAACATCTGCTAATACTTATATCTAATTATTTAGAAAAACAATAGCCGATACTGATATCTGATTATTTAGAACAACATCTGTCCATTCTGGTATCTGATTATTTAGAATAACATCTGCCGATACTGATATATGATTATTTAGAACAAAATCTTCCGATACTGATATCTGATTATTTAGAACAACATCTGCCGATACTGATATATGATTATTTACAATAACATCTGCCGATACTGATATCTGATTATTTACAATAACATCTGCCGATACTGATATCTGATTATTTACAATAACATCTGCCGATACTGATATCTGATTATTTAGAACAACATTTGTCCATACTGATATCTGATTATTTAGAACAACATCTGTCCATACTGATATCTGATTATTTAGAACAGCATCTGACGATACTGATATCTGATTATTTACAATAACATCTGACGATACTGATATCTAATTATTTACAACAACATCTGTCCATACTGATATCTGATTATTTACAAAAACATCTGTCCTACTGATATCTGGTTATTTACAACAAAATCTGCCGATACTGATATCTGATTATTTACAACAACATCTGTCAATACTGATATCTGATTATTTACAACAACATCTGTCCACACTGATATCTGATTATTTACAACAACATCTGCCGATACTGATATCTGATTATTTACAACAATATCTGCCGATACTGATATCTGATTATTTACAACAACATCTGCCGATACTGATATCTGATTATTTACAACAACATCTGCTGATACTGATATCTGATTATTTACAACAACATCTGTCCATACTGATATCTGATTATTTAGAACAACATCTGTCCATACTGATATCTGATTATTTAGAACAGCATCTGCCGATACTGGTATCTGATTATTTACAACAACATCTGCCGATACTGATATCTGATTATTTAGAACAACATCTGTCCATACTGATATCTGATTATTTAGAACAGCATCTGCCGATACTGATATCGGATTATTTACAACAATATCTGCCGATACTGATATCTGATTATTTACAACAACATCTGCCGATACTGATATCTGATTATTTACAACAACATCTGCTGATACTGATATCTGATTATTTACAATAACATCTGACGATACTGATATCTAATTATTTACAACAACATCTGCCGATACTGATATCTAATTATTTACAACAACATCTGTCCATACTGATATCTGATTATTTACAAAAACATCTGTCCTACTGATATCTGATTATTCACAACAAAATCTGCCGATACTGATATCTGATTATTTACAATAACATCTGCCGATACTGATATCTGATTATTTACAACAACATCTGTCGATACTGATATCTGATTGTTTACAACAACATCTGTCCATACTGATATCTGATTATTTACAACAACATCTGCCGATACTGATATCTGATTATTTACAATAACATCTGCTGATACTGATATCTGATTATTTAGAACAACATTTGTCCATACTGATATCTGATTATTTAGAACAACATCTGTCCATACTGATATCTGATTATTTACAATAACATCTGACGAAACTGATATCTAATTATTTACAACAACATCTGCCGATACTGATATCTAATTATTTACAACAACATCTGTCCATACTGATATCTGATTATTTACAAAAACATCTGTCCTACTGATATCTGATTATTTACAACAAAATCTGCCGATACTGATATCTGATTATTTACAATAACATCTGCCGATACTGATATCTGATTATTTACAACAACATCTGTCGATACTGATATCTGATTATTTACAACAACATCTGTCCATACTGATATCTGATTATTTACAACAACATCTGCCGATACTGATATCTGATTATTTACAACAATATCTGCTGATACTGATAACTGATTATTTACAACAGCATCTGCTGATACTGATATCTGATTATTTAGAAAAGCATCTGCCGATACTAATATCTGATTATTTACAATAACATCTGCCGATACTGATATCTGATTATTTACAACAACATCTGTCCATACTGATATCTGATTATTTACAACAACATCTGTCCATACTGATATCTGATTATTTACAATAACATCTGACGATACTGATATCTAATTATTTACAACAACATCTGCCGATACTGATATCTAATTATTTACAACAACATCTGTCCATACTGATATCTGATTATTTACAAAAACATCTGTCCTACTGATATCTGATTATTTACAACAAAATCTGCCGATACTGATATCTGATTATTTACAATAACATCTGCCGATACTGATATCTGATTATTTACAACAACATCTGTCGATACTGATATCTGATTATTTAGAACAGCATCTGCCGATACTGATATCTAATTATTTAGAACAGCATCTGCCGATACTAATATCTGATTATTTACAATAACATCTGCCGATACTGATATCTGATTATTTACAATAACATCTGCCGATACTGATATCTGATTATTTACAACAACATCTGTCCATTCTGGTATCTGATTATTTAGAACAACATCTGCCGATACTGATATATGATTATTTAGAACAAAATCTTCCGATACTGATATCTGATTATTTAGAACAACATCTGCCGATACTGATATATGATTATTTAGAACAAAATCTGCCCATACTGATATCTGATTATTTAGAACAACATCTGCCGACACTGATATCTGATTATTTACAATAACATCTGCCGATACTGATATTTGATTATTTAGAATAACATCTGCCGATACTGATATCTGTTTATTTAGAACAGCATCTGCCGATACTGATATCTGATTATTTAGAACAGCATCTGCCGATACTGATATCTGATTATTTAGAACAGCATCTGCCGATACTGATATCTGATTATTTAGAACAACATCTGCGTATACTGATATATCATTATTTAGAAAAACATCTGTCCATACTGATATATGATTATTTAGAAAAACATCTGCCGATAATGATATATGATTATATGGAACAACATCTACCGATAATGATATCTGATTATTTACAACAACATCTGCCGATATTGGTATCTGATTATTTAGAACAACATCTGCCGATACTAATATATGATTATTTAGAACAACATCTGTCCATACTGATATCTGATTATTTAGAACAGCATCTGACGATACTGATATCTGATTACTTACAATAACATCTGACGATACTGATATCTAATTATTTACAACAACATCTGCCGATACTGATATCTAATTATTTACAACAACATCTGTCCATACTGATATCTGATTATTTACAAAAACATCTGTCCTACTGATATCTGATTATTTACAACAAAATCTGCCGATACTGATATCTGATTATTTACAATAACATCTGCCGATACTGATATCTAATTATTTACAACAACATCTGTCCATACTGATATCTGATTATTTACAAAAACATCTGTCCATACTGATATCTGATTATTTACAATAACATCTGCCGATACTGATATCTGATTATTTACAATAACATCTGCCGATACTGATATCTGATTATTTACAATAACATCTGCCGATACTGATATCTGATTATTTACAACAACATCTGCTGATACTGATATCTGATTATTTAGAACAACATCTGCTGATACTGATATCTGATTATTTAGAACAGCATCTGACGATACTGATATCTAATTATTTACAACAACATCTGCCGATACTGATATCTAATTATTTACAACAACATCTGTCCATACTGATATCTGATTATTTACAAAAACATCTGTCCTACTGATATCTGATTATTTACAACAAAATCTGCCGATACTGATATCTGATTATTTACAATAACATCTGCCGATACTTATATCTGATTATTTACAACAACATCTGTCGATACTGATATCTGATTATTTACAACAACATCTGTCCATACTGATATCTGATTATTTACAACAATATCTGCCGATACTGATATCTGATTATTTACAACAACATCTGTCGATACTGATATCTGATTATTTACAACAACATCTGCTGATACTGATATCTGATTATTTACAACAACATCTGTCCATACTGATATCTGATTATTTAGAACAACATCTGTCCATACTGATATCTGATTATTTAGAACAGCATCTGCCGATACTGGTATCTGATTATTTACAACAACATCTGCCGATACTGATATCTGATTATTTAGAACAACATCTGTCCATACTGATATCTGATTATTTAGAACAGCATCTGCCGATACTGATATATGATTATTTACAACAACATCTGCCGATACTGATATCTGATTATTTACAACAATATCTGCCGATACTGATATCTGATTATTTACAACAACATCTGCCGATACTGATATCTGATTATTTACAACAACATCTGCTGATACTGATATCTGATTATTTACAATAACATCTGACGATACTGATATCTAATTATTTACAACAACATCTGCCGATACTGATATCTAATTATTTACAACAACATCTGTCCATACTGATATCTGATTATTTACAAAAACATCTGTCCTACTGATATTTGATTATTTACAACAACATCTGCCGATACTGATATCTGATTATTTACAATAACATCTGCCGATACTGATATCTGATTATTTACAATAACATCTGCCGATACTGATATCTGATTATTTACAACAACATCTGCTGATACTGATATCTGATTATTTACAACAACATCTGCCGATACTGATATCTGATTATTTACAACAACTTCTGTCGATACTGATATATGATTATTTACAACAACATCTGCCAAATCTGATATCAGATTATTTAGAACAACATCTGCGTATACTGATATATGATTATTTAAAACAACATCTGCCGATACTAATATATGATTATTTAGAACAACATCTGTCCATACTGATATATGATTATATGAAACATCATCTGCTAATACTGATATCTGATTATTTAGAAAAACATCTGCCGATACTGATATCTGATTATTTAGAACAACATCTGTCCATTCTGGTATCTGATTATTTAGAACAACATCTGCCGATACTGATATATGATTATTTAGAACAAAATCTTCCGATACTGATATCTGATTATTTAGAACAACATCTGCCGATACTGATATCTGATTATTTAGAACAAAATCTGCCCATACTGATATCTGATTATTTAGAAAGACATCTGCCGATACTAATATCTGATTATTTACAATAACATCTGCCGATACTGATATCTGATTATTTAGAATAACATCTGCCAATACTGATATCTGTTTATTTAGAACAGCATCTGCCGATACTGATATCTGATTATTTAGAACAGCATCTGCCGATACTGATATCTGATTATTTAGAACAGCATCTGCCGATACTGATATCTGATTATTTAGAACAACATCTGCGTATACTGATATATCATTATTTAGAAAAACATCTGTCCATACTGATATATGATTATATGGAACAACATCTGCTAATAATGATATCTAATTATTTACAACATCTGCCGATAATGATACCTGATTATTTACAATAACATCTGCCGATACTGATATCTGATTATTTACAACAACATCTGCCGATACTGGTATCTGATTATTTAGAACAACATCTGCCGATACTAATATATGATTATTTAGAACAACATTTGCCGATACTGATATATGATTATTTAGAACAAAATCTTCCGATACTGATATCTGATTATTTAGAAAAACATCTGCCGATACTGATATATGATTATTTAGAACAACATCTGCCGATACTGATATATGATTATTTAGAACAACATCTGCCGATACTGATATATGATTATTTAGAACAACATCTGCCAAATCTGATATCAGATTAGTTAGAACAACATCTGCGTATACTGATATATGATTATTTAGAACAACATCTGCCGATACTGATATATGATTATTTAGAACAACATCTGTCCATACTGATATATGATTATATGGAACAACATCTGCTAATACTGATATCTAATTATTTAGAAAAACAATAGCCGATACTGATATCTGATTATTTAGAACAACATCTGTCCATTCTGGTATCTGATTATTTAGAATAACATCTGCCGATACTGATATATGATTATTTAGAACAAAATCTTCCGATACTGATATCTGATTATTTAGAACAACATCTGCCGATACTGATATATGATTATTTACAATAACATCTGCCGATACTGATATCTGATTATTTACAATAACATCTACCGATACTGATGTCTGATTATTTACAACAATATCTGCCGATACTGATATCTGATTATTTACAACAACATCTGCCGATACTGATATCTGATTATTTACAACAACATCTGTCCATACTGATATCTGATTATTTAGAACAACATCTGTCCATACTGATATCTGATTATTTAGAACAGCATCTGCCGATACTGGTATCTGATTATTTACAACAACATCTGACGATACTGATATCTGATTATTTAGAACAACATCTGTCCATACTGATATCTGATTATTTAGAACAGCATCTGCCGATACTGATATCTGATTATTTACAACAACATCTGCCGATACTGATATCTGATTATTTACAACAATATCTGCCGATACTGATATCTGATTATTTACAACAACATCTGCCGATACTGATATCTGATTATTTACAACAACATCTGCTGATACTGATATCTGATTATTTACAATAACATCTGACGATACTGATATCTAATTATTTACAACAACATCTGCCGATACTGATATCTAATTATTTACAACAACATCTGTCCATACTGATATCTGATTATTTACAAAAACATCTGTCCTACTGATATCTGATTATTCACAACAAAATCTGCCGATACTGATATCTGATTATTTACAATAACATCTGCCGATACTGATATCTGATTATTTACAACAACATCTGTCGATACTGATATCTGATTGTTTACAACAACATCTGTCCATACTGATATCTGATTATTTACAACAACATCTGCCGATACTGATATCTGATTATTTACAATAACATCTGCTGATACTGATATCTGATTATTTAGAACAACATTTGTCCATACTGATATCTGATTATTTAGAACAACATCTGTCCATACTGATATCTGATTATTTACAATAACATCTGACGATACTGATATCTAATTATTTACAACAACATCTGCCGATACTGATATCTAATTATTTACAACAACATCTGTCCATACTGATATCTGATTATTTACAAAAACATCTGTCCTACTGATATCTGATTATTTACAACAAAATCTGCCGATACTGATATCTGATTATTTACAATAACATCTGCCGATACTGATATCTGATTATTTACAACAACATCTGTCGATACTGATATCTGATTATTTACAACAACATCTGTCCATACTGATATCTGATTATTTACAACAACATCTGCCGATACTGATATCTGATTATTTACAACAATATCTGCCGATACTGATATCTGATTATTTACAACAACATCTGTCCATACTGATATCTGATTATTTACAACAACATCTGTCCATACTGATATCTGATTATTTACAACAACATCTGTCCATACTGATATCTGATTATTTACAACAACATCTGTCCATACTGATATCTGATTATTTACAACAACATCTGCCGATACTGATATTTGATTATTTACAACAACATCTGCCGATACTGATATTTGATTATTTACAACAACATCTGCCGATACTGATATCTGATTATTTACAACAACATCTGCCGATACTGATATCTGATTATTTACAACAACATCTGCCGATAATGATATCTGATTATTTACAATAACATCTGCCGATACTGATATCTGATTATTTACAACAACTTCTGTCGATACTGATATATGATTATTTACAACAACATCTGCCAAATCTGATATCAGATTATTTAGAACAACATCTGCGTATACTGATATCTGATTATTTAGAACAACATCTGTCCATACTGATATCTGATTATTTACAACAACATCTGTCCATACTGATATCTGATTATTTACAACAACATCTGCCGATACTGATATCTGATTATTTACAATAACATCTGACGATACTGATAGCTAATTATTTACAACAACATCTGCCGATACTGATATCTAATTATTTACAACAACATCTGTCCATACTGATATCTGATTATTTACAAAAACATCTGTCCTACTGATATCTGATTATTTACAACAAAATCTGCCGATACTGATATCTGATTATTTACAATAACATCTGCCGATACTGATATCTGATTATTTACAACAACATCTGTCGATACTGATATCTGATTATTTAGAACAGCATCTGCCGATACTGATATATAATTATTTAGAACAGCATCTGCCGATACTAATATCTGATTATTTACAATAACATCTGCCGATACTGATATCTGATTATTTACAACAACATCTGTCCATACTGATATCTGATTATTTACAACAACATCTGTCCATACTGATATCTGATTATTTAAAACAACATCTGCCGATACTGATATTTGATTATTTACAACAACATCTGCCGATACTGATATTTGATTATTTACAACAACATCTGCCGATACTGATATCTGATTATTTACAACAACATCTGCCGATACTGATATCTGATTATTTACAACAACATCTGCCGATAATGATATCTGATTATTTACAATAACATCTGCCGATAAAGATATCTGATTATTTACAATAACATCTGCCGATACTGATATCTGATTATTTACAACAACATCTGCTGATACTGATATCTGATTATTTACAACAACATCTGCCGATACTGATATCTGATTACTTACAACAACTTCTGTCGATAATGATATATGATTATTTACAACAACATCTGCCAAATCTGATATCAGATTATTTAGAACAACATCTGCGTATACTGATATATGATTATTTAGAACAACATCTGCCGATACTGATATATGATTATTTAGAACAACATCTGTCCATACTGATATATGATTATATGGAACATCATCTGCTAATACTGATATCTAATTATTTAGAAAAACATCTGCCGATACTGATATCTGATTATTTAGAACAACATCTGCCCATTCTGGTATCTGATTATTTAGAACAACATCTGCCGATACTGATATATGATTATTTAGAACAAAATCTTCCGATACTGATATCTGATTATTTAGAACAACATCTGCCGATACTGATATATGATTATTTAGAACAAAATCTGCCCATACTGATATCTGATTATTTAGAACAACATCTGCCGACACTGATATCTGATTATTTACAATAACATCTGCCGATACTGATATTTGATTATTTAGAATAACATCTGCCGATACTGATATCTGTTTATTTAGAACAGCATCTGCCGATACTGATATCTGATTATTTAGAACAGCATCTGCCGATACTGATATCTGATTATTTAGAACAGCATCTGCCGATACTGATATCTGATTATTTAGAACAACATCTGCGTATACTGATATATCATTATTTAGAAAAACATCTGTCCATACTGATATATGATTATATGGAACAACATCTGCCGATAATGATATCTGATTATTTACAACAACATCTGCCGATACTGATATCTGATTATTTACAACAACATCTGCCGATATTGGTATCTGATTATTTAGAACAATATCTGCCGATACTAATATATGATTATTTAGAACAACATTTGCCGATACTGATATATGATTATTTAGAACATAATCTTCCGATACTGATATCTGATTATTTAGAAAAACATCTGCCGATACTGATATCTGATTATTTAGAAAAACATCTGCCGATACTGATATCTGATTATTTAGAACAACATCTGCCGATACTGATATATGATTATTTAGAACAACATCTGCCGATACTGATATATGATTATTTAGAACAACATCTGCCAAATCTGATATCAGATTAGTTAGAACAACATCTGCGTATACTGATATATGATTATTTAGAACAACATCTGCCGATACTGATATATGATTATTTAGAACAACATCTGTCCATACTGATATATGATTATATGAAACAACATCTGCTAATACTGATATCTAATTATTTAGAAAAACATCTGCCGATACTGATATCTGATTATTTAGAAAAACATCTGTCCATTCTGGTATCTGATTATTTAGAACAACATCTGCCGATACTGATATATGATTATTTAGAACAAAATCTTCCGATACTGATATCTGATTATTTAGAACAACATCTGCCGATACTGATATCTGATTATTTACAATAACATCTGCCGATACTGATATCTGATTATTTACAATAACATCTGCTGATACTGATATCTGATTATTTAGAACAACATTTGTCCATACTGATATCTGATTATTTAGAACAACATCTGTCCATACTGATATCTGATTATTTAGAACAGCATCTGACGATACTGATATCTGATTATTTACAATAACATCTGACGATACTGATATCTAATTATTTACAACAACATCTGCCGATACTGATATCTAATTATTTACAACAACATCTGTCCATACTGATATCTGATTATTTACAAAAACATCTGTCCTACTGATATCTGATTATTTACAACAAAATCTGCCGATACTGATATCTGATTATTTACAATAACATCTGCCGATACTGATATCTGATTATTTACAACAACATCTGTCGATACTGATATCTGATTATTTACAACAACATCTGTCCATACTGATATCTGATTATTTACAACAACATCTGTCCATACTGATATCTGATTACTTACAACAACATCTGCCGATACTGATATCTGATTATTTACAACAACATCTGCTGATACTGATATCTGATTATTTACAACAACATCTGTCCATACTGATATCTGATTATTTAGAACAACATCTGTCCATACTGATATCTGATTATTTAGAACAGCATCTGCCGATACTGATATCTGATTATTTACAACAACATCTGCCGATACTGATATATGATTATTTAGAACAACATCTGCCGATACTGATATATGATTATTTAGAACAACATCTGCCAAATCTGATATCAGATTAGTTAGAACAACATCTGCGTATACTGATATATGATTATTTAGAACAACATCTGCCGATACTGATATATGATTATTTAGAACAACATCTGTCCATACTGATATATGATTATATGGAACAACATCTGCTAATACTGATATCTAATTATTTAGAAAAACATCTGCCGATACTGATATCTGATTATTTAGAACAACATCTGTCCATTCTGGTATCTGATTATTTAGAACAACATCTGCCGATACTGATATATGATTATTTAGAACAAAATCTTCCGATACTGATATCTGATTATTTAGAACAACATCTGCCGATACTGATATCTGATTATTTACAATAACATCTGCCGATACTGATATCTGATTATTTACAATAACATCTGCTGATACTGATATCTGATTATTTAGAACAACATCTGCCGATACTGGTATCTGATTATTTAGAACAACATCTGCCGATACTAATATATGATTATTTAGAACAACATTTGCCGATACTGATATCTGATTATTTAGAAAAACATCTGCCGATACTGATATCTGATTATTTAGAAAAACATCTGCCGATACTGATATCTGATTATTTAGAACAACATCTGCCGATACTGATATATGATTATTTAGAACAACATCTGCCGATACTGATATATGATTATTTAGAACAACATCTACCAAATCTGATATCAGATTAGTTAGAACAACATCTGCGTATACTGATATACGATTATTTAGATCAACATCTGCCGATACTGATATATGATTATTTAGAACAACATCTGTCCATACTGATATATGATTATATGGAACAACATCTGCTTATACTGATATCTAATTATTTAGAAAAACATCTGCCGATACTGATATCTGATTATTTAGAACAACATCTGTCCATTCTGGTATCTGATTGTTTAGAACAACATCTGCCGATACTGATATATGATTATTTAGAACAAAATCTTCCGATACTGATATCTGATTATTTAGAACAACATCTGCCGATACTGATATCTGATTATTTACAATAACATCTGCCGATACTGATATCTGATTATTTACAATAACATCTGCAGATACTGATATCTGATTATTTAGAACAACATTTGTCCATACTGATATCTGATTATTTAGAACAACATCTGTCCATACTGATATCTGATTATTTAGAACAGCATCTGACGATACTGATATCTGATTATTTACATTAACATCTGACGATACTGATATCTAATTATTTACAACAACATCTGCCGATACTGATATCTAATTATTTACAACAACATCTGTCCATACTGATATCTGATTATTTACAAAAACATCTGTCCTACTGATATCTGATTATTTACAACAAAATTTGCCCATACTGATATCTGATTATTTACAATAACATCTGCCGATACTGATATCTGATTATTTACAACAACATCTGTCGATACTGATATCTGATTATTTACAACAACATCTGTCCATACTGATATCTGATTATTTACAACAACATCTGTCCATACTGATATCTGATTATTTACAACAACATCTGCCGATACTGATATCTGATTATTTACAACAATATCTGCCGATACTGATATCTGATTATTTACAACAACATCTGCCGATACTGATATCTGATTATTTACAACAACATCTGCTGATACTGATATCTGATTATTTACAACAACATCTGTCCATACTGATATCTGATTATTTAGAACAACATCTGTCCATACTGATATCTGATTATTTACAATAACATCTGCTGATACTGATATCTGATTATTTAGAACAACATCTGTCCATACTGATATCTGATTATTTACAATAACATCTGACGATACTGATATCTAATTATTTACAACAACATCTGCCGATACTGATATCTAATTATTTACAACAACATCTGTCCATACTGATATCTGATTATTTACAAAAACATCTGTCCTACTGATATCTGATTATTTACAACAAAATCTGCCGATACTGATATCTGATTATTTACAATAACATCTGCCGATACTGATATCTGATTATTTACAACAACATCTGTCGATACAGATATCTGATTATTTACAACAACATCTGTCCATACTGATATCTGATTATTTACAACAACATCTGCCGATACTGATATCTGATTATTTACAACAATATCTGCCGATACTGATAACTGATTATTTACAACAACATCTGCCGATACTGATATCTGATTATTAACAACAGCATCTGCTGATACTGATATCTGATTATTTAGAACAGCATCTGCCGATACTAATATCTGATTATTTACAATAACATCTGCCGATACTGATATCTGATTATTTACAACAACATCTGTCCATACTGATATCTGATTATTTACAACAACATCTGTCCATACTGATATCTGATTATTTACAACAACATCTGTCCATACTGATATCTGATTATTTACAACAACATCTGTCCATACTGATATCTGATTATTTACAACAACATCTGCCGATACTGATATCTGATTATTTACAACAACATCTGCCGATACTGATATCTGATTATTTACAACAACATCTGCCGATAATGATATCTGATTATTTACAATAACATCTGCCGATAAAGATATCTGATTATTTACAATAACATCTGCCGATACTGATATCTGATTATTTACAACAACATCTGCCGATACTGATATCTGATTATTTACAACAACATCTGCCGATACTGATATCTGATTATTTACAACAACATCTGCCGATACTGATATCTGATTATTTACAACAACTTCTGTCGATACTGATATATGATTATTTACAACAACATCTGCCAAATCTGATATCAGATTATTTAGAACAACATCTGCGTATACTGATATCTGATTATTTAGAACAACATCTGTCCATACTGATATCTGATTATTTACAACAACATCTGTCCATACTGATATCTGATTATTTACAACAACATCTGCCGATACTGATATCTGATTATTTACAATAACATCTGACGATACTGATATCTAATTATTTACAACAACATCTGCCGATACTGATATCTAATTATTTACAACAACATCTGTCCATACTGATATCTGATTATTTACAAAAACATCTGTCCTACTGATATCTGATTATTTACAACAAAATCTGCCGATACTGATATCTGATTATTTACAATAACATCTGCCGATACTGATATCTGATTATTTACAACAACATCTGTCGATACTGATATCTGATTATTTAGAACAGCATCTGCCGATACTGATATATAATTATTTAGAACAGCATCTGCCGATACTAATATCTGATTATTTACAATAACATCTGCCGATACTGATATCTGATTATTTACAACAACATCTGTCCATACTGATATCTGATTATTTACAACAACATCTGTCCATACTGATATCTGATTATTTACAACAACATCTGTCCATACTGATATCTGATTATTTAAAACAACATCTGCCGATACTGATATTTGATTATTTACAACAACATCTGCCGATACTGATATTTGATTATTTACAACAACATCTGCCGATACTGATATCTGATTATTTACAACAACATCTGCCGATACTGATATCTGATTATTTACAACAACATCTGCCGATAATGATATCTGATTATTTACAATAACATCTGCCGATAAAGATATCTGATTATTTACAATAACATCTGCCGATACTGATATCTGATTATTTACAACAACATCTGCCGATACTGATATCTGATTATTTACAACAACTTCTGTCGATAATGATATATGATTATTTACAACAACATCTGCCAAATCTGATATCAGATTATTTAGAACAACATCTGCGTATACTGATATATGATTATTTAGAACAACATCTGCCGATACTGATATATGATTATTTAGAACAACATCTGTCCATACTGATATATGATTATATGGAACATCATCTGCTAATACTGATATCTAATTATTTAGAAAAACATCTGCCGATACTGATATCTGATTATTTAGAACAACATCTGTCCATTCTGGTATCTGATTATTTAGAACAACATCTGCCGATACTGATATATGATTATTTAGAACAAAATCTTCCGATACTGATATCTGATTATTTAGAACAACATCTGCCGATACTGATATCTGATTATTTACAATAACATCTGCCGATACTGATATCTGATTATTTACAATAACATCTGCAGATACTGATATCTGATTATTTAGAACAACATTTGTCCATACTGATATCTGATTATTTAGAACAACATCTGTCCATACTGATATCTGATTATTTAGAACAGCATCTGACGATACTGATATCTGATTATTTACATTAACATCTGACGATACTGATATCTAATTATTTATAACAACATCTGCCGATACTGATATCTAATTATTTACAACAACATCTGTCCATACTGATATCTGATTATTTACAAAAACATCTGTCCTACTGATATCTGATTATTTACAACAAAATTTGCCCATACTGATATCTGATTATTTACAATAACATCTGCCGATACTGATATCTGATTATTTACAACAACATCTGTCGATACTGATATCTGATTATTTACAACAACATCTGTCCATACTGATATCTGATTATTTACAACAACATCTGTCCATACTGATATCTGATTATTTACAACAACATCTGCCGATACTGATATCTGATTATTTACAACAATATCTGCCGATACTGATATCTGATTATTTACAACAACATCTGCCGATACTGATATCTGATTATTTACAACAACATCTGCTGATACTGATATCTGATTATTTACAACAACATCTGTCCATACTGATATCTGATTATTTAGAACAACATCTGTCCATACTGATATCTGATTATTTACAATAACATCTGCTGATACTGATATCTGATTATTTAGAACAACATCTGTCCATACTGATATCTGATTATTTACAATAACATCTGACGATACTGATATCTAATTATTTACAACAACATCTGCCGATACTGATATCTAATTATTTACAACAACATCTGTCCATACTGATATCTGATTATTTACAAAAACATCTGTCCTACTGATATCTGATTATTTACAACAAAATCTGCCGATACTGATATCTGATTATTTACAATAACATCTGCCGATACTGATATCTGATTATTTACAACAACATCTGTCGATACTGATATCTGATTATTTACAACAACATCTGTCCATACTGATATCTGATTATTTACAACAACATCTGCCGATACTGATATCTGATTATTTACAACAATATCTGCCGATACTGATAACTGATTATTTAGAACAACATCTACCGATACTGATACATGATTATTTAGAACAACATCTGCCGATACTGATATCTGATTATTTAGAACAACATCTGTCCATACTGGTATCTGATTATTTAGAACAACATCTGCCGATACTGATATATGATTATTTAGAAAAACATCTGCCGATACTGATATATGATTATTTAGAAAAACATCTGCCGATACTGATATATGATTATTTAGAAAAACATCTGTCCATACTGATATCTGATTATTTATAACAAGATCTGCCGATACTGATATATGATTATTTAGAATAACATCTGCCGATACTGATATATGATTAATAAGAACAACATCTGTCCATATTGATATATGATTATTTAGAACAACATCTGCCGATACTGATATATGATTATTTAGAACAGCATCTGCCGATACTGATATCTGGTTATTTAGAACAACATCTGCCGATACTGATATCTAATTATATACAACAACATCTGTCCATACTGGTATCTGATTATTTACAACAACATCTGTCCATACTGATATCTGATTATTTACAACAACATCTGTCCATACTGATATCTGATTATTTACAATAACATCTGCCGATACTGATATCTGATTATTTAGAACAACATCTGTCCATTCTGGTATCAGATTATTTAGAACAACATCTGCGTATACTGATATATGATTATTTAGAACAACATCTGCCGATACTGATATATGATTATTTAGAACAACATCTGTCCATACTGATATATGATTATATGGTACATCATCTGCTAATACTGATATCTAATTATTTAGAAAAACATCTGCCGATACTGATATCTGATTATTTAGAACAACATCTGTCCATTCTGGTATCTGATTATTTAGAACAACATCTGCCGATACTGATATATGATTATTTAGAACAAAATCTTCCGATACTGATATCTGATTATTTAGAAAAACATCTGCCGATACTGATATATGATTATTTAGAAAAACATCTGCCGATACTGATATATGATTATTTAGAACAACATCTGCCGATACTGATATATGATTATTTAGAACAACATCTGCCGATACTGATATATGATTATTTAGAACAACATCTGCCGATACTGATATATGATTATTTAGAACAACATCTGCCGATACTGATATATGATTAATAAGAACAACATCTGTCCATATTGATATATGATTATTTAGAACAACATCTGCCGATACTGATATATGATTACTTAGAACAACATCTGTCCATACTGGTATCTGATTATTTAGAACAACATCTGCCGATACTGATATCTGATTATTTACAATAACATCTGCTGATACTGATATCTGATTATTTAGAACAACATTTGTCCATACTGATATCTGACTATTTAGAACAACATCTGTCCATTCTGGTATCTGATTATTTAGAACAACATCTGCTGATACTGATATATGATTATTTAGAACAACATCTGCCGATACTGATATATGATTATTTAGAACAAAATCTTCCGATACTGATATCTGATTATTTAGAAAAACATCTGCCGATACTGATATATGATTATTTAGAAAAACATCTGTCCATACTGGTATCTGATTATTTATAACAAGATCTGCCGATACTGATATATGATTATTTAGGAAAACATCTGCCGATACTGATATATGATTATTTAGAAAAACATCTGCCGATACTGATATATGATTAATAAGAACAACATCTGTCCATATTGATATATGATTAATAAGAACAACATCTGTCCATATTGATATATGATTATTTAGAACAACATCTGCCGATACTGATATATGATTATTTAGAACAACATCTGCCGATACTGATATATGATTATTTAGAACAACATCTGTCCATACTGGTATCTGATTATTTAGAACAACATCTGTCCATACTGGTATCTGATTATTTAGAACAACATCTGCCGATACTGATATATGATTATTTAGAAAAACATCTGCCGATACTGATATATGATTATTTAGAAAAACATCTGCCGATACTGATATATCATTATTTAGAAAAACATCTGTCCATACTGATATCTGATTATTTATAACAAGATCTGCCGATACTGATATATGATTATTTAGAATAACATCTGCCGATAGTGATATATGATTAATAAGAACAACATCTGTCCATATTGATATATGATTATTTAGAACAACATCTGCCGATACTGATATATGATTATTTAGAACAGCATCTGCCGATACTGATATCTGGTTATTTAGAACAACATCTGCCGATACTGATATCTAATTATTTACAACAACATCTGTCCATACTGGTATCTGATTATTTACAACAACATCTGTCCATACTGATATCTGATTATTTACAACAACATCTGTCCATACTGATATCTGATTATTTACAATAACATCTGCCGATACTGATATTTGATTATTTAGAACAACATCTGTCCATTCTGGTATCTGATTATTTAGAACAACATCTGCCGATACTGATATATGATTATTTAGAACAAAATCTTCCGATACTGATATCTGATTATTTAGAACAACATCTGCCGATACTGATATATGATTATTTAGAACAACATCTTCCGATACTGATATCTGATTATTTACAATAACATCTGACGATACTGATATCTAATTATTTACAACAACATCTGCCGATACTGATATCTAATTATTTACAACAACATCTGTCCATACTGATATCTGATTATTTACAAAAACATCTGTCCTACTGATATCTGATTATTTACAACAAAATCTGCCGATACTGATATCTGATTATTTACAACAACATCTGCCGATACTGATATCTGATTATTTACAACAACATCTGTCGATACTGATATCTGATTATTTACAACAACATCTGTCCATACTGATATCTGATTATTTACAACAACATCTGCCGATACTGATATCTGATTATTTACAACAACATCTGTCCATACTGATATCTGATTATTTACAACAACATCTGCCGATACTGATATCTGATTATTTACAACAACATCTGCCGATACTGATATCTGATTATTTACAACAACATCCATCCATACTGATATCTGATTATTTACAACAACATCTGTCCATACTGATATCTGATTATTTACAATAACATCTGCCGATAATGATATCTGATTATTTACAATAACATCTGCCGATACTGATATCTGATTATTTACAACAACATCTGCAGATACTGATATCTGATTATTTACAACAACATCTGCCGATACTGATATCTGATTATTTACAACAACTTCTGCCGATACTGATATATGATTATTTAGAACAACATCTGCCGATACTGATATCAGATTATTTAGAACAACATCTGCGTATACTGATATATGATTATTTAGAACAACATCTGCCGATACTGATATCTGATTATTTAGAACAACATCTGTCCATACTGATATATGATTATATGGAACATCATCTGCTAATACTGATATCTAATTATTTAGAAAAACATCTGCCGATACTGATATCTGATTATTTAGAACAACATCTGTCCATTCTGGTATCTGATTATTTAGAACAACATCTGCCGATACTGATATATGATTATTTAGAACAACATCTGCCGATACTGATATCTGATTATTTAGAACAACATCTGCCGATACTGATATATGATTATTTAGAAAAACATCTGCCGATACTGATATATGATTATTTAGAACAACATCTGCCGATACTGATATATGATTATTTACAATAACATCTGCCGATACTGATATCTAATTATTTACAACAACATCTGTCCATACTGATATCAGAGTATTTACAACAACATCTGTCCATACTGATATCTGATTATTTACAACAACATCTGTCCATACTGATATCTGATTATTTACAATAACATCTGCCGATACTGATATCTGATTATTTACAACAACTTCTGCCGATACTGATATATGATTATTTAGAACAACATCTGCCGATACTGATATCAGATTATTTAGAACAACATCTGCGTATACTGATATATGATTATTTAGAACAACATCTGCCGATACTGATATCTGATTATTTAGAACAACATCTGTCCATACTGATATATGATTATATGGAACATCATCTGCTAATACTGATATCTAATTATTTAGAAAAACATCTGCCGATACTGATATCTGATTATTTAGAACAACATCTGTCCATTCTGGTATCTGATTATTTAGAACAACATCTGCCGATACTGATATATGATTATTTAGAACAACATCTGCCGATACTGATATCTGATTATTTAGAACAACATCTGCCGATACTGATATATGATTATTTAGAAAAACATCTGCCAATACTGATATATGATTATTTAGAACAACATCTGCCGATACTGATATATGATTATTTACAATAACATCTGCCGATACTGATATCTAATTATTTACAACAACATCTGTCCATACTGATATCAGAGTATTTACAACAACATCTGTCCATACTGATATCTGATTATTTACAACAACATCTGTCCATACTGATATCTGATTATTTACAATAACATCTGCCGATACTGATATCTGATTATTTAGAACAATATCTGTCCATTCTGGTATCTGATTATTTAGAACAACATCTACCGATACTGATATCTGATTATTTACAATAACATCTGCTGATACTGATATCTGATTATTTAGAACAACATCTGTCCATACTGATATCTGATTATTTAGAACAGCATCTGCCGATACTGATATCTGATTATTTACAATAACATCTGCCGATACTGATATCTGATTATTTACAACAACATCTGTCCATACTGATATCTGATTATTTACAACAACATCTGTCCATACTGATATCTGATTATTTACAACAACATCTGTCCATACTGATATTTGATTATTTACAATAACATCTGCCGATACTGATATCTGATTATTTACAAAAACATCTGCCGATACTGATATCTGATTATTTACAACAACATCTGTCCATACTGATATCTGATTATTTACAACAACATCTGTCCATACTGATATCTGATTATTTACAATAACATCTGCCGATACTGATATCTGATTATTTAGAACAACATCTGTCCATTCTGGTATCAGATTATTTAGAACAACATCTGCGTATACTGATATATGATTATTTAGAACAACATCTGCCGATACTGATATATGATTATTTAGAACAACATCTGTCCATACTGATATATGATTATATGGAACATCATCTGCTAATACTGATATCTAATTATTTAGAAAAACATCTGCCGATACTGATATCTGATTATTTAGAACAACATCTGTCCATTCTGGTATCTGATTATTTAGAACAACATCTGCCGATACTGATATATGATTATTTAGAACAAAATCTTCCGATACTGATATCTGATTATTTAGAAAAACATCTGCCGATACTGATATATGATTATTTAGAAAAACATCTGCCGATACTGATATATGATTATTTAGAACAACATCTGCCGATACTGATATATGATTATTTAGAACAACATCTGCCGATACTGATATATGATTATTTAGAACAACATCTGCCGATACTGATATATGATTAATAAGAACAACATCTGTCCATATTGATATATGATTATTTAGAACAACATCTGCCGATACTGATATATGATTACTTAGAACAACATCTGCCAATACTGATATCTGATTATTTAGAACAACATCTGTCCATACTGGTATCTGATTATTTAGAACAACATCTGCCGATACTGATATCTGATTATTTACAATAACATCTGCTGATACTGATATCTGATTATTTAGAACAACATTTGTCCATACTGATATCTGACTATTTAGAACAACATCTGTCCATTCTGGTATCTGATTATTTAGAACAACATCTGCTGATACTGATATATGATTATTTAGAACAACATCTGCCGATACTGATATCTGATTATTTAGAAAAACATCTGCCGATACTGATATATGATTATTTAGAAAAACATCTGTCCATACTGGTATCTGATTATTTATAACAAGATCTGCCGATACTGATATATGATTATTTAGGAAAACATCTGCCGATACTGATATATGATTATTTAGAAAAACATCTGCCGATACTGATATATGATTAATAAGAACAACATCTGTCCATATTGATATATGATTAATAAGAACAACATCTGTCCATATTGATATATGATTATTTAGAACAACATCTGCCGATACTGATATATGATTATTTAGAACAACATCTGCCGATACTGATATATGATTATTTAGAACAACATCTGTCCATACTGGTATCTGATTATTTAGAACAACATCTGTCCATACTGGTATCTGATTATTTAGAACAACATCTGCCGATACTGATATATGATTATTTAGAAAAACATCTGCCGATACTGATATATGATTATTTAGAAAAACATCTGCCGATACTGATATATGATTATTTAGAAAAACATCTGTCCATACTGATATCTGATTATTTATAACAAGATCTGCCGATACTGATATATGATTATTTAGAATAACATCTGCCGATACTGATATATGATTAATAAGAACAACATCTGTCCATATTGATATATGATTATTTAGAACAACATCTGCCGATACTGATATATGATTATTTAGAACAGCATCTGCCGATACTGATATCTGGTTATTTAGAACAACATCTGCCGATACTGATATCTAATTATTTACAACAACATCTGTCCATACTGGTATCTGATTATTTACAACAACATCTGTCCATACTGATATCTGATTATTTACAACAACATCTGTCCATACTGATATCTGATTATTTACAATAACATCTGCCGATACTGATATCTGATTATTTAGAACAACATCTGTCCATTCTGGTATCTGATTATTTAGAACAACATCTGCCGATACTGATATATGATTATTTAGAACAAAATCTTCCGATACTGATATCTGATTATTTAGAACAACATCTGCCGATACTGATATATGATTATTTAGAACAAAATCTTCCGATACTGATATCTGATTATTTACAATAACATCTGACGATACTGATATCTAATTATTTACAACAACATCTGCCGATACTGATATCTAATTATTTACAACAACATCTGTCCATACTGATATCTGATTATTTACAAAAACATCTGTCCTACTGATATCTGATTATTTACAACAAAATCTGCCGATACTGATATCTGATTATTTACAATAACATCTGCCGATACTGATATCTGATTATTTACAACAACATCTGTCGATACTGATATCTGATTATTTACAACAACATCTGTCCATACTGATATCTGATTATTTACAACAACATCTGCCGATACTGATATCTGATTATTTACAACAACATCTGTCCATACTGATATCTGATTATTTACAACAACATCTGCCGATACTGATATCTGATTATTTACAACAACATCTGCCGATACTGATATCTGATTATTTACAACAACATCCGTCCATACTGATATCTGATTATTTACAACAACATCTGTCCATACTGATATCTGATTATTTACAATAACATCTGCCGATAATGATATCTGATTATTTACAATAACATCTGCCGATACTGATATCTGATTATTTACAACAACATCTGCAGATACTGATATCTGATTATTTACAACAACATCTGCCGATACTGATATCTGATTATTTACAACAACTTCTGCCGATACTGATATATGATTATTTAGAACAACATCTGCCGATACTGATATCAGATTATTTAGAACAACATCTGCGTATACTGATATATGATTATTTAGAACAACATCTGCCGATACTGATATATGATTATTTAGAACAACATCTGCCGATACTGATATATGATTATTTACAATAACATCTGCCGATACTGATATCTAATTATTTACAACAACATCTGTCCATACTGATATCAGAGTATTTACAACAACATCTGTCCATACTGATATCTGATTATTTACAACAACATCTGTCCATACTGATATCTGATTATTTACAATAACATCTGCCGATACTGATATCTGATTATTTACAACAACTTCTGCCGATACTGATATATGATTATTTAGAACAACATCTGCCGATACTGATATCAGATTATTTAGAACAACATCTGCGTATACTGATATATGATTATTTAGAACAACATCTGCCGATACTGATATCTGATTATTTAGAACAACATCTGTCCATACTGATATATGATTATATGGAACATCATCTGCTAATACTGATATCTAATTATTTAGAAAAACATCTGCCGATACTGATATCTGATTATTTAGAACAACATCTGTCCATTCTGGTATCTGATTATTTAGAACAACATCTGCCGATACTGATATATGATTATTTAGAACAACATCTGCCGATACTGATATCTGATTATTTAGAACAACATCTGCCGATACTGATATATGATTATTTAGAAAAACATCTGCCGATACTGATATATGATTATTTAGAACAACATCTGCCGATACTGATATATGATTATTTACAATAACATCTGCCGATACTGATATCTAATTATTTACAACAACATCTGTCCATACTGATATCAGAGTATTTACAACAACATCTGTCCATACTGATATCTGATTATTTACAACAACATCTGTCCATACTGATATCTGATTATTTACAATAACATCTGCCGATACTGATATCTGATTATTTAGAACAATATCTGTCCATTCTGGTATCTGATTATTTAGAACAACATCTACCGATACTGATATCTGATTATTTACAATAACATCTGCTGATACTGATATGTGATTATTTAGAACAACATCTGTCCATACTGATATCTGATTATTTAGAACAGCATCTGCCGATACTGATATCTGATTATTTACAATAACATCTGCCGATACTGATATCTGATTATTTACAACATCTGTCCATACTGATATCTGATTATTTACAACAACATCTGTCCATACTGATATCTGATTATTTACAACAACATCTGTCCATACTGATATTTGATTATTTACAATAACATCTGCCGATACTGATATCTGATTATTTACAAAAACATCTGCCGATACTGATATCTGATTATTTACAACAACATCTGTCCATACTGATATCTGATTATTTAGAACAACATCTGTCCATATTGATATCTGATTATTTAGAAAAACATCTGCCGATACTGATATCTGATTATTTAGAATAGCATCTGCTGATACTGATATCTGATTATTTAGAACAGCATCTGCCGATACTGATATCTGATTTTTTATAACAACATCTGTCCATACTGATATCTGATTATTTACAACATCTGCCGATACTGATATCTGATTATTTACAACAACATCTGCCGATAATGATATCTGATTATTTACAACATCTGCCGATACTGATATCTGATTATTTACAACATCTGCCGATACTGATATCTGATTATTTACAACAACATCTGTCCATACTGATATATGATTATATGGAACAACATCTGCCAATACTGATATCTAATTATTTAGAAAAACATCTGCCAATACTGATATCTGATTATTTATAACAACATCTGTCCATTCTGGTATCTGATTATTTAGAACAACATCTGCCGATACTAATATATGATTATTTAGAACAACATCTGCCGATACTGATATATGATTATTTAGAACAAAATCTTCCGATACTGATATCTGATTATTTAGAAAAACATCTGCCGATACTGATATATGATTATTTAGAAAAACATCTGCGATACTGATATCTGATTATTTACAATAACATCTGCCGATACTGATATCTAATTATTTACAACAACATCTGTCCATACTGATATCTGAGTATTTACAACAACATCTGTCCATACTGATATCTGATTATTTACAACAACATCTGTCCATACTGATATCTGATTATTTACAATAACATCTGCCGATACTGATATCTGATTATTTAGAACAATATCTGTCCATTCTGGTATCTGATTATTTAGAACAACAACTGCCGATACTGATATCTGATTATTTACAATAACATCTGCTGATACTGATATCTGATTATTTAGAACAACATCTGTCCATACTGATATCTGATTATTTAGAACAACATCTGCCGATACTGATATATGATTATTTACAATAACATCTGCCGATACTGATATCTAATTATTTACAACAACATCTGTCCATACTGATATCAGAGTATTTACAACAACATCTGTCCATACTGATATCTGATTATTTACAACAACATCTGTCCATACTGATATCTGATTATTTACAATAACATCTGCCGATACTGATATCTGATTATTTAGAACAATATCTGTCCATTCTGGTATCTGATTATTTAGAACAACATCTACCGATACTGATATCTGATTATTTACAATAACATCTGCTGATACTGATATCTGATTATTTAGAACAACATCTGTCCATACTGATATCTGATTATTTAGAACAGCATCTGCCGATACTGATATCTGATTATTTACAATAACATCTGCCGATACTGATATCTGATTATTTACAACAACATCTGTCCATACTGATATCTGATTATTTACAACAACATCTGTCCATACTGATATCTGATTATTTACAACAACATCTGTCCATACTGATATTTGATTATTTACAATAACATCTGCCGATACTGATATCTGATTATTTACAAAAACATCTGCCTATCTGATATCTGATTATTTACAACAACATCTGTCCATACTGATATCTGATTATTTAGAACAACATCTGTCCATATTGATATCTGAGTATTTAGAAAAACATCTGCCGATACTGATATCTGATTATTTAGAACAGCATCTGCTGATACTGATATCTGATTATTTAGAACAGCATCTGCCGATACTGATATCTGATTTTTTACAACAACATCTGTCCATACTGATATCTGATTATTTACAACATCTGCCGATACTGATATCTGATTATTTACAACAACATCTGCCGATAATGATATCTGATTATTTACAACATCTGCCGATACTGATATCTGATTATTTACAACATCTGCCGATACTGATATCTGATTATTTACAACAACATCTGTCCATACTGATATATGATTATATGGAACAACATCTGCTAATACTGATATCTAATTATTTAGAAAAACATCTGCCAATACTGATATCTGATTATTTATAACAACATCTGTCCATTCTGGTATCTGATTATTTAGAACAACATCTGCCGATACTAATATATGATTATTTAGAACAACATCTGCCGATACTGATATATGATTATTTAGAACAAAATCTTCCGATACTGATATCTGATTATTTAGAAAAACATCTGCCGATACTGATATATGATTATTTAGAAAAACATCTGCGATACTGATATCTGATTATTTACAATAACATCTGCCGATACTGATATCTAATTATTTACAACAACATCTGTCCATACTGATATCTGATTATTTAGAACAGCATCTGCCGATACTGATATCTGATTATTTACAATAACATCTGCCGATACTGATATCTGATTATTTACAACAACATCTGTCCATACTGATATCTGATTATTTACAACAACATCTGTCCATACTGATATCTGATTATTTACAACAACATCTGTCCATACTGATATTTGATTATTTACAATAACATCTGCCGATACTGATATCTGATTATTTACAAAAACATCTGCCGATACTGATATCTGATTATTTACAACAACATCTGTCCATACTGATATCTGATTATTTAGAACAACATCTGTCCATATTGATATCTGATTATTTAGAAAAACATCTGCCGATACTGATATCTGATTATTTAGAATAGCATCTGCTGATACTGATATCTGATTATTTAGAACAGCATCTGCCGATACTGATATCTGATTTTTTACAACAACATCTGTCCATACTGATATCTGATTATTTACAACATCTGCCGATACTGATATCTGATTATTTACAACAACATCTGCCGATAATGATATCTGATTATTTACAACATCTGCCGATACTGATATCTGATTATTTACAACATCTGCCGATACTGATATCTGATTATTTACAACAACATCTGTCCATACTGATATATGATTATATGGAACAACATCTGCTAATACTGATATCTAATTATTTAGAAAAACATCTGCCAATACTGATATCTGATTATTTATAACAACATCTGTCCATTCTGGTATCTGATTATTTAGAACAACATCTGCCGATACTAATATATGATTATTTAGAACAACATCTGCCGATACTGATATATGATTATTTAGAACAAAATCTTCCGATACTGATATCTGATTATTTAGAAAAACATCTGCCGATACTGATATATGATTATTTAGAAAAACATCTGCGATACTGATATCTGATTATTTACAATAACATCTGCCGATACTGATATCTAATTATTTACAACAACATCTGTCCATACTGATATCTGAGTATTTACAACAACATCTGTCCATACTGATATCTGATTATTTACAACAACATCTGTCCATACTGATATCTGATTATTTACAATAACATCTGCCGATACTGATATCTGATTATTTAGAACAATATCTGTCCATTCTGGTATCTGATTATTTAGAACAACAACTGCCGATACTGATATCTGATTATTTACAATAACATCTGCTGATACTGATATCTGATTATTTAGAACAACATCTGTCCATACTGATATCTGATTATTTAGAACAGCATCTGCCGATACTGATATCTGATTATTTACAATAACATCTGGCGATACTGATATCTGATTATTTACAACAACATCTGTCCATACTGATATCTGATTATTTACAACAACATCTGTCCATACTGATATCTGATTATTTACAACAACATCTGCCGATACTGTTATCTGATTATTTACAATAACATCTGCCGATACTGATATCTGATTATTTACAACAACATCTGTCCATACTGATATCTGATTATTTAGAACAGCATCTGCCGATACTGATATCTGATTATTTAGAAAGCATCTGCCGACACTGATATCTGATTATTTAGAACAACATCTGCGTATACTGATATCTTATTATTTACAACAACATCTGCCGATACTGATATCTGATTATTTACAACAACATCTGTCCATTCTGGTATCTGATTATTTAGAACAACATCTGCCGATACTGATATATGATTATTTAGAACAACATCTGCCGATACTGATATCTGATTATTTAGAACAACATCTGCCGATACTGATATATGATTATTTAGAAAAACATCTGCCAATACTGATATATGATTATTTAGAACAACATCTGCCGATACTGATATATGATTATTTACAATAACATCTGCCGATACTGATATCTAATTATTTACAACAACATCTGTCCATACTGATATCAGAGTATTTACAACAACATCTGTCCATACTGATATCTGATTATTTACAACAACATCTGTCCATACTGATATCTGATTATTTACAATAACATCTGCCGATACTGATATCTGATTATTTAGAACAATATCTGTCCATTCTGGTATCTGATTATTTAGAACAACATCTACCGATACTGATATCTGATTATTTACAATAACATCTGCTGATACTGATATCTGATTATTTAGAACAACATCTGTCCATACTGATATCTGATTATTTAGAACAGCATCTGCCGATACTGATATCTGATTATTTACAATAACATCTGCCGATACTGATATCTGATTATTTACAACAACATCTGTCCATACTGATATCTGATTATTTACAACAACATCTGTCCATACTGATATCTGATTATTTACAACAACATCTGTCCATACTGATATTTGATTATTTACAATAACATCTGCCGATACTGATATCTGATTATTTACAAAAACATCTGCCGATACTGATATCTGATTATTTACAACAACATCTGTCCATACTGATATCTGATTATTTACAACAACATCTGTCCATACTGATATCTGATTATTTACAATAACATCTGCCGATACTGATATCTGATTATTTAGAACAACATCTGTCCATTCTGGTATCAGATTATTTAGAACAACATCTGCGTATACTGATATATGATTATTTAGAACAACATCTGCCGATACTGATATATGATTATTTAGAACAACATCTGTCCATACTGATATATGATTATATGGAACATCATCTGCTAATACTGATATCTAATTATTTAGAAAAACATCTGCCGATACTGATATCTGATTATTTAGAACAACATCTGTCCATTCTGGTATCTGATTATTTAGAACAACATCTGCCGATACTGATATATGATTATTTAGAACAAAATCTTCCGATACTGATATCTGATTATTTAGAAAAACATCTGCCGATACTGATATATGATTATTTAGAAAAACATCTGCCGATACTGATATATGATTATTTAGAACAACATCTGCCGATACTGATATATGATTATTTAGAACAACATCTGCCGATACTGATATATGATTATTTAGAACAACATCTGCCGATACTGATATATGATTAATAAGAACAACATCTGTCCATATTGATATATGATTATTTAGAACAACATCTGCCGATACTGATATATGATTACTTAGAACAACATCTGCCAATACTGATATCTGATTATTTAGAACAACATCTGTCCATACTGGTATCTGATTATTTAGAACAACATCTGCCGATACTGATATCTGATTATTTACAATAACATCTGCTGATACTGATATCTGATTATTTAGAACAACATTTGTCCATACTGATATCTGACTATTTAGAACAACATCTGTCCATTCTGGTATCTGATTATTTAGAACAACATCTGCTGATACTGATATATGATTATTTAGAACAACATCTGCCGATACTGATATCTGATTATTTAGAAAAACATCTGCCGATACTGATATATGATTATTTAGAAAAACATCTGTCCATACTGGTATCTGATTATTTATAACAAGATCTGCCGATACTGATATATGATTATTTAGGAAAACATCTGCCGATACTGATATATGATTATTTAGAAAAACATCTGCCGATACTGATATATGATTAATAAGAACAACATCTGTCCATATTGATATATGATTAATAAGAACAACATCTGTCCATATTGATATATGATTATTTAGAACAACATCTGCCGATACTGATATATGATTATTTAGAACAACATCTGCCGATACTGATATATGATTATTTAGAACAACATCTGTCCATACTGGTATCTGATTATTTAGAACAACATCTGTCCATACTGGTATCTGATTATTTAGAACAACATCTGCCGATACTGATATATGATTATTTAGAAAAACATCTGCCGATACTGATATATGATTATTTAGAAAAACATCTGCCGATACTGATATATGATTATTTAGAAAAACATCTGTCCATACTGATATCTGATTATTTATAACAAGATCTGCCGATACTGATATATGATTATTTAGAATAACATCTGCCGATACTGATATATGATTAATAAGAACAACATCTGTCCATATTGATATATGATTATTTAGAACAACATCTGCCGATACTGATATATGATTATTTAGAACAGCATCTGCCGATACTGATATCTGGTTATTTAGAACAACATCTGCCGATACTGATATCTAATTATTTACAACAACATCTGTCCATACTGGTATCTGATTATTTACAACAACATCTGTCCATACTGATATCTGATTATTTACAACAACATCTGTCCATACTGATATCTGATTATTTACAATAACATCTGCCGATACTGATATCTGATTATTTAGAACAACATCTGTCCATTCTGGTATCTGATTATTTAGAACAACATCTGCCGATACTGATATATGATTATTTAGAACAAAATCTTCCGATACTGATATCTGATTATTTAGAACAACATCTGCCGATACTGATATATGATTATTTAGAACAAAATCTTCCGATACTGATATCTGATTATTTACAATAACATCTGACGATACTGATATCTAATTATTTACAACAACATCTGCCGATACTGATATCTAATTATTTACAACAACATCTGTCCATACTGATATCTGATTATTTACAAAAACATCTGTCCTACTGATATCTGATTATTTACAACAAAATCTGCCGATACTGATATCTGATTATTTACAATAACATCTGCCGATACTGATATCTGATTATTTACAACAACATCTGTCGATACTGATATCTGATTATTTACAACAACATCTGTCCATACTGATATCTGATTATTTACAACAACATCTGCCGATACTGATATCTGATTATTTACAACAACATCTGTCCATACTGATATCTGATTATTTACAACAACATCTGCCGATACTGATATCTGATTATTTACAACAACATCTGCCGATACTGATATCTGATTATTTACAACAACATCCGTCCATACTGATATCTGATTATTTACAACAACATCTGTCCATACTGATATCTGATTATTTACAATAACATCTGCCGATAATGATATCTGATTATTTACAATAACATCTGCCGATACTGATATCTGATTATTTACAACAACATCTGCAGATACTGATATCTGATTATTTACAACAACATCTGCCGATACTGATATCTGATTATTTACAACAACTTCTGCCGATACTGATATATGATTATTTAGAACAACATCTGCCGATACTGATATCAGATTATTTAGAACAACATCTGCGTATACTGATATATGATTATTTAGAACAACATCTGCCGATACTGATATATGATTATTTAGAACAACATCTGCCGATACTGATATATGATTATTTACAATAACATCTGCCGATACTGATATCTAATTATTTACAACAACATCTGTCCATACTGATATCAGAGTATTTACAACAACATCTGTCCATACTGATATCTGATTATTTACAACAACATCTGTCCATACTGATATCTGATTATTTACAATAACATCTGCCGATACTGATATCTGATTATTTACAACAACTTCTGCCGATACTGATATATGATTATTTAGAACAACATCTGCCGATACTGATATCAGATTATTTAGAACAACATCTGCGTATACTGATATATGATTATTTAGAACAACATCTGCCGATACTGATATCTGATTATTTAGAACAACATCTGTCCATACTGATATATGATTATATGGAACATCATCTGCTAATACTGATATCTAATTATTTAGAAAAACATCTGCCGATACTGATATCTGATTATTTAGAACAACATCTGTCCATTCTGGTATCTGATTATTTAGAACAACATCTGCCGATACTGATATATGATTATTTAGAACAAAATCTTCCGATACTGATATCTGATTATTTAGAACAACATCTGCCGATACTGATATATGATTATTTAGAACAAAATCTTCCGATACTGATATCTGATTATTTACAATAACATCTGACGATACTGATATCTAATTATTTACAACAACATCTGCCGATACTGATATCTAATTATTTACAACAACATCTGTCCATACTGATATCTGATTATTTACAAAAACATCTGTCCTACTGATATCTGATTATTTACAACAAAATCTGCCGATACTGATATCTGATTATTTACAATAACATCTGCCGATACTGATATCTGATTATTTACAACAACATCTGTCGATACTGATATCTGATTATTTACAACAACATCTGTCCATACTGATATCTGATTATTTACAACAACATCTGCCGATACTGATATCTGATTATTTACAACAACATCTGTCCATACTGATATCTGATTATTTACAACAACATCTGCCGATACTGATATCTGATTATTTACAACAACATCTGCCGATACTGATATCTGATTATTTACAACAACATCCGTCCATACTGATATCTGATTATTTACAACAACATCTGTCCATACTGATATCTGATTATTTACAATAACATCTGCCGATAATGATATCTGATTATTTACAATAACATCTGCCGATACTGATATCTGATTATTTACAACAACATCTGCAGATACTGATATCTGATTATTTACAACAACATCTGCCGATACTGATATCTGATTATTTACAACAACTTCTGCCGATACTGATATATGATTATTTAGAACAACATCTGCCGATACTGATATCAGATTATTTAGAACAACATCTGCGTATACTGATATATGATTATTTAGAACAACATCTGCCGATACTGATATATGATTATTTAGAACAACATCTGCCGATACTGATATATGATTATTTACAATAACATCTGCCGATACTGATATCTAATTATTTACAACAACATCTGTCCATACTGATATCAGAGTATTTACAACAACATCTGTCCATACTGATATCTGATTATTTACAACAACATCTGTCCATACTGATATCTGATTATTTACAATAACATCTGCCGATACTGATATCTGATTATTTACAACAACTTCTGCCGATACTGATATATGATTATTTAGAACAACATCTGCCGATACTGATATCAGATTATTTAGAACAACATCTGCGTATACTGATATATGATTATTTAGAACAACATCTGCCGATACTGATATCTGATTATTTAGAACAACATCTGTCCATACTGATATATGATTATATGGAACATCATCTGCTAATACTGATATCTAATTATTTAGAAAAACATCTGCCGATACTGATATCTGATTATTTAGAACAACATCTGTCCATTCTGGTATCTGATTATTTAGAACAACATCTGCCGATACTGATATATGATTATTTAGAACAACATCTGCCGATACTGATATCTGATTATTTAGAACAACATCTGCCGATACTGATATATGATTATTTAGAAAAACATCTGCCGATACTGATATATGATTATTTAGAACAACATCTGCCGATACTGATATATGATTATTTACAATAACATCTGCCGATACTGATATCTAATTATTTACAACAACATCTGTCCATACTGATATCAGAGTATTTACAACAACATCTGTCCATACTGATATCTGATTATTTACAACAACATCTGTCCATACTGATATCTGATTATTTACAATAACATCTGCCGATACTGATATCTGATTATTTAGAACAATATCTGTCCATTCTGGTATCTGATTATTTAGAACAACATCTACCGATACTGATATCTGATTATTTACAATAACATCTGCTGATACTGATATGTGATTATTTAGAACAACATCTGTCCATACTGATATCTGATTATTTAGAACAGCATCTGCCGATACTGATATCTGATTATTTACAATAACATCTGCCGATACTGATATCTGATTATTTACAACATCTGTCCATACTGATATCTGATTATTTACAACAACATCTGTCCATACTGATATCTGATTATTTACAACAACATCTGTCCATACTGATATTTGATTATTTACAATAACATCTGCCGATACTGATATCTGATTATTTACAAAAACATCTGCCGATACTGATATCTGATTATTTACAACAACATCTGTCCATACTGATATCTGATTATTTAGAACAACATCTGTCCATATTGATATCTGATTATTTAGAAAAACATCTGCCGATACTGATATCTGATTATTTAGAATAGCATCTGCTGATACTGATATCTGATTATTTAGAACAGCATCTGCCGATACTGATATCTGATTTTTTACAACAACATCTGTCCATACTGATATCTGATTATTTACAACATCTGCCGATACTGATATCTGATTATTTACAACAACATCTGCCGATAATGATATCTGATTATTTACAACATCTGCCGATACTGATATCTGATTATTTACAACATCTGCCGATACTGATATCTGATTATTTACAACAACATCTGTCCATACTGATATATGATTATATGGAACAACATCTGCCAATACTGATATCTAATTATTTAGAAAAACATCTGCCAATACTGATATCTGATTATTTATAACAACATCTGTCCATTCTGGTATCTGATTATTTAGAACAACATCTGCCGATACTAATATATGATTATTTAGAACAACATCTGCCGATACTGATATATGATTATTTAGAACAAAATCTTCCGATACTGATATCTGATTATTTAGAAAAACATCTGCCGATACTGATATATGATTATTTAGAAAAACATCTGCGATACTGATATCTGATTATTTACAATAACATCTGCCGATACTGATATCTAATTATTTACAACAACATCTGTCCATACTGATATCTGAGTATTTACAACAACATCTGTCCATACTGATATCTGATTATTTACAACAACATCTGTCCATACTGATATCTGATTATTTACAATAACATCTGCCGATACTGATATCTGATTATTTAGAACAATATCTGTCCATTCTGGTATCTGATTATTTAGAACAACAACTGCCGATACTGATATCTGATTATTTACAATAACATCTGCTGATACTGATATCTGATTATTTAGAACAACATCTGTCCATACTGATATCTGATTATTTAGAACAACATCTGCCGATACTGATATATGATTATTTACAATAACATCTGCCGATACTGATATCTAATTATTTACAACAACATCTGTCCATACTGATATCAGAGTATTTACAACAACATCTGTCCATACTGATATCTGATTATTTACAACAACATCTGTCCATACTGATATCTGATTATTTACAATAACATCTGCCGATACTGATATCTGATTATTTAGAACAATATCTGTCCATTCTGGTATCTGATTATTTAGAACAACATCTACCGATACTGATATCTGATTATTTACAATAACATCTGCTGATACTGATATCTGATTATTTAGAACAACATCTGTCCATACTGATATCTGATTATTTAGAACAGCATCTGCCGATACTGATATCTGATTATTTACAATAACATCTGCCGATACTGATATCTGATTATTTACAACAACATCTGTCCATACTGATATCTGATTATTTACAACAACATCTGTCCATACTGATATCTGATTATTTACAACAACATCTGTCCATACTGATATTTGATTATTTACAATAACATCTGCCGATACTGATATCTGATTATTTACAAAAACATCTGCCTATCTGATATCTGATTATTTACAACAACATCTGTCCATACTGATATCTGATTATTTAGAACAACATCTGTCCATATTGATATCTGAGTATTTAGAAAAACATCTGCCGATACTGATATCTGATTATTTAGAACAGCATCTGCTGATACTGATATCTGATTATTTAGAACAGCATCTGCCGATACTGATATCTGATTTTTTACAACAACATCTGTCCATACTGATATCTGATTATTTACAACATCTGCCGATACTGATATCTGATTATTTACAACAACATCTGCCGATAATGATATCTGATTATTTACAACATCTGCCGATACTGATATCTGATTATTTACAACATCTGCCGATACTGATATCTGATTATTTACAACAACATCTGTCCATACTGATATATGATTATATGGAACAACATCTGCTAATACTGATATCTAATTATTTAGAAAAACATCTGCCAATACTGATATCTGATTATTTATAACAACATCTGTCCATTCTGGTATCTGATTATTTAGAACAACATCTGCCGATACTAATATATGATTATTTAGAACAACATCTGCCGATACTGATATATGATTATTTAGAACAAAATCTTCCGATACTGATATCTGATTATTTAGAAAAACATCTGCCGATACTGATATATGATTATTTAGAAAAACATCTGCGATACTGATATCTGATTATTTACAATAACATCTGCCGATACTGATATCTAATTATTTACAACAACATCTGTCCATACTGATATCTGATTATTTAGAACAGCATCTGCCGATACTGATATCTGATTATTTACAATAACATCTGCCGATACTGATATCTGATTATTTACAACAACATCTGTCCATACTGATATCTGATTATTTACAACAACATCTGTCCATACTGATATCTGATTATTTACAACAACATCTGTCCATACTGATATTTGATTATTTACAATAACATCTGCCGATACTGATATCTGATTATTTACAAAAACATCTGCCGATACTGATATCTGATTATTTACAACAACATCTGTCCATACTGATATCTGATTATTTAGAACAACATCTGTCCATATTGATATCTGATTATTTAGAAAAACATCTGCCGATACTGATATCTGATTATTTAGAATAGCATCTGCTGATACTGATATCTGATTATTTAGAACAGCATCTGCCGATACTGATATCTGATTTTTTACAACAACATCTGTCCATACTGATATCTGATTATTTACAACATCTGCCGATACTGATATCTGATTATTTACAACAACATCTGCCGATAATGATATCTGATTATTTACAACATCTGCCGATACTGATATCTGATTATTTACAACATCTGCCGATACTGATATCTGATTATTTACAACAACATCTGTCCATACTGATATATGATTATATGGAACAACATCTGCTAATACTGATATCTAATTATTTAGAAAAACATCTGCCAATACTGATATCTGATTATTTATAACAACATCTGTCCATTCTGGTATCTGATTATTTAGAACAACATCTGCCGATACTAATATATGATTATTTAGAACAACATCTGCCGATACTGATATATGATTATTTAGAACAAAATCTTCCGATACTGATATCTGATTATTTAGAAAAACATCTGCCGATACTGATATATGATTATTTAGAAAAACATCTGCGATACTGATATCTGATTATTTACAATAACATCTGCCGATACTGATATCTAATTATTTACAACAACATCTGTCCATACTGATATCTGAGTATTTACAACAACATCTGTCCATACTGATATCTGATTATTTACAACAACATCTGTCCATACTGATATCTGATTATTTACAATAACATCTGCCGATACTGATATCTGATTATTTAGAACAATATCTGTCCATTCTGGTATCTGATTATTTAGAACAACAACTGCCGATACTGATATCTGATTATTTACAATAACATCTGCTGATACTGATATCTGATTATTTAGAACAACATCTGTCCATACTGATATCTGATTATTTAGAACAGCATCTGCCGATACTGATATCTGATTATTTACAATAACATCTGGCGATACTGATATCTGATTATTTACAACAACATCTGTCCATACTGATATCTGATTATTTACAACAACATCTGTCCATACTGATATCTGATTATTTACAACAACATCTGCCGATACTGTTATCTGATTATTTACAATAACATCTGCCGATACTGATATCTGATTATTTACAACAACATCTGTCCATACTGATATCTGATTATTTAGAACAGCATCTGCCGATACTGATATCTGATTATTTAGAAAGCATCTGCCGACACTGATATCTGATTATTTAGAACAACATCTGCGTATACTGATATCTTATTATTTACAACAACATCTGCCGATACTGATATCTGATTATTTACAACAACATCTGTCCATACTGATATCTGATTATTTACAACAACATCTGTCCATACTGATATTTGATTATTTACAATAACATCTGCCGATACTGATATCTGATTATTTACAAAAACATCTGCCGATACTGATATCTGATTATTTACAACAACATCTGTCCATACTGATATCTGATTATTTAGAACAACATCTGTCCATATTGATATCTGATTATTTAGAAAAACATCTGCCGATATTGATATCTGATTATTTACAACAACATCTGCCGATACTGATATCTGATTATTTACAACAACATCTGCCGATACTGATATCTGATTATTTACAACAACATCTGCCGATACTGATATCTGATTATTTACAACAACATCTGTCCATACTGATATCTGATTATTTACAACAACATCTGCCGATACTGATATCTGATTATTTACAACAACATCTGCCGATACTGATATCTGATTATTTACAACAACATCCGTCCATACTGATATCTGATTATTTACAACAACATCAGTCCATACTGATATCTGATTATTTACAATAACATCTGCCGATAATGATATCTGATTATTTACAATAACATCTGCCGATACTGATATCTGATTATTTACAACAACATCTGCAGATACTGATATCTGATTATTTACAACAACATCTGCCGATACTGATATCTGATTATTTACAACAACTTCTGCCGATACTGATATATGATTATTTAGAACAACATCTGCCGATACTGATATCAGATTATTTAGAACAACATCTGCGTATACTGATATATGATTATTTAGAACAACATCTGCCGATACTGATATCTGATTATTTAGAACAACATCTGTCCATACTGATATATGATTATATGGAACATCATCTGCTAATACTGATATCTAATTATTTAGAAAAACATCTGCCGATACTGATATCTGATTATTTAGAACAACATCTGTCCATTCTGGTATCTGATTATTTAGAACAACATCTGCCGATACTGATATATGATTATTTAGAACAACATCTGCCGATACTGATATCTGATTATTTAGAACAACATCTGCCGATACTGATATATGATTATTTAGAAAAACATCTGCCGATACTGATATATGATTATTTAGAACAACATCTGCCGATACTGATATATGATTATTTACAATAACATCTGCCGATACTGATATCTAATTATTTACAACAACATCTGTCCATACTGATATCAGAGTATTTACAACAACATCTGTCCATACTGATATCTGATTATTTACAACAACATCTGTCCATACTGATATCTGATTATTTACAATAACATCTGCCGATACTGATATCTGATTATTTACAACAACTTCTGCCGATACTGATATATGATTATTTAGAACAACATCTGCCGATACTGATATCAGATTATTTAGAACAACATCTGCGTATACTGATATATGATTATTTAGAACAACATCTGCCGATACTGATATCTGATTATTTAGAACAACATCTGTCCATACTGATATATGATTATATGGAACATCATCTGCTAATACTGATATCTAATTATTTAGAAAAACATCTGCCGATACTGATATCTGATTATTTAGAACAACATCTGTCCATTCTGGTATCTGATTATTTAGAACAACATCTGCCGATACTGATATATGATTATTTAGAACAACATCTGCCGATACTGATATCTGATTATTTAGAACAACATCTGCCGATACTGATATATGATTATTTAGAAAAACATCTGCCGATACTGATATATGATTATTTAGAACAACATCTGCCGATACTGATATATGATTATTTACAATAACATCTGCCGATACTGATATCTAATTATTTACAACAACATCTGTCCATACTGATATCAGAGTATTTACAACAACATCTGTCCATACTGATATCTGATTATTTACAACAACATCTGTCCATACTGATATCTGATTATTTACAATAACATCTGCCGATACTGATATCTGATTATTTAGAACAATATCTGTCCATTCTGGTATCTGATTATTTAGAACAACATCTACCGTTACTGATATCTGATTATTTACAATAACATCTGCTGATACTGATATCTGATTATTTAGAACAACATCTGTCCATACTGATATCTGATTATTTAGAACAGCATCTGCCGATACTGATATCTGATTATTTACAATAACATCTGCCGATACTGATATCTGATTATTTACAACAACATCTGTCCATACTGATATCTGATTATTTACAACAACATCTGTCCATACTGATATCTGATTATTTACAACAACATCTGTCCATACTGATATTTGATTATTTACAATAACATCTGCCGATACTGATATCTGATTATTTACAAAAACATCTGCCGATACTGATATCTGATTATTTACAACAACATCTGTCCATACTGATATCTGATTATTTAGAACAACATCTGTCCATATTGATATCTGATTATTTAGAAAAACATCTGCCGATACTGATATCTGATTATTTAGAACAGCATCTGCTGATACTGATATCTGATTATTTAGAACAGCATCTGCCGATACTGATATCTGATTTTTTACAACAACATCTGTCCATACTGATATCTGATTATTTACAACATCTGCCGATACTGATATCTGATTATTTACAACAACATCTGCCGATAATGATATCTGATTATTTACAACATCTGCCGATACTGATATCTGATTATTTACAACATCTGCCGATACTGATATCTGATTATTTACAACAACATCTGTCCATACTGATATATGATTATATGGAACAACATCTGCTAATACTGATATCTAATTATTTAGAAAAACATCTGCCAATACTGATATCTGATTATTTATAACAACATCTGTCCATTCTGGTATCTGATTATTTAGAACAACATCTGCCGATACTAATATATGATTATTTAGAACAACATCTGCCGATACTGATATATGATTATTTAGAACAAAATCTTCCGATACTGATATCTGATTATTTAGAAAAACATCTGCCGATACTGATATATGATTATTTAGAAAAACATCTGCGATACTGATATCTGATTATTTACAATAACATCTGCCGATACTGATATCTAATTATTTACAACAACATCTGTCCATACTGATATCTGATTATTTAGAACAGCATCTGCCGATACTGATATCTGATTATTTACAATAACATCTGCCGATACTGATATCTGATTATTTACAACAACATCTGTCCATACTGATATCTGATTATTTACAACAACATCTGTCCATACTGATATCTGATTATTTACAACAACATCTGTCCATACTGATATTTGATTATTTACAATAACATCTGCCGATACTGATATCTGATTATTTACAAAAACATCTGCCGATACTGATATCTGATTATTTACAACAACATCTGTCCATACTGATATCTGATTATTTAGAACAACATCTGTCCATATTGATATCTGATTATTTAGAAAAACATCTGCCGATACTGATATCTGATTATTTAGAACAGCATCTGCTGATACTGATATCTGATTATTTAGAACAGCATCTGCCGATACTGATATCTGATTTTTTACAACAACATCTGTCCATACTGATATCTGATTATTTACAACATCTGCCGATACTGATATCTGATTATTTACAACAACATCTGCCGATAATGATATCTGATTATTTACAATAACATCTGCCGATACTGATATCTAATTATTTACAACAACATCTGTCCATACTGATATCAGAGTATTTACAACAACATCTGTCCATACTGATATCTGATTATTTACAACAACATCTGTCCATACTGATATCTGATTATTTACAATAACATCTGCCGATACTGATATCTGATTATTTAGAACAATATCTGTCCATTCTGGTATCTGATTATTTAGAACAACATCTACCGTTACTGATATCTGATTATTTACAATAACATCTGCTGATACTGATATCTGATTATTTAGAACAACATCTGTCCATACTGATATCTGATTATTTAGAACAGCATCTGCCGATACTGATATCTGATTATTTACAATAACATCTGCCGATACTGATATCTGATTATTTACAACAACATCTGTCCATACTGATATCTGATTATTTACAACAACATCTGTCCATACTGATATCTGATTATTTACAACAACATCTGTCCATACTGATATTTGATTATTTACAATAACATCTGCCGATACTGATATCTGATTATTTACAAAAACATCTGCCGATACTGATATCTGATTATTTACAGCAACATCTGTCCATACTGATATCTGATTATTTAGAACAACATCTGTCCATATTGATATCTGATTATTTAGAAAAACATCTGCCGATACTGATATCTGATTATTTAGAACAGCATCTGCTGATACTGATATCTGATTATTTAGAACAGCATCTGCCGATACTGATATCTGATTTTTTACAACAACATCTGTCCATACTGATATCTGATTATTTACAACATCTGCCGATACTGATATCTGATTATTTACAACAACATCTGCCGATAATGATATCTGATTATTTACAACATCTGCCGATACTGATATCTGATTATTTACAACATCTGCCGATACTGATATCTGATTATTTACAACAACATCTGTCCATACTGATATATGATTATATGGAACAACATCTGCTAATACTGATATCTAATTATTTAGAAAAACATCTGCCAATACTGATATCTGATTATTTATAACAACATCTGTCCATTCTGGTATCTGATTATTTAGAACAGCATCTGCCGATACTGATATCTGATTATTTACAATAACATCTGCCGATACTGATATCTGATTATTTACAACAACATCTGTCCATACTGATATCTGATTATTTACAACAACATCTGTCCATACTGATATCTGATTATTTACAACAACATCTGTCCATACTGATATTTGATTATTTACAATAACATCTGCCGATACTGATATCTGATTATTTACAAAAACATCTGCCGATACTGATATCTGATTATTTACAGCAACATCTGTCCATACTGATATCTGATTATTTAGAACAACATCTGTCCATATTGATATCTGATTATTTAGAAAAACATCTGCCGATACTGATATCTGATTATTTAGAACAGCATCTGCTGATACTGATATCTGATTATTTAGAACAGCATCTGCCGATACTGATATCTGATTTTTTACAACAACATCTGTCCATACTGATATCTGATTATTTACAACATCTGCCGATACTGATATCTGATTATTTACAACAACATCTGCCGATAATGATATCTGATTATTTACAACATCTGCCGATACTGATATCTGATTATTTACAACATCTGCCGATACTGATATCTGATTATTTACAACAACATCTGTCCATACTGATATATGATTATATGGAACAACATCTGCTAATACTGATATCTAATTATTTAGAAAAACATCTGCCAATACTGATATCTGATTATTTATAACAACATCTGTCCATTCTGGTATCTGATTATTTAGAACAACATCTGCCGATACTAATATATGATTATTTAGAACAACATCTGCCGATACTGATATATGATTATTTAGAACAAAATCTTCCGATACTGATATCTGATTATTTAGAAAAACATCTGCCGATACTGATATATGATTATTTAGAAAAACATCTGCGATACTGATATCTGATTATTTACAATAACATCTGCCGATACTGATATCTAATTATTTACAACAACATCTGTCCATACTGATATCTGATTATTTAGAACAGCATCTGCCGATACTGATATCTGATTATTTACAATAACATCTGCCGATACTGATATCTGATTATTTACAACAACATCTGTCCATACTGATATCTGATTATTTACAACAACATCTGTCCATACTGATATCTGATTATTTACAACAACATCTGTCCATACTGATATTTGATTATTTACAATAACATCTGCCGATACTGATATCTGATTATTTACAAAAACATCTGCCGATACTGATATCTGATTATTTACAACAACATCTGTCCATACTGATATCTGATTATTTAGAACAACATCTGTCCATATTGATATCTGATTATTTAGAAAAACATCTGCCGATACTGATATCTGATTATTTAGAATAGCATCTGCTGATACTGATATCTGATTATTTAGAACAGCATCTGCCGATACTGATATCTGATTTTTTACAACAACATCTGTCCATACTGATATCTGATTATTTACAACATCTGCCGATACTGATATCTGATTATTTACAACAACATCTGCCGATAATGATATCTGATTATTTACAACATCTGCCGATACTGATATCTGATTATTTACAACATCTGCCGATACTGATATCTGATTATTTACAACAACATCTGTCCATACTGATATATGATTATATGGAACAACATCTGCTAATACTGATATCTAATTATTTAGAAAAACATCTGCCAATACTGATATCTGATTATTTATAACAACATCTGTCCATTCTGGTATCTGATTATTTAGAACAACATCTGCCGATACTAATATATGATTATTTAGAACAACATCTGCCGATACTGATATATGATTATTTAGAACAAAATCTTCCGATACTGATATCTGATTATTTAGAAAAACATCTGCCGATACTGATATATGATTATTTAGAAAAACATCTGCGATACTGATATCTGATTATTTACAATAACATCTGCCGATACTGATATCTAATAATTTACAACAACATCTGTCCATACTGATATCTGAGTATTTACAACAACATCTGTCCATACTGATATCTGATTATTTACAACAACATCTGTCCATACTGATATCTGATTATTTACAATAACATCTGCCGATACTGATATCTGATTATTTAGAACAATATCTGTCCATTCTGGTATCTGATTATTTAGAACAACATCTGCCGATACTGATATCTGATTATTTACAATAACATCTGCTGATACTGATATCTGATTATTTAGAACAACATCTGTCCATACTGATATCTGATTATTTAGAACAGCATCTGCCGATACTGATATCTGATTATTTACAATAACATCTGGCGATACTGATATCTGATTATTTACAACAACATCTGTCCATACTGATATCTGATTATTTACAACAACATCTGTCCATACTGATATCTGATTATTTACAACAACATCTGCCGATACTGTTATCTGATTATTTACAATAACATCTGCCGATACTGATATCTGATTATTTACAACAACATCTGTCCATACTGATATCTGATTATTTAGAACAGCATCTGCCGATACTGATATCTGATTATTTAGAAAGCATCTGCCGACACTGATATCTGATTATTTAGAACAACATCTGCGTATACTGATATCTTATTATTTACAACAACATCTGCCGATACTGATATCTGATTATTTAGAATAACATCTGCCGATACTGATATCTGATTATTTAGAACAACATCTGTCCATACTGATATCTGATTATTTAGAACAACATCTGTCCATACTGATATCTGATTATTTAGAACATCATCTGTCCATACTGATATATGATTATATAGAACAACATCTGCCGATACTGATATCTGATTATATAGAACAACATCTGCCGATACTGATATCTGATTATTTAGAACAACATCTGCCGATACTGATATCTGATTATTTACAATAACATCTGCCGATACTGATATCTGATTATTTATAACAACATCTGCCGATACTGATATCTGATTATTTAGAACAACATCTGCCGATACTGATATCTGATTATTTACAATAACATCTGCCGATACTGATATCTGATTATTTATAACAACATCTGCTGATACTGATATCTGATTATTTAGAACAACATCTGCTGAGACCAATATGCAATAATTTTAACATCTGCTGATATCTTTCACGATTCACTGTTGTCTGCCCTGTGTTCTCCTATGGCATCTGTTTCCCATGGACTACACTTCCCATAATTCCCTGCCCTCATCACTGCCAGCTGTCTCCTATTGTTCTCACCTGTGTTTAATTGTCCTTGTGTATTTAAAGCCCTGTTTGTTTGCTCACCGGTTTTCAGTTGTTTAATGTATGTTCTTGAATGTGTCTGATCTACCGTGTTCTGCCCATGCCCTCGTGCATGTTTTCACCTGTTTATGTTTTGTTTCCCATCGTGGATGTTTTATTTTGTTTCTGTGTTTACCAGTTGTTTATTTTTGTTAATTTTCATTAAAATACTTCGCTGCCTCTAGATCCAGCTCCCTTGACTTTTTCCTCGCGTTACAATATCCGATTATTTACAACATTTGCTGATACTGATAGTTTGGTGGTTTTGCTTTTTATGCTACCTTGTTTCAAATCAGTGATGCCAATATCGATGTTTGAGTAATGCATCAGTACATCTCTACTAATTATGACACATACTGTAATATTCTAGAATACTTTATAACTCAAAGTATAACACTATGATTCAATGTGTCTGATTCAAGTACTCAATTTATAATTATTCTAAAATCGCACACGCACGCACACACACACAGATAGAGAGCTCGTATCCGCGGGCTCCAGTAAGTCCAATCATTGATTAAACATCATTAATTATTAATGAGGCTTTGCTCAAACTACACACTGCTAATTAAAAGTGGCGGTCTGTTTCACACTCACAGTCCAGACTGAACTCTCTGCATATTTCATTTAGAGTAATAACAGCAGGGAAGTCGTCACAAGGGCTATATGTCAGTGTATATATAAGGTTTTGTGTCAAAAGTCCAAGAACACATATGTGTGTTTTTTCTAAGAGTGGTTTGTATGTTGCGTTCACTAGTTCAAACCCCTCTTAAATTAGAATTATTTTTGTGAATTCTGTCAAATATCAATATCATTCCAATTCAAAATCATTATATTTTTTGCTGTAGTTGTTTGTTAAAGAAGTGAACACAGTAAAAGCACACTGGCTTAAATTCAGACAAAAGTCAACATGTCAAAGAGTAAAATGGAGTCAGCTTTCAACTGAAAGGTGCAACTGTGTGTTCAGGACACAAGTTTTTATATGCATTTAATAAATGTGAGGTTGGGGCAAGTTGTCACATTTAAAAAATGTTGAATATTAATGAGTACAATAAATAAAATAAAATTTCTGCAAGCCAAAAAAAGGTTGGTGTTTTCTTCTACAATTTGTTTTATAATTGTTTTACCATTGACTGTAAATCCATTAAAATTGTGTATTTCATTCAAAATAATTTAAAACAACATGTTTTTTTTTAAGTTTAGATATAAGTGTCAATAAACAACAAGTTCCCATTGTAACAACTTGTGTGACAACATGCCCCATTATAAACTAAAACACTCTGTTACAGAAAGACATAAAGATTCACTTTATAGTTTACAGAATTTATATGCAGTTATTCCACACATATAATTTTCAAAAATGTCATCACTATTGCAATATAACATTTCCATTCTCTCTGTTTTTATTCTCAATGTTTACCTCTGTGTGTTTACACAATAATAGTTACTATTTCCATAGTAAATATTTATGAGGTGTGAGAATGTTTTTTTTAAATAGGACATGACTTAACTGGGTCAATAGAAAACAGAACAAGTATTGTATATACATTACAAAAATGAAAATGTGTGACAGATATAACTGTCCAGAGATCAGATTTTTGGAAGTGATGTAGTTTTGCTAAATGCTAGCTTGCACTGTCAACCGCTCTGTGTTTTTGCATGCGTCTGTTCTGTTTTGCCATTGTTTTCCATGCTGGACGAATGTTTGACTGTTGTGCCGTGTCTCGCTATTTCTTCAGTGTCTCGCGCAGGACTGGCACTGTTTAAACAATGTGTCAAAGAATGTGTCTGTGAAGTTTTAGCTCAAAATACCCCACGGATTATTTATTTTACCATGTTATAAATGCCTAATTTTGGGTGGAATCACGCTGTTTTTGTGTGTGTCTCTTTAACCCTCTGCGGTCGACAGACGCGCCGCCATGTCCCGCTGGATTTTTTCGTCCTTACAGCGGAAACAACATAAAATTCTCCGTAATTTTGGGGCATACAGATAAGTGTAAGACATCATTAGAGACTATAAAGTGTCTACTTTTAATTGTGTACACTGATAATAACAATGCTTGTGTATTAACATAACAATGTGCTTTTGTAAAATAAAGAAAATAAAAAGGGTGAGCTTTCAGCAGTCTCTGTGTTCACGAGCATATTTCAGAAACACGTCACAAAAATAAACTGAAACTCCGCGAATACTTATCACACAAACATGAAACATATGTCTAAAGAAAGCTAAACATGTCTACTATTAAATAAAACAATTCAAATTTAAAACAAATATTCTCCTGCAATGTAATCAGTATGAAACAAAACGATGTTAGTTCACACGCTATTTTATATAAACATGTACATATTTTACTAGTGGGACTGTTTCCAGACTTGCCAGACAGGATTCAGAGTATTGGCATTTGAAATATGTCCTAATAAGCAAGTTTTAGTTACATGTAAATGTTGTTTCGGGTAAAGCAGGTATTTAAATTTTATGCTATATGATATAAATATGATATGATATGTAATATGATATAAAAATAATATGAATGTTTAGATTATATTTTATCTAGAGTTTATAATGCCTCATTATCATCAACAAAGCTTGTGCTTGCAAATATGTGTTCAGGTTAAATGAGTAAAATGCACTTTAAATATGCCCATATTAGTAAAATCAGCGTATTATAATGATTTCTGAAGGATCATGTGACACTGAAGACTGCAGTAATGATGCTGAAAATTATGCTTTGATCACAAATTGCATTGTACAATATATTCAAATAGAAAACTGTTCTTTTAAATTGTAAAAATAGTTCAGAATATCAATGTTGTTTCTGTATTCTGGATCAAATAAATGCAGTCTTGTTGAGCAGAAGAGACTTCTTTTAAATGGTAGTGTAGGTCTAAAATTAAGTAAAGTCTTTATGTAAAGAAAATATATAGTCAGATTACTTCTTTTAACTTAAAACTTGATTTGGATCATTAAGTCTCCTCATATTCATTCTCTCTCTGTCATATTCCTCATTGATAGGCCCAGGGGAGGGGTCTTTTGTCTCCTCAGAGAATTACAATCAATATTCATGATCATTCACGCCTCCTCGCATATTACCTTTCAACACTAAAATTGTCTTACAAAAGTTCAATTACTATATTGTTTTGTATGAATGAGTGATCAGGATGTTTTTCACATAATTTAATTTAAGGTGGTTAGAATGGGCAGCAACATCTCCTCATCACTGACCCTCAACACTGGAGCCCCGCAGGGCTGTGTTCTCAGCCCACTCCTGTATTCCCTTTACACACATGACTGTGTGGCAACACATAGCTCCAATGCCATCATTAAGTTTGCTGACGATACGACGGTTGTAGGTCTGATCACTGACAATGATGAAACGGCCTACAGAGAGGAGGTGCACACTCTGACACGCTGGTGTCAGGAGCACAACCTCTTCCTCAACGTCAGTAAAACCAAGGAGCTTGTGGTGGACTTCAGGAAGAAAGACAGAGAACACAGCCCCATCACCATTAATGGAGCACCGGTGGAGAGAGTCAGCAGTTTCAAGTTCCTCGGTGTCCACATTACTGAGGAACTCACATGGTCCGTCCACACTGAGGCCGTTGTGAAGAAGGCTCACCAGCGCCTCTTCTTCCTGAGACGGCTGAGGAAGTTCGGAATGAACCACCACATCCTCACACGGTTCTACACCAGTACTGTAGAGAGCATCCTGACTGGCTGCATCACCGCCTGGTACGGCAATAGCACCGCCCACAACCGCAAAGACCTGCAAAGGGTGGTGCGAACTGCCAGAAACATCATCGGAGGTGAGCTTCCCTCCCTCCAGGATATATATAACAGACGGTGTGTGAATAAAGCTCGGAGGATCATCAGAGACTCCAGTCACCCGAGTCATGGGCTGCTTTCACTGCTTCCATCAGGCAGGCGGTATCGCAGCATCAGGACCCGCACCACCCGACTACATGACAGCTTCTTCCCACAAGCAATAAGACTTTTGAACACATGATCTCTCACAATCAACAATCAGCACTGCACTTTATTAATCATCACTCTGTCAATATATTCTCCCAATTCAATTAGTGTTTATATATATTTATACCCGTATCTAGTGTATGTGTATTCTACATTGTGTGTATTGTGTACATTTGTTATGTAAATTGTTGTGTAAGTATGTGTACATTTGTTATGTAAATTGTGTTGTGTAAATATGTTGTTTATTGTAAAGTGGTTTATGTCTCGTCACTGTCATGACTGCTATGTTACTCGGAACTGCACACAAGAATTTCACCTACTGTTGCACTCGTGTACACAGTAGTGTGACAAAGTGATTTGATTTGATAATTTTGTAGCAAAAACTCTAGGCTACAAGATCCAGTTCTCAAAAGTCTTGTGGACAAATGTTTAGTATGTGTTATATGGCCTTATTTCAGTGACTTCAAATGTATTTTTTTCAAAAACCATGCATAAACGTTATTTTCTCAAAAATACAAACCTGTACACACGTTGCTCAAACATTATTGTAGCCCAGTTTGTGCTGAATACAGTGTTAGCAGACTTTAGCCATTAATATGTTTTTAAGCAACTGAAAAAAGCACAAATGTCAAGGTATGTCAAAACTTCTCCAGGGCCCAAAACACCCTCAGACCCCAGAGGGTTAAATGCAAATGAGCTGCTGCTCCCCGCCCCGTAATAGCTCTGGTCTCTGTGAATACAATCAGAGACAATGCTAACTTTAGCTGTATTAGCCATGGAATCAGATAAAAAGCACATTTGGAAGACGATTTGCAAATATTCACACAATATAAAGTGTGATACTTACATCTTCAGGATATAAAGCTGGAACACAAAGAGTTGGTACTGATCCATGCTTGAGAATAAAATGTTTTGAAAATCCTGCTTTATATTGACACTCAATCACAAAGCAGTCCGGTGTAAAAAGATTTGCACAAACATACACACATTTTTGTATGTTTTGGGGCACATTTCACTAAACTTGTCCACTACCCTCAGTGACTCTGATGCTGGGAGTACATGAAGACTCTTTATGTTCACTTTTACAGCCAACAACAGAACACTTATGATGCTTATGAAGCTGAGACATTATTCCTCTCACTGTAGCTGCTCCAGCATGGGAAAAAAATGGTGGACTGTGTGTAGATCACTCAGGGGAGGATCTATGATATAGGGTGGAGTCCGTCACCAGTCGTGGGCGTGATCTGCTCTAATGTGATGTCACGTTTGAGCAGTAATGAAAACCATTCATTTTGAGACTGTTTTTGATGAATAGAAATATAAGAAAGAGGAGTGGGTGGACTTTTATCATTGTACGGAGGTTGTGTGCACACAATGAGACTGAATGGTATCTTCAGAAGGAACAAGATGATGATGATGGCATGAGCAACAAGATCTCACTAATGAAAATGTGCAAAACTCACCGCCACAATGGGTGTTTTGAGTGTTTTTAGCAACTTGTTATGTGGTTGATTTGGTGTTCTGAGTCGGCTTTAGTGTGTTGTTGTGTGGTTGTTTGGGGGTTCTGGATGGTTGCTTGGGCATTGCTCTGTGGTTGCTAAGTTGTTTTAGATGGTTGCTATGGTGTTCTGAATGGGCTTTCTGATCTGTTCTGAGTGCGGCTACACTCGCTCTCCTTGCTGCAGCTGCATTAGCAGCTCATTACAGTGTGATGAGAGGAGAGATTCCTCACTGAAAGGGGCCTTCTAGACATGGAGGAGGAGGAGGACAGGAGACACACTCCACTGAAGACACATGATTGGATAAGACTTCATTATTCCACAGCCAATGAGAAACCTGATACACTTAAATGTGATCTACCAGATATTAATGATGGAGGGAAGACAAGAGTGAATGAGAAACTGGCTCTGATCCCACAGAACTAAAAGATAAAAGTTCATCTGAGATTAAAATGACAGTTCAAACTAAAATAAACATTCTGTCATTATTTACTCACCCTCATGTAATTTATTTTGAAGACTGCACTGGTGTATCATTTCAATCACAGTGAATGGAAACTGAAGCTTTCAAGCTTCAAAAAGGATGCAAAAGTGGTCCATCTGACATGTGTGCTATATCCCAAGTCTTCTGAAGTCATACGAGAGCTTTAGTGAGGAACACACCCAAATTTAAAGTACTAGTCAATGAGAATCACACACACACACACACACACACACACACACACACACAAAACACATTCACATACAAACACACACACAATCACACACAGAATCACTCACACAAACACACCCTCTCAAACACACATACAATAACAAACACACACACACAATCATATACATATACACACACATGATCATACACGCATCCACACACTCTCACACACATAATCTGATCCAAGATGGTGGTGCGGTAGCATGCAGCGGCCACTCCGGATCGAAAATTTTGCTATTTTTGTCACTTAGCCAGAATTTTACTGCACACAGACATCGGAGAAATCGGTGTTCGTGTCTACCATCACCAGACACTGCTAAAATATAAGATTCATGCAACACCCAAGCTGTATGACAAGCAGGAGAAGCAAGCCAAACTCAGCTTGCTGCGGAGACCAGGCCTTCAGTCCTCAGCATTGCCTGATGCCTGTGATCGTGGGAAGGGACGTTGTAAGCGGTGTGCGAGGAAACGAAAGCGCGGCAAGAGTGCAGGGGTCCATGCTAGGCTAAAAACAAACCCTAGCTGGCTGGCTCTCCTGTCTATCTTGCTCTCAAATGTTTGCTCCCTGGACAATAAACTGGACTACATCTGACTCCAGCAGACTACGCAGATGTGGTAGAGACGTGGCTCAGCGACAGAGTTCCGGACACCACCATTCAGCTAGACTGGCTCGCCTCGTTTCGTGCCGACAGAAATGCAGCTCTGTGCGGTAAGACTCTAGGTGGTGGCTTATGTGTTTACATCAACACGGAATGGTGCAATAACTCTATGCTAGTCTCTAGTTACTGCTCATCACTGGTGGAGCTTGTCACTGTCAAATGCAGACCTTTTTTATTTACCACGGGAATTCACCACTGTTATTATAACCGGAGTTTACATTCCCCCCGGCGCTAACGCTAAGGAAGCACTCGGTGAACTGTATGGGGCTATGAGCGAACTGCAGAACGCTCACCCCGACGGACTGTTTATTGTCGCCGGAGATTTCAAGACAGCTGCCCCCCCACACTTGACCCACTACAGTTTGCGTATCGACCCAACCGTTCAACAGACGACACCATCGCCACCACCCTCCATCTGGCCCTCACCCACCTAGATAAAAATGACTCATACGTTCAAATTCTGTTCATAAGACTTCAGCTCAGCATTCAACACAATCATTCCTCAACACCAGATTGGAAAGCTGAACATGCTGGGCATGGACACTTCCCTCTGCTGGATCCTGGACTTCCTGATTGGGAGACCTCAGTCAGTCCGGATCGGGAACAGCATCTCCACCACCACCACACTGAGCAAACGGGGCCCCCCAGGGCTGTGTGCTCAGTCCACTGCTGTTCACTCTGCTGACTCACGACTGTGCAGCAATGCACAGCTTGAACCACATCATTAAGGTCGTAGATGACACAACCGTGGTGGGTCTCATCAGCAAGAACGACGAGCCAGCATACAGAGAGGAGGTGCAGCGGCTAACAGACTGGTGTAGATCCAACTACCTGTCTCTGAATGTGGACAAAACAAAAGAGATGGTTGTTGACTTTAGGAGAGCACAGAGTGACTGCTCTCCACTGAACATCGAGGGCTCCTCTGTGGAGATCGTCAAGAGCACCAAATTCCTTGGTGTTCACCTGGTGGAGAACCTCAACTGGTCCCTCAACACCAGCTCTATTACCAAGAATGCCCAGCAGCATCTCTACTTTATTTGAAGGCTGAGGAAAGCACATCTCCCACCCCCAATCCTTGCTACATTCTATAGAGGGACTATTGAGAGCATCCTGAGCAGCTGCATCACTGCGTGGTTTGGGACTTGCACCGTTTCGGACCACAAAGCCCTGCAGAGGATAGTGAGGACAGCTGAGAAGATCATCGGGGTCTCTCTTCCCTCCATCAAAGACATTTACAAAAAACACTGCATCCGCAAAGCAACCAGCATTGTGGACGACCCCACACACCCCTCACACAAACTCCTCACCCTCCTGCCATCTGGCAAGAGGTACCGAAGCATTCGGGCCCTCACGGCCAGACTGTGTAACAGCTTCTTCCCCCAAGCCATCAGATTCCTCAATACTCAGAGACTGGACTGACACACACACATGTGTCCTGAGTTGCACTTTAATTATTTTCATTTTATACCTGGCTGCTACCTCAATAACTGCTATGTCCATAGAACACTATCTCATGTTATGTTTACATTTGGCATTTTTAGAAACTGTCATCTTTTTACACAATATTGTGTAGTGGTCGGCACTGCCCTGTCTCTCACTGTGCCTATTGTCCTGTTAATTTTTAGTAATTTATTGTACTGTCCTGTACTTTTTGCACACATTTGCATGTGCACTTTATATAGATATGTTATTTAGTCTATGTAGTCTCATGTGGTTCTGTGTTTGTCCTATGTTGTTTTTTGTAGCACCATGGTCCTGGAGGAACGTTGTCTCGTTTCACTGTGTACTGTAATAACTGTATATGGTTGAACAACAATAAAAACCACTTGACTTGACACACACACACACACACACACACACACACACACACACATACATACACACACACGATCACACAAACAGTCAATAACTCACACACACACACACACATGATCACACACACACACACACACACACACACACACACACACACGATCAAACAAACAGTTAATAACATACACACACACGCACACCAGATGGCCAGGTTGTTATGCAGGCACAGAATGTATCCTGTACTCATCTGTAATGTGCTTAGTATGTGAAAATGACATTGCAACATAAAAAACGCGCTGTCACATTGAATGTATATATAATATCACCAGTACTTAAAATTTGTAATAAAACTATGTATTTTCCAACCATCCAACAATTCCAGCTTAAAGTTCATGTGTTTTAATTGTGTCAGCAGGGGACAGTCAGCACGTCAAAGACTGAGAGCTGTTCACACAGGACGTGTTCTTGACAGCTGGATGAACTACAACAGAATGCAGGAATCTCAAAACGTGATTTTCATTGTTTCAACTACTTTTAACTTGACAAAGCCATTGTCAAATATGAAAACCACTGAGATGCTCAAAGTGTCAAAAATAGCGCAGACAGAATTTAAGAACACGTCCTGAGTGCAGGACACACTGATGAACTCAACTGTAAAATGGGAATAAAACAAACAATATTTTGACTCTTCTAGACACTTTTCACTGTTTTACTGCCATAATTGTCTGCCACAATTATGCAATATAAATTAAATATAAAAATAAATGTATTATTCTCATGTATTATTTATATTCAATTATCTTTATTTGGGGGTCTTTGTTTTAGCAAATATTGATATATGTTAGAGATGCACCGATCTACTGGCCAGGGACCGGAATTAGCCGGTTTTCCGCATGCTCGGCCCGGACCGGTGACCGACCGGTCAGTCTCACGTCTTTCCGATTCCGAGCCGGTCCGTTTTGTTGCCAGCAGCACAGACAATAACATCACAGCCGCATGGAAACATGACATTTGCATGGAAGATCTTCACTGTGATTGAAAAATACATAAAGTTCGCAATTTGTAATATTTGCAAGGCTAAAGTAAACCATGGGATGGCAGAGACAGGCTAAATACATATAAATTGTGCCGTTGTGAATTAATGTGCTGAGTAACATAATTTTTCCCATTGTGTCCGATATTAAAATCAGTGCGACACACTTTGCAAAAGGCGCGGGTATTGTTGATATGGCTTTGGGATATGAAATTAAATGCTTTCGTCCAGCTGTTGTTAAATTTATATATATATATATATATATATATATATATATATATATATATATATATATATATATATTTTTATTTTTATTTTTATTTTTTTTTTTTTCGCCGAAGCACCAGCTGAGTCTCCTCCCATCTACCAGTGATGCTTGATTCAACTTCTCGCGTCTACTGCCTGCGCAGATTTCAACAGAGCAGCTGGGTTTTGGTTGCCAATTATTGAGGTCACAAATTATTAGAAATGTGTATGGTGCGTCGATTGTGTGAGTAGGATGCATTTTATACAAGATCTGGCAACTGGACAACCTTGGAATAATATATTGATGTGATTATTCATATAACGTGGTTTGGGCCATACAAATTACGGGAGTTTCCCGGGAGAAATAACAAAACGGGAGGGGAGTGGGAGATGGGTGTGAAATACGTGAGACTCCCGGGAAAAATGGGGGTGAGTGACGACAGGTATGTTACAAGCCGATCCCGAAGCAGCAATCAGTTTTACCTCTGATATTTGGTATCTAACGTACGTTTAATGTCAATGTTGAGCATATTGGACACTTCAGTTTTGTTCATAGGCTTGTAATATTTGGAATTGTTTTGTTAGACGAGTAAAAAATAGAAAAAGGTCCATTTATAAAAATAGTGGAAAATGACATCTGTTTTGTTATATAAAGCAACTCATTTGCAGTTAATTTTCATTTCTACCTCTTTCCAATCACAGAGCACTTTATATATCAGAAGTCAGAGAAGATCTTTGTTTGGGGGAAATTGTAATGTTTAATATTTTATTTTATTATGAAAATTACATTTTGCATTGAAGAAAGGTAGATTTTGTTTGTATATCGGTCAATAGTTCTTCGGAATCGGAAAATCAGAATCGGAAAAAATCGGTATCGGCAGATCACACTTGGACAAAAATCGGAAATCGGAATCGGCCAAGAAAATTGCAATCGGTGCATCTCTAATATATGTGATTAACTTGATTAATTAATAAGCATGTTGATTAGATTAAAACATTTATCAATTGACAGTCCTAATAAAAACACCCAAATGGTGTAAACAATGGGCCCAATAAATGATAATTCATCGTAATTTAATAATATACAAGACACTTCTTAAAATACTAAACACATAGTTTATGACTAATATATTACACTTAAACACTTTAAGGTTGTACATGGAACATTCAATACATTAGGTATAATGAGCAGTTATACAGCATTTACTATTTATCTTGGTTAATATACATTTTTAGCTCATGTTGATGTATAATGCATGTCTTTTAACAGTAACAATGATTAATAAATGTTGTAAAAGCTCATTGTTAACTCTTGCATTCAATAATACACATATGACCGTACTGTGTTTTCTTACATTACTCAATCTTCCTACTAATATTCTAATAAACCATCACTCTGTATCTGTAGATATTCAAGCCAATCATGTCAAAAATCTCCCATGTTCCTTCCTGCCAGCTGTTGCCATGGAAACAGCCCCATTGGTTGGCATGGTGCACACATGGGAGCGCCCATAGTAACCACAGGTCACAGCTAGATCACATGATCCATGCTTTTATTGGTGTGAAGAACTTTTGAATAAAGGACTGTGTGTTTTTATATTTACAAGAGTCACTTTCAGTTTAATAAGTCAATAAACAAATAAACAGCACTCAATCTCAAATCCTGTAAGTCCACAGAAAACCACCACAACTGTTGTGCCACTGCCGTTGTAATACTCATATTCAGGGACAAATTCATTAAACAGTTGCTGCACTTTTGTGGTATTTCAGAGCAAAAACCTCTTCCAGCTAAATGAACAATGCAAGTTCTCATGTTTGAGTCTTCTCAAGTTTCCTTTGCTTTGAAATCTTCATTTGAGCAATCTCACAGTCGATTAATTAATCCAAGATCGATCTTTTACTCACTCGCACATGTGACTCGTGCTATGAGATTAAAACATCTGTGATAAATCTTGAGATTTTACTCAGCAGTGATTGAGGACTATAGTAAATAATGTCTCTTTTAATATCTTTTCTGGTCTTTACAGTCAGTTCAGTTGTTTAAAAACAATAAAAATAGAAACATAGTAAAGCCTTTCGAGTCCTCTCTCATTAATATGCGCTTGTTTACAGCCGCTGTTTACAGAAATGCCAGTTTTCTTAAAGAGATAGTACTAGTTTTAACATGAGTTCAACAAATCAATGTAAATACTTGTAAATAGTACAAATTACGCATGTAAACTAGAGATGTGTGCGATTAGTTGACTAGACGGTTCTGATGCTGCTAGTCGACACTGGAATTACTAGTCGGTCAATATTTTTCCCCGTTAAACTGATCATCATTTTTGCACATTTACGTTTGGTTTTATATTTTTACAGAGGCTGCATTTAAATTACTGCTGACCTCAGGTCTGCTTAACTGATTAACGGTCTTTTATTCTGTGTGCATGTCATGTTCAAAACAATACATTTGGGTTATTGTACATTTCTCACAGTCCTATTCATTCTATCTTAGCTAACGTAACGGTTATTGGTTATTATCATTCTTAACTGATCATCTGTCGTATTAGATGAAAGGATAATGCACGTCATGAAATATGTGCAACTTCTCAGCACATTTTCTCTCTCTTGGATTCAGCTTAACTGTTATATATTTTCAACAATGTTCTGACTGTTTTAATGTGTTAAGTTATGTTTACTTGTTGTTTGTTTAGGGTTACTCTATTGGTCCTTTCTAGTCAGTAAATATGTCTGTATTCAATAAACGCATGTCATGTTTTATATTTAATGTAGCCTACAATTAAACATTTCTCAGCAGGATTTGGCTGTTGGAAGTATTTGAAATGGGTCGTGTTTCAATAGGAAATAATGGACTGTTTATATCATATTTGCATTAAGACAATTATTAATGGAATACATGGATTAGAACATTTATAAAAAGAAACCAAAAGATGTCAAATAAATATTGTACGTAGTTAGAAGGTCTCCTGTATAATTAACAATAGACATTATTAATGAAATATACACATATCAAATTGAGAGCTTGTAAACATATGCCAGTGTAAACAAGCACAATGGACATCAAGATTTTTCACTGAAAAATGACTCCCGTTTTGGGTTGTTTCTCACCAAAACCTATTGCATGCCTTCAGAAGACTTTGAATATGATGCATGAGACACATTTACTAATTTTATGATACTTTTGAATCCTTTTTAACAGCTATTAAGCTAGACGCTATTAACATTGTGCTGGAAAGACGGACTGAGATATTCAAATAAAATACAATTATTTTTATTTTTTGTTTATTTTCTGCATTAAAAAGTCATATGGGTGTAGAACGACATGAGGGTGAATAAATGATGTCAGAATTGTCATTTTAAATGAAGTCATTGTCAGTCTTGACAGTTTAAACATGTCTCTTTTCAATGTTATGCATGTTAATTATTCACCAAAATCATCAGTGTTATTTTCCTGTTGCAATTAACAACAACTATTG